>JABXJD010000010.1:4132500-4670000 GCA_013375575.1 Percina caprodes | reverse complement strand
TTAAAGATTTTTTTTTTTCTGGTTTGCTGCTACAAAAGCCTGTTGATTCTGTCTTAATTTGAGTAGTGGCTTGAAATGGTCGCTGCTGAGCTGGGAATACAGTAGTTCTTGTTTTTTGGTTTACCTTGAATAAATACAGTAGTTCTTGTTTTTGGTTTACCTTAAATTATCAGATTTTTACATTCAAGATAGTTTGAGTCTTAAACTTCTGCAAGCATTCGACAAACGGAACAAATGACAGCATACAGACAGCACTACTGGTGATTTCCTCGAACTACACAGAGTGACTGAAAACATCTTATAGTTTAAAATGCACAACAACGTGACAAGAAAAAGAATTATGTGCATTTTTTTTCAATGATATCAACTCAGTTCCTTAAAACCCAAATGGAAAAGCTAGATGACCTTCTTTTTATTTGGCACGGGAAAGTCATTTGTGAATGACAATTGCTTGCAAGAGTATTACATTTAGCATGACAGGGACACCTTCATGTTTGCTACAACAACAACCAAAAATCTTTGACCTCCGTTTTCTAGGCTATATGCAGAATGGGGCAATTTATCACAAGCCAAAAAATCTCAGCACCCTAATTAATTACAACTAAGTAAAGAATGTTTGGAGAGCGAAATTGCTTTAATTCCCCAAACACCGGATGAAAGTCATTCATTATCAAATGTGTGCTCAAAGGTTAGTTTGCTTTTGTGAAGATGAAATAAGCATTAATTTCGGAGCCTGGGCCTGCGCTTCCCCCTGTGGGGAGACGGGCGAGCGGTTTGTCATGAGGCCACACATCACTTACGGCAGGTTCGCTGTCTGATCTTTGCATGCTGCTCACTGGACAACGGCAGGTCCAGCTACTTTTGGTGTAGTTCACCCTGAGAGCACTCACTCACCTTAATTTAATGTGTGTGTGTTTGGTGGCTGGAGTTTTGTTTGGAGAATTGACAGGAGTGTACTGGAGCAGCTGCTTGAGGAGGAGAAGTGTCATTGACATGGGGGCTTTAAGCCTTTGGAGGCCTCCATTAACAGGCCCAGCAGGGAATATGTTTAAAGAGTTTTCAGTATGCAGTCACTGAGTGGAGATGTGCAAAACTCCCACTGAGTGCTCAAGGGAATCCACTCAGCGCTCAAAGATGGCTCCTCAGCCTGAAGCACCATCAAGAAAACAGGTGGGCTCTGACTAATTTCAGGAAATATAGAAAATCTCTATAGAAATAGTGGACAATTGGCTGTATCAAGGCCATCTCTCCATTTATTTCTCAAAATACACAAAAAAGTTCAGAGCTCCTCCTTCTGCTATTCATGAATTCAGCCACGACTCACACTATTTGAATTTTAAGCAGTTTGAATGAACAAGAATACGAAGCACTTGAGATGAAATCCATCTCTCGAAGGGAATTCATCAAAGAAATGACTTCCCATATCAACAATAGAAATTACCTCACAATATGCAATTGTCCTATCCACATATTCATGGAACCCTTTGGTGTTTTTATGGGGTAAGAGGGACTATTTAGCAGGTAGTACAGCATTAATGTGGAGGAGAGGGAGAGAGAAAAAAAAGCTGTTTTAATGGAAGTGGCTTCTTGCCGCTGAATTTCGATGATGTGCACAATGCCCTTAAATCCCTTTCTTATTTTAGCCTGCTTTGCAGGTACTTTTGAGCCTTAATAGGATAAGTAGAGGACACAAAAGATTTCTATCTCTCAAGTCTTTCAGTTCACTGAGAATCCCGATCTCTGGCAATGAGCACTTCATGAATCATTCATTTTTAATAGATTATGCAAATTCCAGGACATAAAATCAACAAGATCAATAACTGCAGGCATTTTAATTGGTGTTGGAAAACATTTTAAGGATGAACATAATCTCCAGTTCTTTCCCCCGTAAAGACACAATTAATTTGAAATTGGATCTCGGCCTAAATACTGCAGATAATTTACTACTTTTTGCATGGCTTAAAATTCCTCTGGTAGGCTTATCGCTGGCAAGTAAACTGTAATACTCAGCCATTAGAGAGACCACACACCTGAATATGACCTAATATCCACACAGGCAGCCACTGAGGGAAAACCAAGCAGAGGAGCCACTAACCAAATACTAATTACCAAGTGGAAGTCAGAGTGATGTTTGTGTCATTAGTTTGACCTATGCATGCTTTATTCCTCTGCCTCCAGTGAGATATGCCACCAGAAAAGGGCATGGAATAAACTTATTTACTAACACAAAAGCAAGTAATGCGCTTTTCATACACACACACACACACACACACACACACACACACACACACACACACACACACACACACACACACTGCAATACATACAAACCCATCTTTCTTCCTCTACATGTCTCTTTGCACCTGTAAAGCAGTAAGGAGACCCTCTCTTCAGAGACCATCTAAAATATCCCAGGTGCAAACAAAGCTGCCTGCATTCTACGGGGCCATCAGTGCACAAAGGACAAACACACACCTTTCTTCTCAGGAGGCCTGCCTTACAGGGGAAATCTACCTCCCACATATTAATGAGAAAAGGGCCCTTTCTTTTCTCATAAGACTCCTTGGCTATCATTTGAGAAGGGGGGCTGCAGCAATTTTCAATCACCCTGTCCTCCCCCACGCAGAACTCGTTGCCTTTGATGGCTGCTGCATAATTATATGAATTTTAATAAAAGCTCTGTATATAAATCTCAGGCCCTGACAGTCATAGTAAACTTTCAGTAAACTTAACCTTCTTCTTGGTAATAACACGGCAACAACGAAACAATATTTCAATTAGCCAGGCAGTCATTAACTGTGACAAGGAGAGGAGACACCGAGGGAGGGGGGAGAGAGAAATAGGAGGGTGAAATAAATGATCATGGTGTTAGAGTTAGGCGGCAGAAATGCCAGAACGTATTTACAGAGGCACATTACTCGTGCTTTGAGACACACAAACTGTCTCCTGGCAAACAAATCACAGGAGCAACACAGCAGCAGCCAACAAGCAGTCAGTCCTGCATGGTGGCCTTTTTGCGAGACCTTGCTCTGATACACAGTCATAGTTGTGATGTGCTGACACCCAAAGGTCCTTGTCCAGCGGTGACTGAACAGCCCCCTCCACCCCACAATCTCTCTTATCACCCTGCTTGCTCAGCAAACAACCAGACTGAGGACAGCTGCTAAGCTTTTATCGCATCACTGTACCACCTTTTCAGCTCAGAGTGAAATGGTATTAAAAAAGTCTTCACACTTAACTTTTTGGTTTGCTTTTATTTTCACACATTTTATTTTTTTGTCAATTGCACAAGCATTCTTAGTTGTTTTTCTCATTCTTTTACATTGTTCAAACCCCCTCAGCTGAAGCTGTGGCGTGGCAGCATAAAGGCGTACTGTATGGCACTTGATCTTACCTACAGGGTAGCTTTGCGACACGCTGGGGCCCAGGTCTGGGTGGACGCTAGAGGATAAGCTGGGCTTGACTTCGTCCAGGCTGGAATTCAGGGCAGGGAGCGAGTACTCATTAGCCTGGGAAAAGGACAGTTGAATCATTACACAACCAAACAATACCAAGATGGAAATCCTCCCTTCTCCTCCTCCATTAAGCGCTCCACACAGGCCTCTGCGACTATAAATTTGTATGAGAGCATGTGTGTGTGTGTGTGTGTGTGTGTGTGTGTGTGTGTGTGTGTGTGTGTGTGTGTGTGTGTGTGTGTGTGGCTGCAGGGTGGCAGTTCAAGCATATCATGAATGTATTTTGGTATTGTCTGAGAGGAAGTGGAATTTTGAGATGAGTGAAAAGCCAAGGCGTCAGCTGGCCCTTTGTGCTTGACTGCAGTCCTACCCCGGATCAGCCAAGGGAGAAAGCAGTTCTGCTTTGTTACAGGCTCACCATGTGGCCCTGTTTGAGAGACACCATTTGCCTTTTCTTTTTTTTTTTTGCTTTTTGCTTTAAATTTGGAGTTTAAACCACCTTTAAATTTCATTACCACTTATCTCTGAATAGAATCACTTGTAAAATGTGCACTTTTTTAGCTGTTTGAATTTTTTTTCTCGTGTGCATTCAGCCATTGTATTGAAGGACTAGTTCACCCAAATCACTTACAAAACACACACTTTTAATGCTAGCTGTATCTGCGGTGCAAATAATTTCATGTGCTCAGATTTTAAAATGTCCACCTTTTGAAAATTCCAACTCAACCCCTCTTTAAAAGTGGTAAGTGGAATCTGTGCATCAGTGGTGCTATTTTTCTGCCAAAAACATATGTTTTTAATTAAAAAAGCTTGTTGCCATTTGAAAATGTTCTATACCAATACCAAAACAATGCTTAAAAAAAAAAAAAAAAAAAAAAAACTGAATTTAAGACAAACTACTCAATGTTGGATGTTGAACACAGCTGAATTGGTTAAAATCTGCAAAATTACGACTGAAATTAAAACATATCTGATTTAAAAGTAACACTATGGATTTGATCAGGCATTTGATGCCAACTTTCAGTATAGTTGTCAATACCCAAGGCCAGTTGGTGCCAAAAAGTCTTTCCAGAAACAGTGTCCTGGTTATTCTGGATAATCAACTAACGCAGATTTAATACGGACTGTTTTCTGAGTGGAAAGTAGTTCCAGTAAAATAATACACAGCCAAGTCTATCTGGATGGAAATGAAACCAAATGTGTATTTTTGTAATTTTGGTGAACTGACCCTTTAACAAAAAATACTAAATCTAAAAATAATCTCTTTCCAGCTTATCTCTCTTTGTCAGGTTTCTTTTTTTGTTAATCCACTTAAAGACACTCATGGCAGATGTTAGCAGGTTCTTTTAATGAGATGAGACTTCCGGAGTCTGAGTGTTGACAATGTTTGTCCAAAGCCCAGTGTGAGCCTGAGTGGCTCAGTGGGCCGCGCTCCCACAGGGGGACGCCCGTGACCCCACTCTTGTCTGCCACTATCACCGACAAACTCTAATTGTCTGCTACAACTGTTCACTGGCACAATGTCGGATGTTTTCCTCTATTCTCGGAGGCTTCAGATGCCAAACAGACGTTTTATCATGCAGATAAAGGGCAGAAGGGGAAAAACTGAAAAGATAGGTCTGAAAGGGATGACCAAATGGCTAGCAGAAGTGTGGGAGGGGTGAATCCATTGAGTTTTGCATCTCCAGAATGGGTTTTTAATGCCTCGCTACAGAACCCAGACACTGGCTAATAGGGCCACAAAAAAAAAAAAAAAAAAACGTGAGGCACCCATGAAAGGGAAAGTGCTCTGATTAATACTGCATTAAATTAAACCTGATTTTTCTAGACTGTTCCTGGCCTCCTTTTTTCTTTTTTCTTTACTTGCCCTCTTTTTTTAGTCTTACCCTTTTCCCTCTGCCTTTTAATACTCTCCCTGACGTTCTTTGTGATTGCAAGTCATTTCCAATTCGTTTTGGTATTGATCTTCCAGTAGAAATCAGTTTTGTAATTAGCTGCAAATTAGGCCCTCTTCTGGAGGTGAGGCCTGTCCCACTGATTTATCACCTGCGTAATTCGCCCCGATTGGAGAGAAATTAAAATGAACTCAATTAGGCGAGTGCTTTTGCTTTATGGGTCCGACTTGTAGTTCGGTGGGAAAAATTAATAGTCTCTTGTTGTTTAATAGTATAATGAAAGTAAATAAAGGTTATCCATTGTAATAAGCCCAGAGCTTTTAATAAGCGGAGGTTTCTTGCTGTCGTTTTGGCGTGGGGGGTGGTTGGTCCCCAAATGCCTCTTAATTTATGAAATGAGGATGGATGGCCAGTGTGTCTCAAATATCAGAAGGAAGGAGCAGTAATATATGTTTTCATACATCCATTTCATGAATACATGTTATAATAAAGGCAGCCTTCAAAACTGCGTCAGTCATTAAACATCAAAATATTACACCGAAATGGAAAATGAACAACAAAGGGTGAAAGCAGCCGTTGAATAACACAGCAAAAATGGAGGAAAAATCTAGGTATTGATTAATTTCATGTTACCTTACTGTTATTCTCAATTATAGGGGATACAAGGAATGTGTTTTTCATCAGAAAATCAATAATGTGTGGGAGTTTTCCTGGTGATCCCTCCAGCATTATACATGCTGGGTTGTAATCCAGTGCTTGGACACCTCAGACGTTTGTTTAATTAGCTTTCTGGGTATAGGTTTGGGAATATTTGTGACAAAGGTGTTTTTCTTTTTGAGCTTGAATCAGCATGCACATTTTGGGTGTATTTACTTGTATAGTATGTGGAAGAAGGGCAGAAGTGGTGTGTTGCAGTGCTACTAACCTGTTCAGGTTTAATGTGCTCCGATGTGGGGAAGACGTCGGGGTACGAGGGGCGTTCAAAGACCCGGTCCAAGGCTTCCAGCTGCTGCTGGGTGAAGGCATCTGCCCTAAGATGTTTCCGTAAACTCTCCACACTACCCTGAGAATCACTGTTTGGGCCAGAACCATCTGAACCATCTACAAGAAGAAAGAGCAACAATCGAGACACTGACCCCGGGAAGCTGGCCTTTACTTCAAGCTATGCACTTTATATTCTCCTCATGTATTTTCTGCACCACCTACTGTGGGGGATCTGAGGAGGACAGAAAGGGATGGAGTGCAGGTTTTCTCCACTCCTTAATGGCTGTAGTGAGCCACTGGCTAGATCCCTGCACCCCCCCCACCCTCGCCACAGTAGTAACACCATCATGATCTGAAAGCCCTCTAGTAATTGATGGATTACCATCACTTGCAAATATATACATGTTGTGGCAAGCATGTATACTAATGAAAGCAGCAGCTAGCCCATTATAGTGCCTTTTTCCCCCTCCTTTCCTCCCCAAAACCCTCTTGGTGCTCGCTGAAATCAAGAGCAGTTTTTTTTAAAACCCAATTTCCCTTTCACAATTCAATACTGCTTTCATTCTCTGCAAGTGTGGTGGTTTCATTTGGAAACAGCGGCGGAGGACAAGAAGCTGAATAAAATTGTACAGTCTGGTTCAATCATCCTGCTCTCCAAACACAGGAATTTTCTCCTGACTCCTGACCTGATTACCCGGCAGTTGGGAGAAGGATGCCTTATCTTTTCCCGTTGTCACTTGTGTGCGACGCTTTTAAAGTCTTTACAGACCAACCCCCACACACACACACACACACACACACACACACACACACACACACACACACACACACACACACACACACACACACACATCTCCTGGCTCCAGTAGCTGTGTCTGCTCCCTGGATCCAGAAAGCTTCAGCTCCCTTACAAATCTGTCATTCTAAATTTGCGGCAGATTATGTTCTCCCCTCAGTGGGAGAGTGGTGATATATGATATGCAAGGCCCCTATTGATTGCCTGATCTGGTGGCAAGAGGGAGCTGAAATGAACTTGAAATGAACATCATGCCTCAACTCATTGTGCGTATAATACTCTACTTAATCCCACATTTTTCTCTGCCATGGAATTCAATTGATCAATCATGTCTGTGTGATAGTACCATTTGGGAGGGTTATTGCCATTCTATTCGTCTGCTTGACCTTTTTTTTACCGACAGAGGCCAGAGGATGAACCCGACTCTGAGCTATAAAAGAGTGTGTGTGAGTGTGTGAGTGAGAGTGTGAGTGTGTGTGTGTGTGTGTGTGTGTGAGTGTGTGTGTGTGAGTAACCTGGAATTGTGCTGATGGATGCGAAAATGTCAAGCAATAAATATCTAAGTTTGCTTATAATATCTTGTTAACTATTCTATTTTCACTGCACAGTTGAATGTAGGACTTATTTACAAGCGATGCACCGATGTGATACAGTATGTTGGATCGTTATTGGTGCCGATACTGGTCTCATTAGGTCGACTGGGTTTTGGCTGATGATGATGATGTAACAGATTTCATTATAAAAATCAAAGGCTTTTGCTATCATTTCATTCAGTTATAGCGAGCTGCCAAATCAGTTTTTAGGGACACAGTAATTCCTGTCCTCATGGTACCTTACAAGGGTATAAAGGTAATATAAACAGGTGAGGTAAACATGTCTTAAATATGGGAAAAAGAGATTACTGGTCTTCTATTGAGAGATACACTGAGTGGAGGTATCAGAATTGGGAGAGAAAAGTTGGATCGGTACCTCACAATCATTGACCCCTCACAGTATCATCTATAATGTTGTTAAGCTTGTGAAATGCTTGATTTTACCGCAACATTTGCTCTTATGTCTCCATATATATGGGGGTTGAAAACCAAACATTTTCCACACTGTATGAAAGTATGTCACTCTCCAGTCAAAACCAATTAACTCTTACATTTTGTCTGAGCCGGTTGCTCCTTAACTTTTTAAAAAACCACTATGTTATCTCAAAACTTTATTATCTAGCTTAAACAGGTTTTTATTCGTCATAAACCGGACACTGGTGGGTGCATTAGAATGTAAAAAGAATAGTTTGACATTCTGGGAGATACACATATTTGCTTTCTTGGCGAGAGTTTGATGGTAAGATCAACACCACTCAGATATGAAGCGACAGTCAGGCGATGCTTAGCTTAGCTTAGCTTAGCACTAAGACTGGAAACTGGGTGAGACAGCTAGCCTGGCTCTCTACAAAGGTAAAACATATTCCTTCCAACACCTCTAAAGCTCACTCCCCATGCCCAGCTTCTAGTTTATGCTAAGCTAAGCTAAGATAAACTAACCGTCTCCTGACTGTAGCTTCATATTTAATTAACATCAATGACTCATCCAACTCTTGGGGGAAAATAGGTTAAACCATGCAAAGTTCTTTGAAGAGGTTAATACAACTGCTACATTTAAATAAAAAAATATTTGGTCCATTCAGGTGAATATTCAGCATGTTTTTTCAGGCCCTCACCGACTATAGCTGCTGCTTGTCACTTTATCACACTTAATTGTTCTCTTTGCTACCAAAGAAAATAGCCATTAATTACTTTCCATCAGCCGGCCCAAGCCACAACGCTTGATCAAACCATCCTGGGTCAACCTACATACTCTTTCCTCCCACTCAGACTGAGGACAGTCCCATCTTCCCTCCCAGCTACTTACTCCCAGCTGACAAATCGGCAACGACATATGTTTTGTTAATGACAATGATTCTGGTGACAATTAGAAAGTTTATGTTGCTGTACGCTACGTCAAGCGTAAATCAAGTGAATTATCATTAATCATTTTTGAAATTTCCTCCCAAGAAAACTACAGTATCAGTTGCCCAAAAACGCGTAGAATTTATAACTCTCTTCTCTGGTGGGAGCAAAGGAGGAAGTAGTGTTGAAAGAAAGAAAAGAGCATGGTTTGGGTTAAATTGAGTACTTGGTTAAGGTCATCAAGTACTCAATTTAACCCAAACCATAATCTTGTCTTTTTCTTCCTTCCCCATTTGTCTTACGAAAACACTTCTATGTAGTTACATACCGCATACTCTTTCCTTCAATTTGAAGGACTTGTTGTCATTGTTGTCATATTCAGAAGAATACTGGTTATTTCATGACAGAATTCTGCTCAAACTTTGCAGAAAAACTTGTTGCTAAGGTATTTTCAATAAGAAAAATAAGTAAATTCAGTAATAAACAACAGACTAGATTAGTTGTTTTTAAAATCTTATTAATTTCTACCTAATTATGTTTTTTTTTTTCAACTTTCACTTAGATTTTTGCTTTTTCAGTCACAAATAATCAATGTTAAATAGAAATATTTACAATTTGAAAAAGTTTGCAGGTGCTGTTACATATCTATCAGCACTTCTCAACTCGCCACTACAAGAAGTCAGATTCATCATTTGGACATTTCCAATTCCGCCCATTATGCAGCGGCGGTGATACTAATCTTTGACCACAGTGGCTTTGTCAGTCCGTTACATACTTGTCCCGCTCCATGGCCGTTTATTGATCATCGCTGGAGTTGAGTGTATTCATCTTGACATCGGTCTGTATTAACACTCTGGTAACGAGGGAGCAGCCTCTATCAGATCAGATAACCGGCTCTATAAAGCAGACTCCTCTCTGTGGGTTTGGCACCCAGAGGTCACAACCCCTAGCAGGAGGCTTTAGCCAAAGCAACTCTGGGACTTGGAGTCTGAGTGACTGCCCGCCAAACAAAAACAGAATAATAACCATGATTGAAGAGCAGGTTGAGTATGGATAGTATAGCTTTGATAATAGTCTGACTTTAATAGAGGAACAAAATGATTTCAGAATGAAAATGTAAAGTTTTTCATGGCATTAAAATAGAGTTTCTAAATTCCTGCTGAGGCACGGGGAGGTGAGCTGGCACCTTGAGGTCATGAAAGCCCCCCCAGATGAATGAGCTTACATTCCCCCGGACTCAGTCTGCTCCTTGTTTAAATAACATGTCAACATACATACACTCTTGTTCCCTTAACACATTGTTATGTATTTCACAATAATACACCGCTATAATTTCCTGCCTGATTCAATTCGTGGCTAAATTAAATCAAATTAAAACAAATTGGATGAACTCAGCTGCATTTTGTTTTGTCTAATTAAATGTTTTGATTATGTAAACATAAATGAAATACTGTGATATGTTTGTTCTGCATCACCAACAATCTGTGATTAGTACTGAAAGGGATTGGATGGAAAATAACCAACAAAATTTTGGATAATCGATCAATTGAAAAATGCCCAAACATTCTGTGTTTGGAGCTTGTTAAATGTGAGAATTTGCTCATTTTTTACTTGTATTGGATTGTAAATTTAAAATGTTGATGGTTTGTGGGTGTAATGGTTAAACAAAACAAAGAAATTAGAAATGGTATTCGCATTTTACGACATTTAATAGGCCAAACAATGAATTAAACTAATTAAGATATTTCTTAGCAGTGTCTGATCCTGCATAATACTCAGAGGGGAACATTTTGGAACATTGCTTACTGACGGTCATCAGTTTGTTGATGTTCCTAAGTTTTTAAAGGCTTTATTAATCTAATTTGGAGGTTGCACATAGGTGCTGACATTTTGCTGCGCTCTGAGTTCCTGTGTTGATTCTTCCTCTCCCCCTATAACAGATGCTGATACACAAAGCAGGGTGTGACGGCGGCCCGCTCCATCACTCATCTCCATTCACACACATCAGTTCAGTTCTCGTGACGCTCAGAGATGAGAAATAATTAATTCAACAACTACTGAAGCACAGAATCACATCCATTCTGACTGCCACTGGCTATTGTTGTTGGCTTTTGAAATATATGATGATGATCATCTTATCATGAAATTTTTCTCTCGGTATTTCTCTCATAAATCAAGAAGAAAGCCCGACACAAAGCAAGAAAGCGACCAGAATGGCTGAAATTAAGAATCATTTACAGGTCTGATTGTGCAATATGCTCTGAAAGGACTTGTGATCTTTAAAAACCGGACACACTTCACGGACACTGCATGTTCTCAACAGACCTCCAAGCTGTCTGCTTGGGTCAATTCAGCTCACTCAAATGCTCACTAATAACAAGAAGGTGAACAAAAACATCCATGAAAGCAGAGTTGTACTTTAACATCAGACACTGTATGGCAGATTTTTATTTGACCCTGAGAGAAGCAGCTTCTCCTTTGTCTTTTCAGTGTCAGAAGCAGTGGGGGTGGAGGAGTTGGGATGTGAGGTACTTGGATGTTAATCTGTGAGGTAATAGCTTTTCTCTGCAGAATTGCAAATTCTAATATATGTCACTTTGTAAAAGGTGCGACAGCCTTGGTCACCAAAGACACCATCTCCAGGGGTCTCTCTCTCTCTTGCTCTCCCAAACTCTGTCCGTCTGCAACAATGGCTGCCAAGTGTAACATGCTACTTTTAATTTGCAATAACACGTGACAATAGCAGATTAATGGCTCTTATGACACCTGTGTCCCTGAAGCTCCTCTTGCCGAGACCCAGTGTACATAACGTGTGTCACACTACATTATCTCTACATCCCTCCTGTAATGGGGGACCTTTTTTTTAAGGGCACTGCTGACTTGGAAACTTAGGAGCTGTCTGCCTGCTTGGCAGAGAGCCACAACTACTGCCTAAAACAAATACTCTGGGCTACACAGCCAATCCATTTCAGCACACCGCTCTCCCTTCTGTAACCCTTCCCCTCCCTTCCTTCGCTCATTTTTTGTGCATGTTTTCAACCCTTGATAATGACTGTTTGTGCCACAATCATTATGGGGCTTACCAAGTTAAATAGGGCTCAGGCAAGCTACTGTGCTGTGAGGAAATTTAATCCAAGCATTAACTGACTATAGACTACTGCCTACTGAGGGAAGAAAAATACATCTGAATAGCAAACGAGGCAACGCTGAAGCACAGACCTCAACTTAAAGCGGTCATATTATGCTTTTTTAGCATTCTCCCTTTCTTTTATTGTGTTATATATCTTTTTTTTATGCACATTATAGGTTTACAAAGTAAAAAATCCCAAAGTCTACCACAAAGGGACTTACCATCTCCCAGAGAAAACACTGTTCACTAACAGCTCTATTGTAGTCCAACCTTTACTTCTGTGACAAACATGTGTCACTTTGTAACACACATTATAATGCTCGCCTAGCTGCTAGCGTGGCATGCCCTCATTCTCTGCTTCTGACTGGCTAGTAGTCTTTACCTAGCTACTGCGCATGTGTGACTCCCAACAAAGATGGAATAGAAGTAAGATGCCTCACTCGGTAGCTGAAACAGAGAGCTCAACACACAGGGTGAAAAGCTGAGTTTTTCAAAATAATTAAACCATGTAAACCTATTCTGTTATAACCTCTAAATACAAGTATGAACCTGAAAATCAGCATAATATGAGCATTTAAAAAAAACAAAACACTGCTTTAACCTAAAAATGACTGAAACACCACGTTGGCAACACTCAAATGCTTCTCACTTCTATTTGTTTGATTTCAGAGCCAGGTTTGTCTGTAGATTCTTGGAAATCAATTCCCTTATTTGGTTAGAAAAAAAGACTAACCAGTAGGCTAATGGTTATAGCATTTGATCATTTCCAGACATATTTCGTAAAAAGTGACAGTGTGATGGGTTTTCAATGTAAATGTTACAAAAAATGCATGAATGGAAGTAAAGAAGAAAGACCCCTTCAAACTGTTTGTGGCAATTATGGCAAAATATGGCATCTGTGATGATTTTCATTCAACAATGCATCCCAATATATTCACCAAAATTGAAGTTACTCATATGGTTGCAACCTCACATCCAAACTACTGAGGACATAATCTATGTGACAGCTATGGCCCTTGTTTTAATGCCCACTTTAAACTACCAGCCGCAAAATCTTGAAATTCATTTGTTTATTTTTGGGGTGGGGGGTGCACTTTAAGAGAAGACAGCAACAGGACAGTAGTGTCTACAGGGTAGCATCGTATGTAATATACTATTCTCACAAACTGTGGCTCGAGGCGAGACATTGCTTTTGCAACCGTGTGTGCGGCCAAGGCCTGGGGTTTATGTTTTGGAAAGATAAAGTATCCCTGACCCTGTGGTTCCAGGTAGGCACCAGCTGGCTGTTGACAAAGTATATAAGAACCACGGCTCCCTCCGTCACCCTCTGCACAAGTCCTACCCTGCTGCAAACACACACACACACACGCACACAGCTTTCTTCTCTTTTACTGTAATGCTAGCACCTAAATCACAGAAATGGCAGCACATCAGGGGAATCATTTGAGACTGAATAGCCATAGAAACATGCCGCTGTCACCTAGAAGACCTCTACAAAACAGGCCAGCTCTCCTCCTCACACACACATACCTTATTCCTCTCCATGCCCTTTAATACCTCTTTGCCCTTCAGTAGCAATCTGCATAGAAATGTGTGCATTCTATCATTCAGGGACTAGACATTACACCCTGGCTAATATGAGAGGTCCTCGAACGACAGAAAATGAACCCTTGAAAATACCAGACGTTTGCATTATGCCGCCGCGATTTCATCTCTTACAGGGAAAGACTTGATTATGTCATTTGCCATGTCCACGTCATGCTGGTTTTTATATCTTTGCCAGGAACTCTACCTCTGACAGGTCATTAGTCATCCCTCCCTCCCTGCACGCACATAAAACATCAATTCCACTCAATATCCTGCAAACCCCTGTGCTTCTCAACAACCGCCATAACAAAGAAGACGCTATGTAAACTGCTGCCGTGCTCTGATTAGCTCTCATTCCAGAGCACTGCAGAAATAAGGCACTTATTCCCCACCCTGTTTGAAATAACTGCCCTTTTTCAGCAGCCACATCATCCCTCCATACCCATACATGCTTTGTACCATGAGTGCATCTGTTTAGCTATTCTCATCAGACTTATGTAGTGACATTAAGGAAGCCTATTGCTTACAGAACCAATAATCTATATTGCCTCAAGCCCTCTTATATCCACTAACCTACTACTTCAGCAGCAGAAGTGGAGCCACTTTTGTTAAAGGGAGAAAAAAAAAGCCCTCCACAGAGCTACAGCGGCTTTCTTGACTGACCTGGGTGGTTGGCTACATCATCTTGACATGTAATTATCTAAAGCCCTTTAATCACTTCCATAAAGATTAATTGCAGGAGACAACAGCGGAGGTCGTGTCTTCAAATCAAAAGACTCCTTGGCAGATTGACACAGCGGTGTAACAGGGTTCAGACGTAGGTGTTTTATAAGGGTCATCTACTGGAACTGAAGCAGGTTTTAATACTGTAATTGCAAGTTCAGCACAGTGGGTTTTATAGCATAAAGCTGCACAAAAATCTATTCAATTTTGTAGCTTTTTTGTAGGATTTTATATATTTTCTTTATGCTAATCCTGAGCTGAGATATTTTTTTTTTCTCTCTCCTGAAAACAGAAAAATTCTCTTACCTTCATCTCTTTTCCTCTTTTCACCGTTGGATCGTGGAA
Organism: Percina caprodes; assembly: GCA_013375575.1. Taxonomy (NCBI): domain Eukaryota; kingdom Metazoa; phylum Chordata; class Actinopteri; order Perciformes; family Percidae; genus Percina; species Percina caprodes. The sequence continues at coordinate 4,655,148 of JABXJD010000010.1, read as the reverse complement.
TACCCAGAATCCCATTGATGGAGTAGGATCCTGCAGGGTCGTTGGAGGCGCTGGTTACAGGCGGAGAGGCTGTGCTTGGTACTGGGGAAAAAAATGACACAAAAAAATGAATACATGCATGTTACAGTACAGTATGTGCTGTGATGCCAAATGATGCCCCTGCTGAAGCTGATGCTGTGAGCTGCAGTATTACCTATGGTATGGCCTGGTGTCAGGGATGACCCATCAGGAGATGGATGGAAAGGCTGCTGGACTTTTGTACGGATGATCCTGGGGAACAAAGGGAAAAGCAGATGTCACTGCTGATTTTTTTTATAACCGACTTCCCTGCTTGGAGATATCCAAACTGCACCTCACAGCAGCTACTATGGAGATGTTGTGTGATTAAGATATTAAACGTAACTCATACGAAAGAAGGGATCAGTGGTTCTACCTTAAAGGTGAGGTCTGGAGAAAAGTCTTCATTGCACTTTTGGTCTGAGTGATCTTGCAAACAAAGCATGAAATCACATCAATTCACCTCAATGATCAGCTTCACTGACTCTACCTGGCCCACACTAATCAGCTCTCTCCCCCCTCGCTCCCCCTCCCCTACTGTGGAGGGGGTTTCACTGGGGCTGAACGCAGCCCTATAGTAGCCCTTTGCTTCCCAGAGCAAACATCTCTGTAGAACCAGCAGCCCTCGTGCCAATACGGATGAGGTTGTATTGATCGGGGCTTTGGGAGAAAAAGTTGGGGATTAGTCACATAGGCAAACAGATGCAAATAGAAAGCTATAAATTATATGTGACAGGAAAGCAATAGTTCCTTATTGCCTTGCACAAGCTTACGCCAGCATTAGATTCCTTTAATCTGAATGGCACTTGGGGAGAATGGGAGCTGTCACAATAATTTGTAAACTTTAAGACTATTTATCATGTATGCCACGTGAGATATGTTAAAGCACAAAGAGAAAAGGTTGGGCAAGGACTGTTGAGGCTTTACGGGTTCATTTCTTTGCACAATTGAAATTGAATTCCGAATTCCATTGCATGTTTAATTTCACCAATTTTGAACCGAAGTACTCCTGTTATATTTTCCTCACATTCTCCAAAAACACATCAGCTGATTTGGATATTGATGTTACTGTAGGTGCCAGAAGGCTTCAGAGGAATAAATCCAACACTGTCACAAATAAAAAAAGAAAAGAAAGAAAACTCCCCTTGGAGGCAAAGCTACCTAACAACAAGCTTTTCCAGAGAGCGCATATTGACGTTTAAATTTTTTCCACTTCTCCCCATAACAGTTATTCGACCCCTTGACTTGTGTGTGCTACATAAATTCAAAGACGTTATTTGGTATCCATGTTCTTGATATTGAATAAGCAATTTTGGAGAATGAATTAATGACCTAGCTGTTGCTGAAAATCCCCTGAAGAAATATTAAAATTGCTTTCCTTCTGAATCAATAATATTGAGCGCCATTGAGGACCTTTTTTTTTTTTGTTTTTTTTTTGAATGTCTACCAACAGGGTAGCGTTACTTGTTGGTTGTGGTGGCCCTGACTCGTAGTACAACACTATCTGTGTAGCATTTAATAATGCATGCAGGCAAAAGGGGTTTAAATAGAGCATCCTCTTTTGTCAACAGTCCTGAGGTCAGACTGTCTGCCACAGAAACCAACGACTGAATCACTCAAGTGGAAAAGACTTTGGCTCCAGTCTTTCATTTTCTTGTTCTTCTGAATTGTCTTAACAGGGGAACTCCCTGTTTTAACACCTGGAGTAAAAACTTCTCTTTGACATTTTAGGATGCTTTTTCTAGGAATTTTCAGACAACATGAAGTAGCATTAGATGATCTGGAGCAAAGTCTGCTGTAGTGATCGAAACACTAAGGATGTTTTCATGGATTTTTCTTTTTTGCTTGCTGCTCCTTCAGAAATTCATTGAAATGTATTGAAATATTAACTGCCAGCTAAATCAAAACAAATGTTTCATTTGAGTGTTTGTGCTCCATTTTGTGCTTGTGTGTGTGTGTGTGTGCGTGTGTGGCACAGAACAACACATAGACATCTTCTGCTTCGAAAAAAAAATATAATGATAAAGAAAATATTCAGCATTAAGCTTTAATAGAAATTCAAAGTAGCTCTCATATTTGGTTGATAGAATTACAGTTCTTTGTATTCACAATTTAATTTCCCACATAAACAAAGACACATAAAGCCACCCCCACAGGTCCAAAATAGAAAGCTTTAATTGGAATTGAAAAAACTTTATAGAGCTCTTTTAATGATATTAATGTACATTTTGAATTTATCACATACATGTGTCTGAGCCTCCTTAAATAGGGCTTTTTAAGCAGCCACGAAGCATGAAATGAATTTTCTTCAGCCTTTTCTCTATTTAAAAGATGTCTTGTGTGGAGCTGTCCATGCTCTCCCATCAGCTCATTAAAATGTAATGCTGATGCTGGCTCTATGGAACAGTGCCTCTTAACCAAAGTTCATCACCAGGGATCTCTGGTGGGGGTGAGAAGGGCTGAGGGCGGGGTGTCCTGGGTCCTACTGTATCTGCCACTCTATAACTGGGGTGGTGTTAAAGAATTTCTTTAAGGAAACTGAAGATTTGTGACATAAATAATGATTTTTCAAATGTTAAATATGGCTTTTTACCAGATTTGTCATAGTCACGTTTTAAAGCCACAGTCAAGGCAAAATTGATGCTGCACTTTTATGCATTGCCATAATCTTACGTCAATAATAATTAGGCTACAGCAAGGGATCAGCTCGAATTTTAATGCTAGGATTTAAATCAGGAGCCTTATTTATAAACAGGAAGTGTTTTTTTTAAGGTTTTTTGTTTTTTGCTACAATATATTTTTATTTTTTGTTATTATTTTCACGTGATTTTTTTTTTTTTTTTTAAATGACTGCCAATCTGTTTTCCCTTAATTCCGTTTTCTTCAAAAAATAAACATCCTGCAGAATAGCCACGAGTGTTGGTATCTCTCTCTCTCTCTCTCTCTCTCTCTCTCTCTCTCTCTCTCTCTCTCTCTCTCTCTCTCTCTGTGTCTGTCTGTGCAGCAACTCCAGCACATTAGATGTGCTAAAGAAAATTGGCCTGCTTTATAGCGCCACGGGATCTGGTCACCGAATATTGATCGGTTTTCATCTCGACAGATTCACTCAGTCCTGGATGTACTGCTGATTGTTGAGGGAGTTTGGTCTGAAAGATTGAATTGCACCTCTGAGACCGCAGGCAGCCTCGGCGTGCCGGGCAGCTCAAAGTTGGTCTAACAATATTGTGCTGTGGGTGGTGCGCTTAGCACAGATACACTGTGATGCCTGATTTATCCATTAGTGAATACATTAGTAGACAAGTGTTTACATCCCGCAGCCCGGTGGTAAATTTACACTGTAACTAAAATGTACTAACTGGTAACTAAATTTACAAAAAAAAAAAAACTGAAAATTCAAATTTTGCATCTATTTCTTTCGGTTATATTTTAATTTGTATGTCCTACCTGTTAATGGATGAGACGCTGGGGACAGTGTCGTTGTCGCAGACGCCCTCTGCCAGCAGTCTGTCTCTGATCTCCCAAGCAAACATGGTTGGGTTTTGTCTCTTGTAGTCTGCGATTTTGTCCACCACCTTTGGCGTGGCCACTTTAGGTTTCGACCCACCAATCACCCCTGGTTTGATGCTGCCAGTCTCGTAGTATCTGCAATAATAACAATAGTATTCTCCAATGATAGCTTGCAATATTGAAGCCATAGTTCTGCCTAAAATTCGTTTTAAACGCAATGATATGTTACAAGCATGGAGAGTTATTGTTTCTGAGAACTACTTTTTTTTTTTTTTTTAACAAGAAAGTCTCCAAAAGTCCAACGTTTCAGCAGAACAACAGACTTGAGAGATTTATAAGACTAATAGTCGGTTTGCAATAATCATGATGTCTCAAAACAGATACATATTTGCTTTAAAACAAATGCAAGAAAAACGCATTAACGCATGCATAAATGCACGGCAAGGATTTCATTTCGTAAAATCCCGATTGCATCCTTTCAACACACACCAATATACATATAAAAATGGAGGAGAAGCCCACCTGAACTCCAGTAAACTTCAGAATAGTAGGCTATTTATTTAGAATTCAGGACGACTAAAAATAGAATTTAACCTATTTAAGAAATTAAAAACGTAGCTGAGTTTTGCAGGTTGAGCTCTCTCCTCCACCTCCACCACTGTATATACATCGTGCATATAGTCATCCACCTCGTCGCACCCAGCAGAGTGTACCTGGCTGCAGGGCTTGTCCGGAGAGTGTTCACCCACCTGCCCAGGATCTTGCTGACGCAGCCGTGGCTGACTCTCAGCTGTCTGGAGATGTCGCAGGGCCGGACGCCCTGGTGGGCCAGCTCCACTATGCGCTGCCTCACCACGTCCGGGAGGGGTCTGCCGTTCACAAACACCCCGCCGAGCTGGTTCACACCTCCGTGCCCTACGTGGGATACAACAGCAGCACACACACAACCGTAACATTACATAAAGTCGTAATGGAAGTGAGGTCGCTTTGTAATGAAATCGCTCGTGGAGACAGAAATGACGGAATAGTTTAAATAACACCAGGGCCGTTTCCTTTCCTTGTTCCTATGGAGCAGGTGCATTTACATGCATTCTTGGTATTATGAAGGAGCCTTTAAGGATTCATGAAATGCTACACAAACATTGCTGTTTTGAAAATAATCTGTTCAAATCAAATAAATAGCCTATATTATTATTTTTGAATTGCATGGTATCAGGAAAGTTGTTTACTGCCATCATGGAGGCGCCTTCGTTTTCTGAGTTTGAAACGTTTAAAAAAAAAAAAAAAACAGCACAATGACCCAACTATAGTATTTGATCAAATAATTTTTAACATTTAGTTATTACAAATAATGAATGGGTAAAAGAAGATTTGGATATGTTGTTGATTTAGGAGAAAGCAAAGAGTAGATAATCACAACACTGTAAACCAAGTTTCCATGTTAAATATAGGCTACATATTCTTTTAATGTAGCAAAAATGAACTTTGCAGGTAAAAATGTCTTATTTATGACTGTTTTTACCTTTCTGTTTAAATCAATTTTCTCTAACTTTTTAAAATCACAATTAATTAAGCTACAATAATGTCTTTATTGTAGGCCTGTTTTTTAAAAAATAAAAAAAACACAAGGTTCAAGTGCTGAACACATGATTTTCATCTGCTATTGTGCTGCTTATTACAATAAATCCAACTTGCCTTGACCCATAAATATGTCGGTCTGTGTAATAACTATTTAAATTCTGAAAACAATTTTTAAAAAAATATTAATTTATTAGACTAGGCTACTTTAAAGTTTGTCACAGTCAAAACACAGACCTCGTGTTTTCTTAGCAGCTCCACGGCTCATGTTATGGCTATTAAGTTACAAGCTCCCTCATTTTCCCTGCACGGTAATTTTAAATAATTGAACGAGCTTTGATTACTCATATTACATATTATTTAGTAAACGGGGAGGTCATCAATTATTTACAGACATTCACCAAATTACAAGCACTGTATGTGGACTTAAGTTGGACTCACAGACCTATGTTGTTTGAATCATTTGAATAATAGATGTGTAACTGACTTATTAGACACACATACACATACACACAGACACACACACACACACACACACTGCGCGGGAAGTTGGAGGGAGATACACGTGTAAATTACAAAGTGCCTGCCAACTCATGTTCTTTGTTTACTATGACAAGTTTAATTTCTGCACAACGTTACACTGTGCACATAAGTATTGTTGTCATATAGTATATTTCTAAATAATTTTTTTTTAAGCTGAATATTTTCTGAATTGTGCACCCATAACACACGAGGAGAACATTTTCTCCACTATGATCCTAATGCTTCCACGTTTACCTGCATGTCAGTTTATTAGCCTGATTTTATGCGCCAAAATGCTGTTGGCACCTAAAACTCGCTTTATGCTCTCTGCTGCAGGCCTTTGTAAAATGCAGAAATTATACATTCTTATTACATTTATCCGCTTACGTGTCAAAGCTGAAGAGAAACTCGGGTTGAGCTACTTACGGTGCATCGCGGTGAAGGGGTCTGCTTTGCAGTGAATATCCATTGGATAGCAAAGGAAAGACAGATAATCAACTGAAGTCGCCGTTTCGCCTTCCTATCAGAGATGAAAATGTGAAGAAAAAAAGGTGCTTCTACTCGATGGAGGGACTTAGTTTGCCCCTCCACCCCTGCTTCAACAACCGATCTGATGGCAACTTCTTCCCCAAAAGTTGCCTGTCTTTTCTTTAACAGTCCGGTCCGGGAGCCGAGGTCTGGCAGGTGCGCAGCATGACCGAAGGATTGTTTCAGTAATACGACCTGTGCTTAGTTTATCGGTATTTTTCAAAAGCCTTGGGTGAGCAGAGGTACAGTAATTCTCACAGCATGCCAGCGAGCAGCTTTCTTGAAAAATGAAACGTTGAGGTCCAGCGTGCAGGGCCCGGTATCTCCTCAATCCTGGTGGCCTTGATTCACGCGTCAAACCGGCGGAGAAAACATGCGCACACACACATCGGCTTTCTCTTCTGCGCTGGATGCGTTAGGCTGGGTCTTTGGGCTGGGAATGAAGCCTCTCTGCGTGTCTGTGGTTCTAAAAGCTGCAACCCTCCCCTCCTTCCCCCACTCCCCTCTGCAGACCCCCCTTTTGCTTATATGGATGACTTGTCAGACAAAGGCAATAGATGCCAACACTTTGTGATTCGCCAACGCAAAAAAAAAAGGAAAAAAAAAAAAAAGAAATGTGGGTCCAAATGAGGAGGTCCCTGGGTCGGCAGGAAAGGGAGGGAGATAAATAAGGAATGGATTCGGAGTTAGAAATATCAGTTTATTAGACATAACAGCTGTGAATTATATGCTCGCTAACTGGAAGTTTTGAATCAATGAAATAGAGATTATTATTCTTTTTAATTTATGTATATCTTTCTGATCTTTTTTCCTTTTACCACACGGACTAACAGCCTGTCTCTGGAAATATACAGGGTATCTCTGTGCCTTCACAACCCGGATTTAGCTCGATCCTTCTTTGAATTGAATCTTTTTATTTCATTTGTTTTGCTCATCTGTCTTCATGTTCGCATTTCAACCCAATTATGCCTAAATCATTTGTTTACAGCTTTATTTCTGTCTTTAGGCTATACAGTGTTAAAACTAGTGGCTAATATATGTTAATGCTGATGTATTGACCTTTTTACTTTCAGCTGATGGTGTGATGATTGCAGTGGTCCAAACTAGGAACAGTGGTGGAGGTTGGAGGTTGGAGGTGAAACTGATCTGCACGCAGCAGTGTCGCTTATCTTCTGTAGATGGCGCTGTATAGCCTAGTTTCTCAAGGTGTCAAGGTAGTCCAAAAGTAAAACTTGGGGTACACTTGAGTGCCTGTGATCAAACTGAGAAGTCAAAAATATTCTCCAGAAACAATAATCAATACGCTATAGATCCATATCAGGTGATGTAAAGAATGAAACCGCAGGTACGACTCGGACCACAGCTGCAGTGTGAAGTTATCTCATCATGGGAAGTTAAACTAAACAATGCATGATGGAGTCAAAGTCAAAGTGCTTCGTTTTACATAGACATTCGTAATATCTCGTAATATTCGTATATCTCAAATTATTCCTACGTGTTTATAGTACCGTTGAATTCATCAGATAAATAGCTGCATTAGAATAAATAAATAGGCAATAATACACTTAATTTGTGCAGCATTTTCCTTTAAAGTTACAAAGTGTATGTATGTACACAATGGCAGTAAAAATAGAGTTTAAAATAATACACAAATACATTGAAAAAATAACCATACTCGAAATTTCAATTCATTAATTTGCTATTTCTGCATGCCTGAAGTGACAACGAAAAATAATAATAAGAAAACCATAATGAAATCATATTAATAATTCAATTACAGAGTAAAAACATTAATTTCAGGTGACTGTCTTATTTTCCTTGTTGTTTTTGTTTATGCGTGTACATATTTGACTATTATTTTTGGGTGGGTATGTGCGGTTGGGGGTGGGGGCATCTCTTAGGGGCAGACGGCCACATCTCGCGCTCTGCCTCCTGGTCAGGTTAGGGGATGATTTCTCTTTTTGTTACTGTTTTTGGAGTGAGCGTCTGGTACAATATGTAGCACTATAGGCTGTAATTTCACACCCGGCTGCACATTTCCCTTAAAGCTACATTCTTTTTTCTTTTTTTTTTCCTCTCCCCCTATAAGACCCCCACCACCATCACCCCCTCCCTCAGTTTTCCCTCTCGTGCCCTCCTGCTCCCCACAATTTGATCTGCTCTGTGCAAAAAATTAGGAAGGGAAGGAGAGATGGGGGGTCAAACAAAAATGCTGATATAGTTTTTTTTTAACATGCTATATCCAAACCATTGTTGCCGATTTGTTTGGTTTGTGTTTGAACAGCACGTGTGGTGCGTTTGATGGCTCAGATGGGCCCTGTAACCCCTCTCTCTTTTTAGGAGGGGACCCGCTCCTTTCAGCTGCTACAACACGGGGTCAGAGAGCTCCTAAAACCCATTTAAACACCACAAAGGCTGAATCAATTATCACCTCTTCTTTTGCAGTTCTACCTTTTAATAATTAAATAGTGATACTTCTAGTCATCTGACCACATCTGAGCCACAAAACAGCCCAAATGTATCATGTTTTGAAAGCATTTGAATCTACAGTGACTGACTCATTTTCGCTCTGACACACAACTGCAGTATTTAAGACGATGCCATTGCATGTCAAGAGTTTGGAAAATGTTTTCGGAGCCCGGGTGCACCCATTAGGAGAGGTGTTATGTATTGACAGAGAGCAATTTATCTTTTGCCCCGTTTCCTAATGGCCTGTGCAGAGAGGAGAGGTGGCATGGAGGGGAGGAGGAGGATGAGGAGGAGGAGGAGGAGGAGGTGGAGAGAAGGTAAGAAAGAAGCAGCACCGAGGGTCCAGCATGCAGCTCCACCCGCCGAACATCAGCACACACTTTCAGGCAACTGAGGATGATGGAGGCGTCTGTGTGCTGGTAAAGAACTTTTATTTCTAGAGGTGGGTGAGATGTCATTTACAGTATGTTTTTTTTTTTTCTTTCCTCCTCCCGTGTAGTCTCTGCTGGTTGTCTCGCGTTATTCCAACGTCACCAATCGATCTGAGTTTCCCTGCAGAGGGGAGCTGACACCACTGGTTGTAAGTTGAATATTAATCCTTTTCGATTGAAGGGAGGGCTCTTTCAGGAGAGTTATGGTGATTTGGATGAATTTGTGACGACGTCGAGGCGGATTTGTGACTAATAATGTCAACAAATATATAGAGTTCTGCATGCTTAAATGCAATCATTAATTATAATCTTTTTAGGCTCTTTATTTAACTAAATGTGTCGAAAAATTAAAAATTAAAATACATGCAAATGAGTAGGTGTTTTTTTTTTTTTTTTTGAATGGAAAAGGAGGAGGTTTCAGAAGTTCAGCTGCAGCCTCCACCTACAGATATTCCTGTAACACTAAGTGACATATCTCTTGCCACTGTTACTGTATATTAGATGTCCTCTCTGTGTCCACGTGCTCCAGCAGCGAGCAGCTAAATACTCCCGGGCTACAAATCTTTGCTGGCGTGAACAGATGGAGCATCAATTTGATTCCATCCTCGACACCGTGAAAGATTGATTTTGCACTTGCTTTTAATTTTGCCCGTAATTAATTGGATCATTACAACTGTTTTCCATTGATCCCCTCGTTTAAATGTAAAATTAGAATGTGAGCTATGTTTCTTATCAGTATTATTTATTTATTTACTGTTTATTTGCGGAGGCCTATTTGTTCTGTGGAGGAACATACTACAGGAAAAAAAAAATCCTCTTTTTTTTAAAAATTTGTATATCGTTTATTGCCAGTTAGGTCTATTTGAGCGTCTGCTTCTACGATACGATGCAGTAACTGTATATTAATATTAGTCTATATAGAAATAAAAGTTATAAACTCATTAAGACCTCAGAATGTGGCCTATTGATTAAAAACACACACACACACACACACACACACACACATTCACACACACACATTGGTGATCTTCAGCATCCCATAACAAAAAATCGCTATATTATTCCTAGTTTTCTGTATTTTCTGATTTGTATATAGGTCTATGAGTAATGTGTACAAATTCATATTTTAATATAGGATTATTGTGGCGATTATTGTTTTCAATCGTTTATCAGTTATCAGGCTGCATCTCTCTTTAATGCACCTAAACATCTTTTTTTAAAACAAATATTCTGTAAATAAATATAGAATAACATGAATATGTCAAAACTCTGCTTTTGTCGACCAAAACTTCACACATACACTTTCACATGGTTCACGTGGGATCGTGGGAAATTGAGATGATCGAACAGTGTAGTTTATACATTAACAATGAAATATTTTTTTTTTCTTAAGTTCAGGGATGTGTTGGTGAGTAAACCCAATAACCTTTAACTGACAATGTTGTTTGTGATTGTGTCCATTTTAAAAGCTTAAATAAATTTTTAAAGACTGAATTCAAACACTATATAAAACAAAATGTGCATTATTTTGTTTCTTTTAGTGTTTAGATTGCCAATTTAATACTTATTCAAAGCCATTTTTCAAGAGAAATAAAAGAGAATAAAACGTCAGTTTAATTCAGCCAATTTACCGTGTGCTGTATTTGATGGGGAATCATCAAAATTAAGAATAGACGTAAAAGTCAACGCGGAAGTTTATGGCTGTCAGGGTCGTATTTCAGATGATAAAACACACACGCACACACACACACACACACACACACACAGACAGACAGACAGACAGACACGCAGGAAGGACTTTGAGCTACTCTCACTCTTTCAAACCGTTATCCAGTTTGATTTTAACTCTAATTATTAATAATAATATTAACATCTGCATGTTAGGCAGGTTGACTGTTCAGCTGATGATCTGACACACACACACACACACACACTGCGTGTTATCAGTGATTTTGTATTCTATTAAACATCTAAAAACAAGTGAGATCAGGTTACATTACTTTGATTAGAAACACTTTGTTAAATTACTTTTCATACCCTGAGCACATAAGCAGTCAGACAGTTGAGTTTCTGTGCTCTTCCATGCCTCAGGTACAGCAAATCATTAAGAAAAATTAACATCTAATTAGCATTTAAACTTGAAAGATGGGCCAAATTACAAAAAAATAACATTACATATTGTATTAAAATATAAATAGTTATTATTACAAGCTTTAAAATCTACTGTACAAAAGCTAATTTCAGCATTTTATTTAGCTGTTTAATTTCCCAAAAAATCTGAATTACCATAAATATTTAAAATATTTCAGACACTTGTCTTTCCATCTCCCCTGCAATAACACACTAAGTTGGGGAATAAAGCGCCAAAGACTTAAAATACACACTCGCTCCTCATTCATTATGCAGATTTGCAAGTAATTGTTAAATATGCCCTGCAGTGCTGGATTAAAAATAGTACTGTGTCTTGTCAATTTCAAAAGTATTCTCTGTGTTGCATTTATTGTACTGGGAACAAGGGCTAAATCCCTTCTCTTCCCCCCATCAAACTTTCCACATGAATAGTTAAATGTGTGCCCCTCTGGTTGGAATTTAACAAAGACTGGGAAGGCATTACAGTAAAAATTCTAAGGGCATTGGAAACTAAAGTCAGGAATATTTTGAGATTTTTCTTTACTTTTCTACAAAGGTTCATCCTGTTATCCAACTATGAAATTTCCTAATATTTCTATTTTGTTATGCTCAAACAAGTTGTTAAACTAAAAAAAAAAATCCCACTTCCTCTTCACCTACAACAACAACCACCAGAGAAGCCTCTCTTGCAGTGACACCAGTTCTCCCATAAGGCCCTGGGTTCATCACCATGGGAGAAGCTGATCCCACGTCTGAATCCTTCACTGTGCGTGTGTCTCTGTCAGTGTGTGTGTCTGTGTGTGCATCAGAGATCAGCCTGAGGCGGCTTGGAGGTGTCCCGCCAGCTGCCTCTGTCCCAACCAGACATCCAACAGCTTCCAATCACATGTCAGCAATATGGGAAACAGAGCTTCTGTCCAGTGGGCCGCTGACATGTGTTAGCCTATGGCATGTGAATGCATAATGTAGTAGTCACCTCCTGGTGGCAGGCTTTGAACTCACAAATGTATTTCTTTTCTTTTTTACCACACACAAGTTGATTTCTTTCATTTTCCCTCTTTGTCTTTGCTTGTTATCTTCATTGTAATGATGATATGATAATATGAGGAATGTCAGCTGCACATTTGCTGATTAGTTTGTGTGTCTGTGGGTGTGTGTGAGGCTGTGTGTACACATATATTCCTCTCCCCAGAAATCTACGGATGAGCAGCTCCCACATAAGCTCCTGATCACTTCTGTAAATGCTTCCTGTCACCTTCCGTGGTGTAATGATCATGAAAATTGTGACCTTGATCTATGGAAAGCCATAATGTGACTGAATGGCCTCCTCCCACGCACTTTCTCAATGGCGCCAAGCTTGGAGGTATGCTAAAGGACAGCTCAAAGGAAGATTGTTTAGTGGTAATAAAAAGCCAGTAGTTTGGCTTGTAATGGTTCGGGCATTCCTCCTCTCGAAAGCCATTTGGCTAAATCTCCAGTGATGGAGGCCTGTGTGAATTTAGATGAGAATCTGGGAGATGTTGACGCTTGTCCTCAGGCACTGGGGAGATTTGATCGTCTGGTGGTCCAACTTGATCAAACACATAACTGTGTTTAGGGGATAGAAAGTGCAACATTGATGTTATATGCTGAGTTTATCATTTTAGTGTAGAATTTAAAAATCCCTCGGCCATCATGACGTTATCGTGCCAATGGTTTACTATCATTGTTTACTGCTGGACTGAAAGGAGAGAGCTGTAATCTGTGCCTATGGCCATTAAGATATACTTTTATGGTGTCGCATTAGACTCAAAGCTGGCGTTTGTAATCCAAAGTGGATTGTCTTGTGCATTAAATAAAGTAACTGTTAATATGAATTTGAATGTGTGACAGTCTGATGTGTTTGGCTCAAGAACAACTTTTTCCAATGTTTTTAATTTCTGTTTTGCTCCAAGTAAAGATAGAAAAAAACATCTTTGGCATGATGTTGTGCGGATTCTCATTTAGTCTGGAAAATCTGGTTTGCACAACATTGTTTATGAGCACACCCTTGCCAGCTTTTCATATTTAAACGAGCAAAGGTTTAATTACCAAATGATGACAGTGTCATATGGTGCCATGATGGCACAGGGTGTCTAATGAATGCAGAGGAGCGAGGGATGCGTACGTGACACTGAGTGACAGTGGGATGCACAGATCAAAACAGAAAAAAAGAGGGAGAGAAAAACATCTGTAATTTGCAATTCACTAATGTTCAATGGTTGCTCATGGATTAAGAATTTTAAACTATTGTCTGCCAGATGGAAGAGAAGAGGGTGGGAGGGATTGTAGAGGAGGAGGAGGGGGCTCCTAAGCAGCATATTTACATCTGTATATCAACCCTGGATTCAGTAATCAGACAGAGGAAAAACCAACTGCCTCCAACAACACTCTTGGGGCATTGCATCTATAACCTATTTTTCAGCAGCACAAACATTAGAGAATGATTCTCCCTTTTAGTTATTTTTTTACTTTTTTGCAGAGGCTTCTTTACATTTGCCAGGACATTTTTTGCACGACTTGCTCTATCTATCTCGATATAATCACAAGACAGTTTGGATAGCTGGACCTGGGTCTGCTCACACATCAGAGTTAATTTTACCAGGATGTTGATGTGCTCTGAAATATTGCACTGAAGTAATATCAGTTAGTGGGCCGCCAAAAGATGTACATGCTTAAGCAGGCATGAAACCTTGCTGAATTACACAGTATTTATATTTATCTCAGATCAGCGCATTTGTCATTAAAATTTGGTTGGGTTGCCTGTCTGTTTTATGGATTTGTTTAATGATGCACTGTGTAATAGTGTTACAATGTATAGCTGAGTTATTGGCACATTTCACTCAGCTGCAACAAAAATAACCACAGTAACCTTCAACTTTAATCTCAAGTTAGAGGCGTCTTGTATCCCACAATCCTCCTCGTGTTTGCCTTCAGCACCCAACCTTGTTTGCAAGGTTACTTTCCACCACTGTATTTCACATTCCTGCAGATAATTTGGACTTTTTAATATTTTGGTGTTTTCCTACTTTCTAGAAAGCCATTGATTTCCATTTATTTTCCTAATGGTGTAAAAATCTTCAGTGCATTATATTTTACTTGGCAGCATTCACAATGATGAATTACACAACTCAAGCCAGTTTCAAGCGTCTACCAATTGATTTCCATGCCATACGGAAATGAACGGAAACCAATAGCTGTTTACGGCGGTGGGTCCCAAACTGGGGTTCAGGACCATCCAAGTCTAAAAGCTCACACATCATCACACATTTATGCTACACAAAATCAGGTTTATTCTCTGGACTTTCTTTTAATAAAAGTCTTTAGTGAACTATTGAATAATTTGACCAAAAAAGGTTGGGAACCACTGGCTTACAGGTCAAATTTAAAAAAAAATCTGAATTGTTTTACTTATCTCAAAATAGGACTTTTGTCATTAAGAGGGAATAAAATAAAATGTCATCCCCTTCTCTCTATCTCCACTGTAAAAACATCTCCAAAGGAAAAATATTGCAGTATAGTTTGGAAAATAGTCAAAATATTAATGATTCAAATTAAAATGCCAATGTCACTGGTGTACTCCTTTAATCCTGGACTCATTCAGCTAAAGTGGCCTATGGAGAGCTCAACCTTTCATTAGTAATTAAGTGCTGTTGCCATACTGTGACGTAATGAGTTTACCTTGGCTATCCATCCTCTGACACCGAGGGCTCCTCCCACTGAATCACACACCAGGAAACAGCAAATTATCTATTCAAACAGATACATCTACTGTAAATACTTACATTGTTTTGCCTGTCCACTCTTGTTCTAACCAAAAAAATGTATTGCTCCTATGAAGATTTTTCTAACCATAATTAACTGTTGTTTTTATTTAGTCGCACTGACGGACCCACGTTGCCATTTTGATGTTGTTTTAAAGAAAGGAGCTGACTCCTTGTTTTCGGTAAATGCTGGATGTACTCTGAGGCAGACACATGTTGTAGCAGTTGTTGCCACGATATATATCCAGGCCTTCTGACTGGACAGGTCTCCCATGGCTCTCTCCCCAGGACTGTGAAAACATCTGTCACGGCGGCTGCCATTTTCCTCTGTGGTCAGAGCGTCAGGTGAAGGTGCTGCCTGCTAGCCTCATGACATGGTACACATGGGTACCTCCAACAACAGTGCTCATTAACAGGCAAATGGAGCAGGAGCCCCAGCAAATTGAGCAGCGTATCGCCAGGATCGGCCCTGCCAGATTGTTCAGATAGCCAAAGTGACATCACCAAGTGCCAGCCCCCTTTGCCCCCACCCCCCCTCCAAAAAAATTAACATCCCTAATCATCTGCCAGGCTAAACATTATTCTTCATGATTCAGATCAGCCATGCTTGCCCTCCACTCACAGAGTATCTCTCCTCTCTCTGGGCCAAAAGCAGCCAGCCTTGGACTGATTGCTCAGCCTTTTGTGCCCTTCGTTTGTGAGAATGGCAAATCGATTCGAAAATCATCAGCCATGAGCAGCTCTCATGCAGAGCTGGGCATGTGAGTGTTGCAGATATGAAATGGAAATCAGGAAAACAGAAAGTGGGACCCTTACAGTTTTGGAAAAGGTGTCACAGAGAAATGAACACACACATTTCTTTTGCATAAAAATGAAATGATTGAATCTGTGCTTGCCTCTTTAACATGACTCTAAACAAAATGACTCACCATCAAAATTAAAAACGGGTCACTATTCTAACACACAACCTAACAATACATAAATAAATTACTCTAATAAGTTATATTATTCTTGTGTTCTGACACATTTAAAGGTTTGTTTATATCAGTAAACATATAATTTAAATTAAAATCAACCAAAAAACATCATTATTTGGCCAGACCTTTAAATAACTTAATGTGAAATGAACTTAATTGTGTATATGTGTGAATATTAAAGGAGTAGGCCTTTAATAGATATCTAATCTAATATTTTCAATATTTTTAATACCAATATTATATTAGAAAACCGGAAAAAAAACAATTTTTACAAGGTTTTTCCAAAATTGACATTACCTCTGGTGTATTAGACTCTATTAGGCAAGTTGAGCTAAAAAGGAAAATAAGTAGGATCTCCTTTGTAGGGACTGACATTATGTTTTGCAAGTTCTCATCCTCACCAGAGATAAACCCTAAAATTTAACCCAAAAAGTAAACTACTAAAAGAAAGATCAACAAGAGGAACAGGAAGGAAGCTTGGCATATCTAATTAATTACCGCATATTACAATGTTTGTTTACAGAAATGAAGTGCTACAAGAGGTCTGATGTTAATTAATTTAAAGTGTACTTCCCCCCTCACTCCCCACAATGTGTTGATGACTGCTGCTGAGGTACTTTCATGGCAGGTAAACCTATGTCTCATTGGATTTCCATCAATGGCTCTGAGGTGTGTATGGAACAAAAGCGTGCCACACAGATTAGGGAGAGTGTTAACATGATTGCTGATTAATAACGCCAATTAGAGTTCACAGCAAGGCAATGAGAAGAGCAGCACGATTATGACAGGAGCAAGCAAGATTGTCTGAAGTGTACTGACTGAAGAATCACAACATACATAAACCAGCTCGGCTGCAGCGTCTCACATCACATTTCTAATGTCCAAAGGCTAAAAGAAGACAAATGTAAGAAATGTTAACTGCTTCATTAAGGAGTAGGCTCTCACCCAAGATAGTTCTCTGTCCTCCAGCTGTATTTTTAGATTTTGCAGACCAACGTAAAGGAGTAAGAAGTGCTTATCCATGTGTCCCGTTGACTTTTTTTGTTGCCACTTTATCAGCATGTCAGGGAGGGAGGCACAGGGCTGCACACACAGTATAACCAGAGTCTCAGGAGGTCCCTCTCTGGACAATGATGTATTTAAGCCCCTCCAGAGGTCAGATGGACTCTGTCCAGAACATCACCTGCAATCAATAGTGTTGGTAAACCAGGCACAACTGAGCAGACATGGAGGCTCCTCTTCTAAACACACTGTGAGGAAAGCGCATGGGCCATTGCACTGCTAAAACTGTGAAAAGAATGGCTTGACGTGCTGCTACTTAAGCACCGGCGGCAGAGGAAAGACTTATTTATGTGGGGTGCCACTGGCAGACTCACATTGTTGTAACATTTCCCCAAAAAACCTGGATGCAGAAAATGTGCTGATCCCACTGAAAACACAGAACAAACTGCATTATATAAATTTATGTAAAATACATGTTGATTTCCATTATTATTGTCACATCAAGGTCAAGGTTCAAATCAGTTTTTATTTATATCCAAGGATTGTTTGGCAGGAAGGCGGTTCTGCATTTAAACACAAACATCAACATAACAAAAAAGACAAAAAAAAAATGCTTAGTCTCATCCCCAAAACCTGTAGAGCTTATATTTAGTTACCTGTAGTCTCTGATTCAAAAGATTTCCTTCATAATTTTGCACTTGGGGGTCGAGTTGAGACTCGCCTAAGAGCTTTTTTTTTTAAACTAAAGAGTCACTAACTTGCTATTCTGCACATTGCCTTGGAGTTCTTTTTGAACTTTGAATTTTAAAAATCAAATTTTTTTGCAGGTGGATTTGAACAAAAACACTGTAAAAACACACTTGAGTGAACATATCATTTTCCTAAGGGACTTAACAACATGGAGAGACAAAAAGTCAAGTATGGTGGAATAAACACTGTGGGGGAAGAAATAAAGATGAACCAATCATCTACTTTGCAAACATTTTTGTGGTATTCAACATATTCTGTGGAATAAAACTTTTTTGGGTTTTGGGTGTCTAATGCATTTAAGTTTGGGGCTTATTGCCCATTTTGTATTAGTACGTACCGTATGTTTTTGGTATTTTTTTTCAACATGCTTATTTATTCTTTTTGGATAATTTCATGCATCCAGATAATGAATAAGATATGTTAGAGCTCTTTTAAGCTGAAGAAGACAGTTTTTTTCTTTTGTTCAACTGTAAGAAAGACTCATGAAGCTGTAATGATAAGCTAATGATGGTTTCTTCTGCAGATTTTTTCCCCTTCGTTCTTTGTTCAGTGTCTATTATAGTTCAGTTTTCTGATGTACACAATATTGTAGATTCGGTTGAATAAAATCTTCAGCTTCCAAAGGCTCAGATCTTTATCCTGAGCAAGCCTTTCCAAAAGCGGGCCGATTTTAATTATGTGTCTGCAAACTTAAGCCCCCAAAAAACAATGAATGCAGAGGCACCGAGTGTCAACTGCAAGTGGGTTTTGAAGAATTGGCATAGTCATTTAGGCAGCACCTCACATCCTTCACAAACAAATGAAGCCCCCAGTGCTTCAAAGTGAGATTGATCTCCTTTTGAGACTCGGCAGAGAACACTGGAATTCTGAATATTGAGAAAGGTGGCTCTCTCCATGGAAACCCAGTGTCTGCCCTTCCCCCCATCCCATCCTCCACTGGAGTGATGTAGAAAAAGGGACCCGGCGGAGTTTTCAACTTCATCAATATTCACTCATTCATCGTGAATCCTGGCAGCAAATTCTTGACTGTATTATTGGATGGATGTTCTCCTTTGTCACTGTGAGGAGTGTCTGAAATGGAATTTTAAATTAGAATAGAACAATTCCCAATTTTTATGGACTCCGGTCACAGCCATATATATCACTTAATGATGGAAAACTTTTCAATTTTCCTGTGTAGGTCTTTGGGACAATCCAGCCATTAAATAGGTCAGGGATGAGTGTACATAGTTTACTCTCAATTCAATAAAAGAGATGGGAAGTCCTGTGTTATGTGGATAAAACAGCTTATTTTAGAAAGCATAATCAATAAGAAAAAAGGATTACCTCATTGAAATACCTCACCTGCCTGTCTGTTTCTATTATTTAAAAACTTCACTTTGAAAAAAAGACTTATCAACAATGTGGTGAGGTAAAAGTCAGCAGTGGATAAAGATGTTTCTTGCAGGTTTAAAAGTCAGTGAACCCAGTCAGTGAACCCAGTAAGTGAACGGATCATAGCTGGTCACCCTCGCTCTTAATGACCCATGTCAGCATGGGTCACAACATCTGCAAAAGCCTGTGACAGAGAAGCAGCGAAACTCTTTTCATGGCGCGCTGTCAATACATGTTCAAATTTGGTTATTGCATGATTAGCGTGACAAACGGCCTGCAGGGTAATTAGATTTGTGTTCATACATATCAATGTGAGGAAAGAGAGGTCTTTGTCTATTTCTTAGGGTTGTAAGCATCAAAGAATTACTTTTCTGAAATGTAGAAAGAAAATATAACAGTTTTTTGTTGGATGGTAAAAATGACAAATCAGTAACATGTTTATTGATGGACATATAAAAAGCCAACATACTATCTCAGCCCATAATAATGTTTTATCATCAAGAGTTTTTTTGTTAATTATTCCCTTGATGCAATTCAAAACCTTCAAATTCTGATTAAATGTTCTTTTAATCACTCAGCTTGAAACCAGAATTAATTACAAATCTGCTACAAAAAGTGTGTTTTGTCATAAAAATGTTAATTACCAGGGGGTACTGACCTCCCTTTTGGCGTTGTGTATCCCCAGCTGAGGACAGGGCGTTTGTCCACTGTCGCCACTTAATGACGGTAATATTAAACACTCACAGAATGTTGTCGTGCTATTGTCCTCATTCATATCAAAATGAAGTTCTTGGAGGCCCACATTTATCAATCACGGCAGGGCTCCAGCTGTTCGCAAGTCTTTGGCCTGGCTTCAACAGCCGGGCTTACAAATTGTCTCTGAATAGCGTCGAGCAAGGCCCCTTCAACCCCCTTTTGTCACTGTCTCCTGACAAATGCTCCTCGGCTGCCTCTCCCAGACACATGCCTCCTTCTTACCTTCTGCTCCGTGCTATCATATGGCCTGCTTTGCATTCCCGCATGGCTCACTATGAGTTTCTTTATCTCCACGGCTGCTGGAAGCCCTGCATCAGACTGGGTTTTATCACACTGCATCCACACTGCTAAATACTTTTTCACTCTTCGGCTTTCACCAGGGATAACTATGCAAAAGCTTTGTGTTGTTTTTTCAATTTAGCCAATACGCTTTCTATAAATCTATGAACGAAAGGTACATGCTTGTTGCATTTACTACTAGTAGGCTATAACAAAATAAAATAATATAATATAAAAAAATGTTATAATCTGAAAGGAATCTTCCAACAATTTGATGCAAGCCATGAGTGACAAGACCAAAAACTTGCCAGCTTTTAAAAGTGGGATTCTACAAATATAGTGATGGATAGACTGGGATTTGGGGGGGGGTTTACCATCTACTTAATTCTGTCCAACTGCAAATGCTTGTTAATCAAACATGGGTAATTTAATGAAGTCATTTAGAGAGCTAATCAATTGGGGTTTTGTAGAATGTGACTTTTTTGTTTGTCATTTGAAGTCATTTATATTATTGATGTGAGATGAATTTAACCCTTGGAAATTAATTGATAATTAAAAACATGTTCTATCCACTGAGCCTAAATCAGCAGTTTTTTGTGGACATGTTGGCTGCAGTTTGTAGCTAATCTTCTGAAAGACAATAACAACAAATTTCAAGAACCAGATTTTTGAAACTGGAGTTCTTGACTAAAAATACTGTTGAAAGCATAATGTAAAGGCCATAGCTCGCTAGATTACATGTTCCCAAGTGAATGGATAACAACATTGACAGGGATACAAAAAAATGACAAAACAAATGTCAGCACCAAGAGGTCCAGTGTTTAGTTATTGGTATCTCAAAACCAAGACAAAAATCATGCAGGTCAAGAGATAAATAGTAGGATGTGAGGGAACATATAAAGACAAATCAGTCATCTACTAGAAAAGCTTTGTTCTTTCAGCATCATTTAGAGCTGTCAAACCGACTGCCCTCAGCTGACCGACAGCCAGCACCGAACCTACATGTTGAATCATCTGTCAGACTCTCAAAAAACTCCCGCTGATGGAGACCAACCGAGACCGACAAGCTCTTTGCAGCTGACAGCAGACAGTTTTTAGCCTTGAGTGATTCAGTGTTGAAGGAAAGGCAGAGCCCCAGTTGTTATGAAAGTTATTAAAGTTAAAAGCGGGACACCTTAGTCTTCACATAAACTAAAAATTATCAATTTGTCAAAATTTTGATGGAAATGCTGGAAAACAGTAGCTAATGTGTTTATTCTTAATTGTTGCTTTATGTTCACATACTTTAATGTATAAACTGTTTTTTTTATAATATACTAATAAAACAAATCAGGAAAGACCTGTTTGTTAGCATTTCTGTAGCTAACTGCTAGCCTGTGCAGAGATGAAAGAAAGTTTAGCTTTGGTAACTTTAAAAATGTTAGTTATGACGTAAGAAACGTTGGAGGTTTGGTCAGTAGCTGCTAGCCTGTACAGCTAACTAACCACCAAGTTGTACATGTTTATCCGTCTAAATTTAGTCTTTAAGGGCACCACCCTACCATGTCATGTAGTGTCACTAAAATTAAGTGTTAGCACTGTATACTGTAGGATATAGTTCAGTTTTGGCAACTGGTGAGAGCAATATTAGTAGCCGCTAGCCTGTGCAGTTAGTTAACCAGGAAGTTGATCACACCTTGCAAAATAAAATGGACTTAGATTTGATTTGATTTTGTTGTAAATATTGTTGTGAAATTGATAAAGAGAAGTTTTGATAAAGATACATTTTCCACTGTATTCAGGTACAGGCCTTGACTACTCAGTCTGTACAGAATTCATTGCAAAGAAATGCTGCATCATGTCAAAAATTGAGGCATTTACCAGGAGATAAAAAAAATGAAATTGTCATCTGAGAACAAATGAAATGTTCAGTTTATCTTTTATATCCATTTCAGAGGGAATAATTAAGACAGATGGGCAGATGAATTAGCTGTCCTCCAAGGTCAAACGCTGATTGCCTTATTACTCTATTATTTCACTCTAGTGGAACTATTACCACTGACACTCTTTCATGATATTTTGTACATCCAGAGAGTGAAAGAGATACAAATTGATTGTTTGGCGGCCAAATCAGTCATAGTCATCTTCGGCAGATGGATTAATGGCTTTGATGTTTGTTGCAGGTTGAAGCAGAGAGACTGGCTGGAGAAAGAGAGATTGGTTTGAACCCCAGGGAGCTGAATGGATGTGAGTTGCATGTAAGGTTGCTGGGTTTTGTTTGGAGGGAGGGGCTTGTGAAAAATGTGTGTGGTGTAGTTTGACGCATCCTCAGGATTCACTTTTCTTCCTTTGCTATTACAAGTGATTGACCACCATGTTCACACTTCCCCAATGTGTGTCACAACTAGATTCCCTGCTCCCAAACTTAAGATGTCATCTTTAATATCCGTCTTTTTAACTCCATGTAGTCTGAGATCATGTTTGAGGGAACACAATCCTTTAGTTTTACATCTAAAGTTTTCATGTGAGTATTATGGTGGAATTGACATGTGGTTGGTACATTTATGAGGTCAAAAAACTGAATTTGATCCTTAAAAGACCTAAATCAAGCGTGAAATGTTCCTTATGATTCTCAATCTTTAAATATTAATAGTTTTAATAAAATGATCAAATGCTTATTCAAGCACATGTGAGGCATTGGATTGAGAAATGGGATGGGCCTTAAGTTAATATTTAGATGTATATATGTATGGGTAATTAAGGCTTATTCAATCCTTTTATTATGGTTGCTTGTTTGATAGTGTTCATGTTTGGCATTGGATTACCACGTACAAATATGTCAATATCACTACGGCATGGCAGCACCTTAATGCAGCACAAAGTCAGTTTCATTTTTGAGAGTTTTTCTCCAAATTACTTTAAAAAAAATAATCATAAAAGCATTTTGTTTTATAATGTGTGACACAAGATTGGATGTATAAACTAATTTGTTTACTAAAATTATGAGACAATAGCTCTGCTTCTAATTAGACTTCTATAGCCATAAATTGCTTACTTAAAGCAAAGAGTAATATTGCAACCAAGCTTTAGAGAGTGGAAAGAAAACTACAAAATCGACTTAAGTGGCGAAAGTTAACATTCTCACTGCAAAATATTGTACAATATGAGCTATGTTCATTCATCAATATTGACAGATACAAATTAAGCCAAGCCAAATAATATTTCATTGCACGCTTCTCTACAGGTTGAGAAATTAACTTAAACTTAGAATGTTGTTTTGATAAAATGTACTATATTTCACTACAGTGCAGTATGAGTGAGTTTATTCTTTTCAGTTGTAAAATATTCTAGACTTTTTCTTCTTAAAGCAGAAGCAATTATGGTCTATCTCCTCCAAGAATCTCAGAAACTGGTGAAATTATTCATCTCCACCTTGTAATTCCAAATATTTGTTGCAAGCACTTGATTGGGGTCATTGCCTCAGTACTGTATCGGGGGAACAAGGAGTCCCATAATGATTTATTACCAGCCCAGCTGCACATATTATTATGAAATGAGTTTATTAGTTTTAAAGCTAGCAGTAATGTGCTTTTGCTTTAAGGGAGCAGGCATGGGTGACGAGAACCTGCATTAACCACTTGACGTGAAGGCTCCATTGTACTACATGTATCCCTAATTTGGTTCACTACCGTGACATCATGCACATTGCAAAACAACTCAGCTGTGGTACATGCTTGTATGAGTTGGAATAGTGAATGAATCTTGTATTGTTTCTTGTCATGTCAAATGTTTTCATGTAATTATTTTTCTCTATCTACAGGCAAGATTTACAAGATTTGCTCAAGTCTATTTGTAAGAAACAAAAGTTTTTCAATAGAAAAGTGCATCATGTGGCTCCACACTTCTTGTTTTCATAGTCACAGGAGAATAATAACTAAACAAGAATGTTGTTACTGTGTAATGGGAGGGAGACAAAATGGTTTCTCTCACCATTATCAACTCCATTTCTTCCTCCCATTGCTTCTGATGATCAATTAGATCTTAATGGATAGCCCGCTGTGTTGTGAGATGATGACCATCATGTTTTTGAACTAAGTAAATGACAAAACCATACACAGCAGCCAGCAGCACAGAACTGAGCGTCCCATTCAAATCTGTCTCTATATGTTTCAGTCATTGATTACACCATTTTAAATGCATCGTTATGGGATTTGTTTGTTCTTTTGGAATTATTTATTACCACTGTTGGTGTTTAAAATGAATATTAACTGATTGAGCCTTAATGAAAAATTCTATACCAGTAAACCCTTTATGGCTTACAGTGTTGTTGCTTTTTTCAAAGTTGACCTGAAATTTGACTTCTACTTGATAGATGATAGAATAGAATTGTTTTTTCCCCTCCACATATTTGTAGAAACTGTGCAGGCCTGTGGATGGGTGTTTTCCATGGCGGCAGTTAACTGACATTTGAGGGTTGGTTTTGCTTGGAGACATGCTGTGAACTTCTTCCACAGTCCAGCCTAAAAGTCTATGAAACTTGATTTGTTTTTCAACTAGAGCACTTAAGCATAGCTTGCTAACATTAACACTGATTCCCACTAGACGGTATTTTGGGTTCATGGTATTTTAACACCCACTGAACCCCAGACAAACCATGTTTACTCGAAACTTTACTCAATGTCCAAATAAGACCATGCACCTTTTTTGGGATTGTACCTAGAATGATTTGGTTTATTGTCATTTTATGTCTTAAGGTGAAATATTAAGATGGATATTATTTCACTATAAACTCTAAGAAATTGTGAATAAAGTGAGTATACTCTATTAACCATCCACTACAACATTTGCCTTTTTAGACCAAAATCTGTCTTCATAATAGAATAAAACAACATAGTGTTAACATAGACATAGTGTTTCAGTCCTATTCACATTTCAACACAAATGGCAAGTCCCTGTTTCAAATGACAGCACCATTAGTAGGATTCAGAGTGAAAGCAGCTAAAATACCAATATGCACCTGCTAATCCAGCACACATTAAGAGTCCTGCTCCTCTACTAATGCTAAATCCTTACTGCCTCCAACACAAAAGCCTGCTCAACATCCAAGGCTGCCGCTTGTCAGCTGAGGAATATATAAAGATAAATGATATTATGTTAAATTCCACTTAATGACAAATTTTTAATTTTCTGAACATGGTTATTTTCTGGCTAGTGAATCAAGTATAAGAAGCTAATTACATGAGGATCTGAGCAAAAATAACTCCTCATTTTCAGGGATAATGGAAAAGAAATGTTGTAGATTAATGGCACTATTTATCTTTTTTAAATTTCTATCTTTTTCTGGTGATGGCTGCGCTCCCCAAGGAAAATATTCATGAAATGAAATTGAAGACGTAACTTAATAGGTTATTAAAATTTTTGAGTGCATATCACTTCTCTTTTCTCAGCACTGTAAATTTAAATTGAAGTTTGTGGCATTCAGAGTCACTAGTGGAGTTTTTTTTCTTCTTTTTTTATCACGACACAATAGAAGAGGAACATGAATCTTTGTCAGAAGGTATTTGCTATTCTAATTTTATGGCAGGCCAGATTATCAAAAGGGAATGTCACAGTGTTGGCTGCTGACAACACCTCAGCCTTCAGCCATGTGTTTCCATTAGGGGCCATTGGCTGTCCAGGGGTTTGTTCCCTCTACTATTTTCCATTCCAGTCTTTTATCTTGATTTAACGTTAGGCTTGCTGAATATTCTGCCGCCCTGCCATTCGATTTCCCTTTTGTGAAATGCTACACTGTGTAAGGTTTCACAAGAGGGACTGGTGCTCTCTGGGGAGGGGATGTAGATCGGTTCAAGGTGGAAAAACTATCTTTAGCCATGCTGCGTGTTTGGAAATGCAGACAGAAGGGACAGAGTACCTGGAAGGAACAGAGAGGCAAAGCAAGGTCATAGGGCAAACCTTTTCCTCCAAGCCAACTTCATGACATGTATATTTTTTAATGCATTCTGGTTATTATGAGGCAGACCACAGGCTAATACATACATCTTAGTTAGTTATTGTTCAACACACACACATCACACACACACACACACACACACACACACACACACACACACATATATATATATATATATATATATATATATATATATATATATATATATATATGTACATATATATAAATATATATATATGTATATGTATATGTATATATATGACACTTTCAGGCATTTTTTTAAAATTATATGCCAAACTTTCTACGAGTGAAAAACACTGGATGAACATTTGTGTTTGTTTGAAATTGGTGTTTTATGTGTAAAAATAATAATGATAATTTCAAAATCAATCAATTTCCTTTTCTTCTGCTGAAAATGGTAACCTTTCCTTTGCCACAAACTGCACTGATTAAAGTGACACATGATAATGACTATAAAGCACTGCAAAAATTAAAAGGAAATATTTAATGTTCTTAATCTTATATAGGCTATTCAAAGCTATATTCCTGTTGTTTGCCGAACATCCATTTGCAGTATATTATCCTGAATATTAAACTCTGTCAGAACGCTTATGGACAAACAACACTCCAATAACTGAAACAACAACAACCTGTGAACACTACTAACAGATACAGACCATATAAAAATCCATCCATGTTTCACAGCAACGTATCAGTTAAAAACTATTTTTAGAAAAAATGTTATATTAGGAAAAGTCGCGAAAGCATCAAGGTGATAAAACAAATTTAAAGTATGTTCTTTTGAGCTGCTAAAGAGGTTAAATAATGTTATGTATAGCATTACTGTATTTTATATGTAAAATGACAAAAAGGTTTAGGACCTCCAAAAATAACAGTTTTAAAGGGTAATTACAATTTTTCACTTATATTTTTGACAAACCACTTCAAACCATTTTAAGAGGCCACTTGTACACCAGCAATAGTCGTTCATTGCAATTATTCTCTAAAATTGTCGTCTCTAATTTTACAACCATTCTTTTAATACCAACTGGATTAAATACTGTATGCCAACCAGCAAGAGCCTCATGGATGAGACGTGTATACTATTCCAATACAAATGGCAAAACAATGCAAAGTCTTTTCATGGAATCTCTTATTTTTTACTTCTCCAGCCTGGATGCAGTCTCTTAATTGTGTATCTACAGCCAGTTATGAAACACTAATAGTTTTAGTGACGTCAGAGCGCCAACAGAAGTCAAGAACTGGGGCTTATTATATCGTTTGAGTGCTTCAAGACAAACTGGAGTGTAGGGATGCTCCAAAACCCTCGAGCCCGCACAAAAAGCCAAGCTGGAGCGCCTGTCAGTCAATCATCCTCTCTCCAGGAGAGTCATATTACTTACAGTCTGAGCAATTGTGATACGGAGGTCTCGAGTTGGTTTGAAATTAATAACATTTTGTTCCCCCGTTTCAAAAACGGACACACTGCAAATTTATCATTTGGGCAAGGGGCTCTGTAGCATCCCCTTAAGAATCCCTTTTTGTTCTTTTTTCAATTTCTATTTAGAAATTCTACAAGCTCAAAAACCTTAAAGTATAACATACAGGAATGCTCACACAATCCTGACCTGTTTATGTGGTATAAAGTTGATAGGCTGTCAAGCCCCCAGCGAAAAGGACCAGAATGAAGCGAGCTATCCTTTAAATTGCCGGGGTGATATTTGCAGATAATACAAGAAATAAATCAGACAATGGGGCTGAATATTTCATTTGTTATCCATATTCCTTATGGGCAAAAAATGATACAGAAATGTAAAAACAGCAATTCCACTTTAGCCCCTCTGGAATTGTAACACTTGAGATGCTGTTTTCATGTCTGAAGACAAAGTGCATGCTTTCCCTCAGCCTGCAACAGATAAATCTAATAGGCAGCCAGAATTACTGGTTGTAATGTTGTGTAGTCTTAACCTAGTCTGCGCTTTCACTATTTTTATTTCTGTCAATCTCTCAAACTAATGGATGGAAGAAATAGCAGGGAACTGCTTGCTATTTATAGATTTGTAGAATGTAGTACAAGGCCAAAAAGAGGTTAAACGACATGACGACTGTGAATGTGACATTTTACCTTGTGATTTCTTTTGAGAAAGTGTACTTAATGATACTAAGCATTTATATTGCACATTTACACTGATCCATTTCCTGACATGTTCTCTTTTTCTAGTTTTAGTAATAGGAAATATTTCTTGTAATGGCCAAATAATGAAGAAGTTTATAACATATAAACATGTTATTTTCACACGCAAGTATGACTACCTGTTTTGTTGTTTGCTGATTCTGTGTCTCCATTGTTAACCCAATCTAATTTAACACTATTATCACATTAATAAATAGTTTTTTACCCCGTGATTCCCACACTGAGAAACACAGTGTTCTGCTGCTGCTGCTGTGTGATGAGTCTTTTGCTACACAAGGCCCTGAGCACATCGCTCATCACCAAAGCCGCTGTACATTATGTTTCCGAGATGACACCTTAGACCTCCCACAACCCATGGGTGAGATTTCCTCCCCTCTGCAGTGGCACTTTAATCTTTATTTCGTCATGTCCATCCTCCCCGACCTCTAATATACTGTCTCATTTCTTTTTTGCCCATTTTCTGCTAATTCACCGCCATCTGCCTTAGCATCTGTTTGAAGGGAGAAACAGGGAGGAAATCTTTAGGAAAAAGTCTGTTTCTTCTTCTTCTTCTTCTTCTTCTTCTTCTTCTTCTTCTTCTTCTTCTTCTTCTTCTTCTTCTTCTTCTTCTTCTTCTTCTTCTTCTTCTTCTTCCAACTTTCTCTCTTGCTCATTGTGTCTGTCTTTGTTAGAACTAAAGCCTCCGCCCCTCTCTGTCTTCCTTTTTCGCATAAGCCTCCTCAAACCCTTTTTAAGTCTAATGCTACATGTAAACCTCGGACCTGCTTCCTCTCTTGTTCACGGAGGCCCCCCAAAGACGACAAAAACGGAGGGACGGAGGGAGGGAGGGAATAAGGGTGGGGGTCATATCCTTTCCATGTCCAACCGCTTAGTCAATAACCACTGTCAACAGAAGTGCACAAAAGATCAGAAAAGTGCAATTGTAATTTTCGGACAATGGCAGGGAGCTCTCATATAAGGCCTGGCTGAAAAAGGGACACCACCTCCCCTGTGCCCCTCCGCCTCCCCCTCTCCTCTCTCTGGCTTTCTCCCTGTCCTCTTTGAGCGTTCCTGACAATAGGGAAGCCTGCTGCATTGCCGGGGAGAGCCACGGGATCACCACAGTCAGCCTGCGGATTACAGACATTCTTTGGCAGGGCCAGTGTTGCTGCGGAGAGCCCAGGTCCTCATGGGCCCTCAGAGGCTGCAGAGCCGCCTCGGGCCCCCCCTACCTCCTTTTTTGTATTGTGTTCACATGTTTGACAGACACAGAGCCCATAATAATCTCTTTCCCGCAGGGACCTGCACCATTTGTTTGGCAGACCCTACAAACAGTTCCAATCCCTTTTCTCCCTGCCTTGTCTTCCCTGCTGTAGCCCATTGCCGTCATCTAATTAATGCAGCCTCCCTTTTCATCTCCACTTCCTGTTCATTGTTTGATCCTTTCCCCCCTCCTCTCTTAAGTCCCAGATTTAAAAGTCACTGCTTCCACTGGTTATCATACCAAATTTGAGTGGCTGGGGATTAAAAAGGTGTCTTTTCTGCGGATTATGACTTTCTTACATATTCATTGTTTTACCATTACTTCCCTTAATATCCTCAGAAATATAGTTAAAGAGGTCAGGAGTCATTTTAAACAGAGTAAAAAGGATTAAGCAGTTCATGCTTGGCCTTTTATTCAAAGCAGCTTCGTGTGATTTAATTTGCAGCTAATTGTGTACTTTCACATTGTTCATGAAATTAGCATTTTAATTAGGATATCCCAAGAGAAATATTTATATTCTGGGACTATATGCCTGAAACAGAGCAGATATCTATTACATAATGATATATTCAGAGTGATAACCAAGACAACAAGCCACACCCACTAAGACATTTTGACCACCCTGCACATTTTTCACAATATTGTATTTCTTCATATTTTGCACATCCATTTAATTGTTACATTTTCTGTTCATTTTTTATCTATACACCATTTTAATTTTGGGAGGCTTTGTGGCCTTAAAAAACAGTCAAATGTGTGAATACTGACTGATATTTATGAATCAGACTTATTTCTAGAAACAATGTGAAGCACATGTCTTCAGACCTTAGTGTTAGATACACAACAATTATCTTTAGATTGTGCTTGAAAACTAAAGGACCATACTATGTTTAGTAGGCAATTACATTTCTAGTGCATGGAGTAAGTCCACGGAACCTTAGGATGGCAACGGAAAGGAAATGTAAGCTGGAAGAAAAGTAAAAGCCTTTATGTAGTCTGGCACATAAATGGCTTCAATATGCTGTCAACATCACAAGGTATTCCTACCTCTTACAATTGTTTTTATTTTTATCTTGTTTATTCATTCATTTATTTATTTGTGTCAAACTACTGTTTGACGAGGTGTGTTTTAATATCACACCTATACTATATAGTCATTACAAGTCATTTGTATTGCAAATACATGAGAATGTTATCCAAGACTACATTACTTTGTTTAAACCTTTTTTTGCCTGTAGCTTTCTACTGTACTCTCCAAAAGTATAGCATGAGTTTGAGGATGTCTGTTATCTTTAATGATAGAGACAGACAAGCGTCTCCGTATGGAATTACATACAGTACAGCGTGTACACAACTATAGCAACCTATTTATGACCTCTCCCTCTGAGAAAGAGAGATTTGAGGAGCTATAATTGGTTCTCTTCACATGTATTCTCCCCAGTGTGCGCCCTGCTCTCTCCACAGGGAGCACTTTGATGATAACTTGCTGCATTACACGCTAACTTTTCGACAATGGCTACACGCTCTATCTTTATTGCCCTGACTCCTAATGGCTATCTTGAAGTGCTGCCTCTGGCAATCCGGTCGCAAATAAATAGAAGCTGACACAGTAATTTACTCAAATCTTCTCTACAGTTTTGCCCCATTCTCCCTCCAGAGATTACCCCTGTAACAACAATTATTTCAAATGTCATTGATTCCTGCCTGCAGGGCACAGACAAAATGAACATAAAACCTTTTCACAGAGTCAAAATTAAAATATTTAGGGTTGTTTCCGGGAACAGAAAGGGTCTCATGAGGTGGACAACAAATGTAACCATTGCTTGGTTGTGTTTGTGTTCTGGATCAGACATAAAATCTGCTGTTTTCTTCACCAAATGACTATTAACCTTTATCTAATAGGGGCAATGGTTCTCATTTAGAGAGAAGACCCAGCGGAGGACATATAATTCCCTTTCAGTGGAGTCTTGTCAGCTCAGTGCACTAAACAAGATGAACACATGGCCGTAGTGCTGCCGTCTATAGTTGAACAATCCTACCCCTGCCCTATGCACAAGACACAGAATTCATATTTCCATCTGAGATCTTTTCAAACATATTTATATTATCCTCAATCAAAATCTAGCTGAGACTTCCATTGTGATAAGGATATCTTTTCATTGGTATTTTATGTTGTCATCCTTGTGTTTGCATATTGTTTGTGTGTGTGTTTGAGTAGCTGGGTGAGAAGGGGGATGGGGTGGGGGGGTGGTCAGGAAAACATTTGTGGCTCATTTCCTTGTTTCATGTTGTTGTGCAAGGCACAGCTCAGTAGAGGGAATCTGAACACGTCACAGTGTCATGCCAGTGTCTCTGTCTGGTTCTACATGACCTCTTTCACCCTCTGCTCTCCTCTCCGTGGACTCTGCTTGGCCAGACACACCAGATAATGTAATAAAGATATTTCTGCTTCAATAGAAAGTAAAGAAGGTGTCCTAGTTTGACCAACGATTGAACTGTGCTCTACTTGAGTGAAACCTGATGTGCATAAGTCTGTAAGGTTGTGGTTCAAGTACAGTATGATGCGCTCATAGTGAAATAAAATGTATATCTCCACTAGGACTGCATACATGTATTATTTCAATTATAGATAATGTTTAGAAACAGTGTAAATGTATCAAGTTAATACGGCACCACCTTTATATTTTGCAGAAATATTCTAGATAGATTTGTCCATCTCATTTGGTTTTATTTGCAAGTTTAGGGTCAGTTAATGTCAAAAAAGGTCAAACTAACACGAATTTGGAAACTGATTACATGTTAATGGCTTTTCAGGCCTCTGAGGTCCTGTCACCTGTATTTTGATTCTGGGTATTTTGAGGTTTTTGAGATATAAAAAAGGGGGTTGACCTTTTCAGACGTTTCCCTTCATGTATCTTTGAATTATGTGAAGTTGTGCCAGAAATCCCAGAAAACTCACAAATGGATTTGTGAGTTTCAGCAACCTGGAAAGAATTCCACAATTTAAAAGACTATCATGAGCTGTAATAGGCTGATTTCAGTACCCAGGTTTTTTATGATGACTTTGTTGTTTGAATATGATGAGTGAAAGTGTGTCTATGTATTTACCTTCTTCTGTGTCTATTTGAAACCACGCTGCTACCACTTGCCTGGATTTTTAATCTCAAGGAGTTTTTTTTTTTTATCCCGGCTAAATAAAGGTTTGAATGAATGAATGAACTTTAAACTTAGTATATTTAATGTGACTACTATTACAGAGATTTGTAGGCCAGCAGAGAAATAGATAATTTTATTTCTGGCAGTGTGAAGAAGGCTTTGACTCATTACCTCATGAAATCCTAGCTACGATTCTATTTCATCTACATTATGTATGTACAAAATTGAGCAAGGTTTTTTATTAATTTTGCCATAACCTCACCAAATGTCAACATAGTTTTTCAGACATGCTAACTAACTTTACTGACAAACAAACAGAATAAATGAGATAAAAAACACAAGAGGAAATAACTACAACAGTCCTCATTTTGCATTATATAGCAAAACATAAAATGCCATCAAGTTACATCAAAGTCCTCAATTTACACCATCATCAACACCATCATAAACCTCTCTGGACAGTCTTTATTCAGCAGTATTCATGTAAAATGACCTGCCTTATATGATGATCAGTTTTTGATGAAGCAGAATAACAACCTCTCTATGATTACTGTCCCATATAGCTATTGTCTATCAAACACTACATTCGGCTGTGATGAGCCCTGAAGCGCACCCAAAACTGTCCCAGATTGCTCAATAGTCAGTTTCTGGCCCAGTTTGTTGATTAGTTAGCCTCTTTCACATAAATACTCACTCACACAGACAGACACACAAATGAGTATTGCACCCATGGGACACAATGATTCTATCATACTTTAGCTAAACATAGACTGGGAATTAGTTGACTGGATAATCAATTTGACAGAGTGCCTCGGCAATAAGTGAGTGAAATGCACAGACAGTGCATGTCGGATAAGCCTGTGTTAGTCTTACATTTGTCACACAGATCACATATGTAATCTGCATGAAGAAAGAGCCTGGAAAGTTTTGAATTATAGGCCTATGAACACCAATCATTCTTTCCCCCAAAAATGAACCTGAACAGATATTTGCAGGATACAAAGATTACACGGGTTTCCCTGACACCCAGCACTTCTTTTGCATGCACTTTTGTTCATCCAGTTTTGCTTTGACTATTGATTATTTTGTTGTAAAATGTCCACAATATAAAAATTATCCCAATAAAAGTTCTCAGAAAAATCAATGTGTGTTAACAGTAGTTTTATTTTTTTGGGGTAGGGGGGATTGTAGGCATTGTGTCAGCATTTTAACTGCAAAGCAGATAAGCACTAAACACCTCTCAAAGTAAATGACTTCTATATAATTACTACCTATAACCTCTGCTCTCTCAAGGGAGCAATTTGGTGAGCCCAGATGGCCACCAAAATAGGATTTAGGTACGAAATTGACAGCATTACTCACACAGGGATTATCAATTACCTAAATATCAATTTCAGTGTAATCTTTCTGAAAAGTAAGGAGTCTTGGAGGAGGAAGCCAAGGGGGTTCTGACATTTTTTATGATAATTATCTTTCTACATTAGCCTTATATTTGACAGGGGCATTGTGATGTTTATTTCTACTGTATGTTTGTAGTGGGGTTTACAATTATGTTAGTACTGGTTGTCATACAAATTGCCCATGGTGGCATCACACTTTTAACAAATAGGCTACCGTGGCATTAAGAGCATGTTTCATCCAACATATGTATACTCTATATGAACAATTATATACAGCAGATGTGGAATAAGTACTCAGATCATTCACTTACAGTGAGCAAAACCACCAGTACTCTGTTACAAACCTCCACATTTTATATAAGTATTGGCATTAAAATACACTTTAAGTACCAAAACTAACAAACTAAAGTAAGGCTATCCATTATGCAAAAATGGCCATTTCAGAAAATGTATATTTTATTATATTATTGTAGTTATTGATGCATTAATATTAACATTACTTTACTGTAAGCTAGTAGGACTATTTTAACTAGGATATTTTACATACTTGATCTGGGTAGACAACGTGGTTTTTTTAATCTTAAACTAGCTTAAAATATGAATTAATCATGTGTTTTGTATAGGATCTATTAATTTGAATTCGCAAGGAACACATCAATACAATTATACATGTAGAGGAGTAACAAATAGCTAATAGTTGCCTTTGAATTGTAGTGGAGAATAGCCTACATATAATCATCACATCTTCGTATGTTGGCTTTTATTTCGAGCTTTTCCTGTTTGTGAGTGACGAGCCTACCGTCTCACTAAGCAATCCGTAACATCACGTTACTGGTCTCTACGTACGCACGCAACGAACGTCAAGTGCGCACGACGGCTGTGGTAAATATAGGTTAGCTTACCTGTAAAACGGCAGGACATTGTTCTTATAAAACATCCATGTAGCATTAGCCTACTATAAAAAGGCGCTAGACTAACGGTAGCCTACTATAATGCAAACATTGGAATCGTTCTGAGGGTAACTTAGCTAATATGTCCCGAAAGAGCAGAGTCACCAAGTGGAACATGATTGCTAACGTTAAACATTCATAAAAGTGTCACATGTGAGGGATGCATGGCTATAGATTCGGTAATATCAACCTAAAATTCTTTTTGTTTGATTTAGGTTATGAAAGACAACCCCATTCATACCTCTGGGATTGACAGTGAATTAATTCTGTCCAGTGCCCAACGGATGGTCAACCTGCCCATGGAGGACTTCCATGGGACAATATTTTACACACTTCAGGTATGTACTGTTTAATATTTAATTACATTACATTGAAAAGATAGTAACACATTAGAGACATTAGTTTTTTATTCATAGCATATTGCAAAATAAAACGTTTTTGGTCAGCATGAAATTATGCAAAGATGATATGACAGCTTGCTGGCAAAATAAGAACCAATATTAGAGTAGCACGATATGAGATAAATAGCTCATTGCAATGATTTTGACTGATATTGCGATTGTGATATGGTTCACAATATTAGAATGTATCATTATTCTCATTTTTATTGAAAAATATAACATTTAAAATATGGTGATTTTTGCCAGGATCTGTACCAAACAAATTTTTCTTTAGTCTGTAGGATACGATTTGTAGGCTGGGACGTCTCTGAAGCACCACAATACTTAATTCCCAATGGTTTGACACATATTTCGTCTTTAACAAATACTGCACCTTCCTGCGATTACAATATTGCACTAGTCTGTATTGCGAATAATGGTGCAGCCCTAACCTATACATATTTACATACTCTTTCAAAAGAACAATACACATCTTGAAAATGCAATGCAATCTGGTACAGCAGCCCCGCTATAAATCCTACTTTTGTAAAACTTGAAATATCACATGTCTGAAAGGAGTTCAACTTTGTGGTCATTTCGGAGGCCATCAGTTTGTGATGGTGTATTTACGCTACGCTCACGATCATGCTGGTCCATAAATGTTTTCACTGCATGAGGTAAAGCAATTTCACAGACATTTATATTAACATTTATATTAAGATGTGTACATCTTGGTCACTGTACATCCACGTGAGAGATGAGCTTACATTTTTTTTTACGAGTAATGTCTATTGATTAATCTATTGTTTAGATGCTTCCAGAACTCCCAACATCGTGATAATTTTTAGTCAGCAGGTTTTTACATGAAACCTTTCACCCTTAATTCTCCATCAAATCTGTACATTTTGGATGCATGTAATTATGTACGCAGGCAATGTAAGTGAAACGTTTCAATAAGTTTTCATGACAATGATATATATTACATAGATCATCTTCACTTATTTTGAATTGCTAATTAATCAAATTATTTATTCAGAAAAAAGCTAACTTTGTAATTAGCACATGGCTTGATCTGTTGCTGCAGACTCAGCAAGAATTAGGAACTTTGAATTTGATCTGGAAGTCTAAATAACTCATTAGCATTATGATTTAGTAAATGTTAACAAAGGCGGGCAGAAACAGTGCTGCTAATGCTTGACGTGTGGATGATTCTATTAGTCAGTAAATTAACAGACAAATTAATCTCTGGGCAAACAATTCTATAATGTGGTGTGTATGAACACAGGCTTCTCTGTTTTTCCAGGAGAGTAATGTTTACATTCAACAATTACTGACACTAGACAGCTTTGTTGTGCATTTTGGTGACATTACATTTAATGCAAAGATTAACTTGTACTGACAGTCAGCTTTTCAGAAGGCACAATAAAAGCAAAGCAAAAACTGTGTTTCCTTTGTGGGTGAGGCTCAACAGAAAAAAAAAACATTTGGTCTAGTTTTCAAGCTGGACTGGTGCTTTGTAGCAGGCAGTGAGTGAGCACATTAATCTAATGCATCAGCAGGTCCACATTTGTTTTAATGCAAACTGAAGAGAAGAAACGCACTGCATCTCAAGGGAGAAGAAGCTTAAAATTTCAGTCTAATGATAATAGATGATAAATATAATGAGTTGTCCAAACATAACAAATGGAATGAATTACTGCCTTAGAACCAAGTCTGTTTCATTAAAATACAATAAAAAGGAAAGATTAGTTTTATATGGGAAATAACTTTCCTCTTTTGCGTTATTGATGAGCGTGAGGGAAACAAGGTTGGCTTGAGCCCCTGGTCAATATTGATAAAATATTGCTACTGTATAGTGTAGCCATTTTTCTTGGATGCTCATGTGACATTAAGCTAAATCAAATTATTATCATGACTGCTGACCCCCTCAATAGGTGACATGAGTCAACGCTGGTCAAAGTGTTAAGTTTCAATGACAGTCGTCTGTTTTTTTGGAGGCGAGATCATCAGAAGTGAGAAGAAGCCATTCCCAATTGACCACAAGAGGTGACTGAAATACAATAGATCATTCCTTGGCCAAAAGCATACACGGCTGTAACAATATGCAAAATAAAACTAAAATCGCGACACTTAGCTCCACAAACCTGTGTCGCGGAGTGAGAAGGCAGAATTGGAACACACCCTTTCCAACTCCCAGTTATCCTAACCATCCACAGCTACCACATCTTTAAATTACTATTAGTATTAGTCCTTTTGGTGCCTTATTCCTGTTTTGTCTGGTAAATTTAGCTAACTGTGAAGACGGCTAAAAGCGAAAGGGGTGGGGTGTGGGGTGGGGGGGGGCCGGTAATGCTAACGGAGGTGTAACGTTACAAATGGCCGCTGTTCTGACTCGAGTTCCTGGGTCTGTTTCCCAGCAGTTCAGTAAACTGCTGTAAGCATGCTTAGCACCGGAGTTAAGTGCTGACTGGGCTGGCTGCTAGCTGGCTGGGGGCTGACTGTGGATGTGTCCCCCGGCCGGGGCTGTAATGATAGTGTATGGTTGCTAGCTGGCTGGAGGCTGACTGTGGAGGTGTCCCCGGGGCTGTTGTCAGCTCTCATCCCGACTGAAGTCTTGCAGCGCCGGGAGACTGAGGCAGACAGACAGGGCTGTGCCAGCTAACTAAATTACCATTAGATTAGTCGTCTATCTATACAGTTAACCTTACTGATAAATTTCTGGGTTAGCCCAGAGTTGTGAACCGTGGTCAAAACAAGGATACTAAAAATACCTGAGCATGTTGAACGGTGTTGTAATCTTATGTTACCCACCAAAAATTACATTAGCATTAGCTATTTGTCAACCAGCACCTTTACTGTAGGCATCAAAGCACTTTTCCTCTTTGTTCCCCCTACGGGTTGAGGTCGGAATTGACCATT
Source organism: Percina caprodes (assembly GCA_013375575.1). Taxonomy (NCBI): domain Eukaryota; kingdom Metazoa; phylum Chordata; class Actinopteri; order Perciformes; family Percidae; genus Percina; species Percina caprodes. The sequence goes on along the minus strand of JABXJD010000010.1, from coordinate 4,616,832 downwards.
ACTGTTATCATTACCATTATTATTATTATTATTATTATTCTTATGTCTCTTTCCAACAAGTTAATGAACCATTGAAACAATTTTGGAAACATCATTTTAAGGTACAAAATAATTGAGGTTTGTATCGAACCATGGGTCAAAAATTTTGATACGACCCGAACCCTGGGTTTGGTGTATCGTTACAGCCCTAACTTCCATCGGACTTGATGATCTTTAAGTAATGTCCTTCCACTTTAAAAATGTTGTGGCTGGCCTGTGTTCATACTAGTCAGGAATGCTGGGATTATGTGCTGAAGCCACACTCTCTCCGAGACGACCTTGTATGTGTAACAGCACTGTTAGCCCTCGGCCTCGACCAGTCAAACACACACTCAATCACCCCTGTAACCCTTGCAGTCAACATCAGACTGTCGCAGGCCGTTTGCTACAATCTCAATTTGTATTTCGTCTCAGACTGCAATGACTTGACAAAGAAAAATACTAGGATTTGTCTTGATCTTCAACCCTCCCTTGGGGAAGTAAGTCTTCACCTTGAAGTTTAGCAACTGCATGGCCACCTGCCTTTGACCAAACACAGTTTGTGTTATTTTACAAACAGTTGGACAAATGCAATTATCCACAAAACAATTGACCTTTTATGGAAAATATTTTTAAGATGAAACGTCAGGAATTCATTTTCAAATTTGTACACCGTTAACTAAATGCATGTTTTCAGTTTTTCTAAGATCATATACAGTATTTGCTAATAGGGTTGTTCGTAAACATTTTAATTACATTTTTAGGAATTTAGTATTTTGCCCAGCTGCAAATTTGTTACCGTACCTGTCACCACAGCCTGACATCGCTTCACCTTTTAAAGTTGTACAGTCTTCCCAGGAACCTAAATAATAATGTTTACATAGTCAGAATTTCCTAATTTATGTGGGGAAAATACACACAAATAAAAACCATGCATCACAACATTAATATTGCAATTATTTTCTCAATAAATTGATTCCTCTTTTAGTCATTTACAAACAAACAATTGCCATCACAGTTTCCCAGAGCCTAGATTGTAGAATGTTTGTTTTGTCTAACCAACAGTCCAAAACCTAAAACAAGCAAATCCTTACCTTTTTGAGAAGTTGAAACTAATGAATAATCGATTATCAAAATGTTTTCTGTTGATCAACTAACCCGATTAATTTTAAATTTTTATTTACACATTTTAAAGGATCTCCATGTTTTTTGTTTAGTTGAATCAGTGTTGACTTTTTCAGTTGACAGTACTTAGCGTTTACAGTGATGGCAGCGGCCTCAAATGGTAGAGCAGTCCTCTGCCAAGCCTGCATTAGTAAACACTGCAAGCCTCTAACGGTGATGCACTGTAATGGCTCAGTCTTGAGCCTGGCCAGAACATCGCATGAGGTGCTAAACAGCAACTGGCTATAAATATAAGTGGTAAGCACTGCCAGTTGCACTCTTGCGGCTGAAATGAGCCCGATGATGGGAGCTTGAGAAAGAACGGGGATATCAGTGGTCACTAAATCATTCTGTAATCAGCTCTCTATGCAGGATCATCCATGCATGTTCAACGCCCCATTCTGGAAGGCTCCGGCAACAGAATTCTCTAGCTGACCCCATCTGTACCCCATCTCGTTTTGCATTATCCCTAACCCATAAAAGTCCCATGCAGCACAAAAGAGTTAATGATTCCCTTTGTTTTGTTGCGGGGAACAGAACCAAAGCAAATGACAACAACAAATCCATCAAACTTAGCAGCAGTGAGCACATCAGCAGTTTTTGCCAGCCCACCAGAGGCCTAAAATGCACATATTGCATGCTGGCCCCCCAAGCAGCAGGCGGCCCTGGGACTCGCCAGCCCCTCGGTGGCCAGAGAGGACTTGATAAATGACTGGAGCAAACTTCTCTGTCACCAGTGAGGGAGGAGTCCCCCTCAGTAAGCTACATCATCCTAACAGCATTATTCTTTTCATGCCCGTTGTCGATAACAGCGTCCTGTGATTGGCGTCACGCTTTGCACAGGTTAATTGGAATCCTGAACTGGAAAACAGCAGGGGAAAAGTGCAAACATCGTCGCCCAGAGAATCACCATACGAAGACCATGCATACATTCCAATCCAAGACAAAGACATACTGTATGTTAACGATGTTTGTACAGTACAGTTTGTACAACTTGTTAACAATGATTCCCTATAAATATATTTTACCAGGAACAAGTTTCTAATCTTTGTTTTCTAAAGAGCCATTAATAGATAGCACATAATAAGACCTACAGTATGAAACCAAAAGATTTTTCATTCTGAGTTTTGTAACAGGCATTTATAGAGACAAAAGGTCGTCTTTAATATGAAACCAACATTTATCAGAGTACTTGGGGAAGCTGTAGAGCTCACTTTCCAAGATGCAGTGGACTATTGAGGTCCATTACTGGATTGGCAAAAAGGTAACTCAATCACTGCATGTCTCCAGCCACATAAAAAGCATATACTCAGACCAGAGGCCACCCATATGTTCAATGACCTATGGCATAAAAACAAGAGCAACACCTTGACAAAGTAGCTTAACATGATGGAAAACCACTATGAGCTCTACAGTTAGCACCTCAAACATAGCTTTCATCACAATGAGAGTTTAACACTAATAAACTTAGAAAATATAAAAGCAAATGTGAACCACGTTATATCATGGTTGTGCATCTGTGTGCACATTCTTTAGCCACATGTCAAGATGTGGACAAACGCAGGGCTATTATACTGGAATGGACAGCTTTTCTCATCAGGGCGAATAGAGGACAATGTCAGATGGCCTTATTGATAAGTTAATGAGGCACAAAACGCTTCCTAGAAGACCCATCCACCACCCACCCCACAACCATCTCCTCAAATCATTGATTTACACATTATTCACATTGCAGTGTTTACATTGCAGAAATAGTCTAGGTAATTAAATGTCGCGTCCACGTGAGCACGTAACTTAACCATTTCCTTTACTCTTGATGCACAATTATCCTACATGGTCTTGCTGACATATGTTTGCTGTGTTGTATCGTCAATGGGACGAGCAGCAGGGAAATCCCTAATGAGACCCGAAATACTTGTTTCATGTTTGAGCAGTAATGGAAATTACTTTTCTTTTTGGAACAGGCACACAAGAATCACAAGAATCACCGAGACAGCAGATCAAGAGTAAAATGAAGTATGCAAATGTAATCATATTTATCAGAGAATGCTTATGGCAGAAAGCTATTAATTTCTCCGCTGCTTCTTGACACTTTAACATATGCATCACCTGCTTCGCGCAAATGATTATTTTTGTGTTTTCCATCTACGTTGACAGAGCATTATTTTCTTTTCCATTGCGTCTTGTTATTTTTCTAAACTTTCTCTGTCTGTAGAGGGTAATGGCCTCTGATTGAAATTTCATTCAGAAAAACTATGTGAAATACATGTTGTGTATTTAATGGAAAAAATAATTGCACGTCAGATGAAACAAAGCACAACGCATAGTAACCAGTGAGAGTGACTGAAAACACAAGTCAGCAAAGAGGTCAGGCTGCTCACTCTCTCATTCGCTGCAATTACTCACTACACTCATTCATTTACTCACTCATCACTCTCTCACCTGACTCATCTATTGCTCTCTCTCTTACTCACTCACTAATTTAGGTGTCCATAAGACCATTGACAAATCCTTTATAATACAGTAAAAACAGTTTGAATGTGAGTTTTCATTTCCTATTGGATGAGCTATTGGATTATTTTTTATTCTATGGAGGTTTGAGTTTCAACATATCCCTTTTTCAAATAGATAGGTAAAATCCATTACAGTAAATGGCAAATCATATGGCCATATGTCTATTTATTTAGTCGCATACCAGCATTACATTAAAGTAACAAGACTAACTAACCAAGGGTGCAAGCATTTTAGCTGTTAGGTTCCTCTTAAACATCTGCCCTTAATGTCCTTATGTACTATATACGTGACAATGCAACTTTTCCAACACTTTTTGAAACTTTTTCTGGCATTGTACAAACTATGCTTCTCCTTTAATCACTGCAAAACATAATCATCTCAAAAGCAGCAGCAGTGTTGCAGAATGAACAGAAACTGACTATTTAAAGCACTTCCAGATGACACAGTGTTCATTTGTATTGCATTATCGGCTGCAGTCCTTACATTAAGCAGAAGGAGGCCAGCTTTTTGCTATGTATGAGAAGCCCTGTGATTATCAGATGTAATTAATTAACAAAAATCAGCATCAGATGGGCAGATTATGGCCAAATATACCGTACCACCATACAGTATTTATTACTACTACCACAAAAAAGTCTGTAAAAGTAGACGTATACTGCAAAATGCAAAACTACAGTTCAAGAAATACAACGTGGGTGTAAACATGCCTTAACTGTTTTGTACTGACCAGCATTCTACAGTTCTACGTTTACACAGAGATTCTGCAATACTTCTGTGAAGAAGATCCGCCGGTACGCCGGCTTTTACACTGAACAAAACAACACTGGCATAATGCTGCCCCAGCGTGTGATGTTCGATAGCATGCCAGCATTCCGGAAACCAAAAGGACGTGACGTGTAACACAACATGCGGGTGCGGCTTAACGGCAGAACAGACCTGTCCCCCCAATCTACGTTCATACCTTTTTTTTTTTTTATACAGAATGGCAAGGCGGAATAACGGCGTAACATTCCTGCCTTGAACAGGCTGTGTGAAAAAAGCTTATGTAACTGCTATTATGCCGATTTCAAGTTTTCCGTTTTGTGCGTACATAGTTTTTACCTTTCCTGCATTATCAGTACTATACTCTATATGTAAACACGGAAACTTTAAATTTATGACAGAAAAGTACTGTAGCAATACCAAAAACAAGGCATGGTAATCTGGTCACTACAGTAAAGTAGTCCATTACTACAATTAATATATTACACCTTTCAACTATTGATAAGGTGTACTATTAATACGCACTGTTATCCTCCTCAATCAGGAAGGTGACCTCTGCAGAATTGTGAAACTCCACCAACACGCAGAGAGCTCTTGTGCTTTCTCTCTCTCGAAGCACAGCTGCTGCATTCAAATGAATAAAAAGCCACATTTCCTGTAAAGACTGTCTGTGAAACTACTGTACAGGAGTGCTATTTCAATTCATCCCTGGAGCAGCCCACAGGAATTGAGCCCATATTGAGCTCACTCCTGGGCTCAGAGTGGTCAGGAAGATTGATTTCTGGGCCAGATCACCGCTCACTGAAGACTGAAGTGCATTCTGGTTTGAGCTTGCGTATCACCTGACCTTGTACGTTTGAGAAGAAAACAAAACTAGAAATGGATATTGAAATATGGTAAAGATAGAATATCATCTAAGGGCATTCAGAGTTCTGGTCATATATAATCATTGTCTATCATAATAGAACTGCAGGCTATCATATCTTCACTATGTATAGTGTAACGACCTGTGGGTTATTGCAGGGACAGTATGGTGGTGATCACTGCATCTGCCAAAGTGCCTCTAACCTTTTGAGTATCACTTATAATTAGCGGGGAGAAGACATGCAAAAAATACCAGATGGTAACATTATTTGATAGTCTCCCAAAATGACGACCACGGTCCTTTAATTCTTGTGTGATAGTTTTAATTAAAATGGCTTGTCAAACCGACAATTTACGCTAAATTGATGTTTTGCATGATGCTATTAATACAATGTCACTGACATTCCTATTAATTACCCTGACTAGTTGATATCACACACATCTTCATTATCGACATAAAGATTAAGATTGCCTTAACTGTTAGATGACTGGGGAACCCTAACTGATACATTCATCTAATGTCCATTCAATATGAATATTTGCTCATTTGGAGGCTGGCTCATGTCACAAATGATGTAGCTTACCTGTCATATCTGATATTCGTGTTTTCTTGTTATTTATTTTTTTGCATTTCTTGCTCTGTGACCTGAGAAATGGCACAAACACTGACAAGCTTGTTAGAGAAAATTGTGGACGAAACAAGCCACTATTTGGCTAACCAACCAGCAAATATGTCTGATGATGCAGTTTATTCACACCACAGCATGTCATTCAACGATCAAGCAGAGCAAATTATTTGTAACTAATCAAAAATCTACACATCTTTTTGGTATTACACTAGCAGTATATTCACAATACGGTTCACTATCAGGCTAGCTCAACTCAAAGAACAAATGCAAGCAAGCACTATGCTAGCTGCAAGCAAAACACTGGCTGAATTTTATTTAGTGTTATTTTGGTTTAATATTTATTATTCCTGATTGCTAAGAAAGAATCATCATAAATATGATATATATTCTGTATAATCTATAATTTAAATAATTTTTGCAACATAATATTAACAATGTACAAAAACAATAAAATTACTCAATATATTTTTGACATTCTTTGTAAGCAGAGATAAGGCATGGGTGAACGTACTCCACAAGATTGGCTATTGATCAAAAATATATAGTAGATAAAAAATGTTAGTTAGGCTGAATTGTGTTGTGTGAGGCCCAGGTTGCGGTAAGTGAACAGTTCAGTCAGGTCTGTCTGGTTCATCTGTTTTTTCCGGTGACAGGGTAGTCATCTTCATTCCCTTTGTCCTTACTTTGGAGCAGGAGGTAATATATAAAGGTCTGTGCTCACATGAGGTGTCTCCCTCACCACTCCACTTGTCCTCGTGGACTGAATAATGTCTGAAGCTTCATTCTTGGCTTGATATGAGTTATGTTTGGATTTCAGAAAAGTGGACATTTCATTTTTTTTGGTCTGATGTAGACATTTTATGATGCGGTCATCCCATTGGTTTTGAGGTTTTATTGTCTGAGACGAATCGTGTCCTTTTCACATTGTTAGCTTAGAAATTTAAAAATCTGGTGTATTTCTAATATACGTGTGTGTGTGTGTGTGTGTGCATGTATGTATATATATACATATATATATATTCTGTCCCACGTCATCCAAGTAAAGGAGTTCATGTTTAGAGTAATATTTAGATTATTAAATATATTTTTCTAAATATAAGATAAATTAGTGAAAGCATGTAGCAGCATTCTGGATGGTAAGTTTCTATATTTCCTTAACATAAGACAAGCCACATGATTTATTTGATGCTAGTGTATGCTAATTGTCCATAGTTTACGACTGTTTGTCCACACTGTTATCCTTTTTGTTTTATGGCTCCAACCACAGTGAGCTCAAAGTCAAACTCAATATGATGAGGTATTAGCCTCCGCCACCATTTCACTCAGACATGTCAAGGTCAGGTCACTGTGGGATTGTCTCCAACCCCCAGCGGCCGCAGCCACACATCTTCCCTCTGTTGGGGACACACATTATTTGTGTTCAGTCCATCACTGCTCAGATGGGCTGTGCAGAGATAATAATACCCCCTTTACCCTTTTAAATTATTACAATTGTAAGAAAACAACTGCTTTTGCTGCCACTGTCACTACTTTGATTTTGTCACAAGAGGTAACAGTTTGTTGTACTGTTTACATCACAGATATGTGAGCAACATGGGAATTTATACATACTTGATCTGTGTTTTTTAAGGGCTTCATCCTGCAGTAAGCCTTCAATGATGAACCTACACAACTGCTTTATAAACTTGTACTTCAGAGCAATGAGACCTCCAGTTTTACTGCAATGGTGTTTACTCTGAGGTTGCCAAAGGAGGAAGGCGAGGGGATCCATTTGTCCCAAGGTGAGACATACTCTACAACACCCCAATGTTAAATAAACACTCCCCAGACCTCTGGCCAGCTCACTCCAGCCACTGGAATACCATTGGTGTGTCTAGATGATGGAGGGCTATTGTTATCTATCGCCTCTGCACTCGGCTGAGAGGCCAAGGAGAAGGCTGGCCACAGCGGCGCGTTACAGATAGACTCGCCCACTCACATTAAGTTATATTTGTTGGTCCTAAATAAAAATAGGAGAGATTTCAGACACTTTCTTAGAATAACATCTGATTGAAGAGGGAGAGAGGGGAAAAAAAAATTAGAACGCAGCTCAGCGTGTGTTTCATCACCTGCAAAGCCAATGAGGGAGAGCGTCTCCGCGTCAACAACTGTAAAACGTATCCCAGCTTCTGCTGCGGCTGCCATCTCCGCTGCACGCTACACTAACCAAGAATGTGTATTTCTGCAGATGATTAAATCAATACCATTTTGACAAGACTTGTTGGAACATGCCTCTTTATTTTACGCAATTCCTTCCCTTTCGTCAGGGAGCATTTATCAACCTGCCGGGCTGCTGTCACCTAATGGAGATTGTTCTTTAGTCTGCACTTGATAGAAGGGAACGATTATGATGCATGTCGATAGTTTACAGAGATATTGACACAGGAACAAAGAGCAGACCCTTGCGGCTGATAGTCTTTTCCCTCAAAGCACCCTGGTCATGTTTCAAAAGTGTCTTTTACCTTCAACACACCTCTCCCATGATGATTTCCTTCGTTTCAGTGGTCAATTAAGGTCTGGAGGCCCCATAATGCTGCAGTTGTTGTGAGGACTCCAGTGTTCCCTTGTATTTACTTTTCGATACAAGCCAGGCCTTCCTTCCTCTGTCATCTTTAGGCCTTAGCCCTTATTCCGCCAAACACAATATATGTCACCTTCGAAACGCCCGTCCATGTGGTCTTTGTTTGGCAAACAAGGAGTTATTAATAAAACCAGCCCAGGGTGTGACAACAGGCCCTGAATATAATAAGCTTGAAGGAGACAGGAATAAGATATGGTGGGATGCATATAAAAAGAGGGAGGAGAGAGGGAAAACAAATGATGAGCTCTACCCATAAATTCTTCATCTGCATTGGCTGATTGGAATGGCTTGACTGTGCACTCAGCTGTGACTTAACAACTAATCCGGTTTGTAAGTTATTATTTATCTTCAGAAAAGTTTGTCAAACTTAGGCTTTGATTTTCTACCCTGATTTCCCTCTTGTGGCTCGCTCTCGCACATGCTCCCCACATAATTTATGACTGCCTCTGGTCTTGATGACAGATTATTAAAAGTAGAATTAGTTTTTTGCGCTGGATTTCTCCACTGGGAATTGGGAAGGCAGTGCTCTCCGTGGAAGGTCTCTTACGAGGTCTCCATTACTAATAGAAGTTTTTTTTCTCTGATGGGGGGCAAGGAGACTAATGATTTGAATTTACTGTGGCAGCCATCACGTGGTCTGGAAGGCATCAGTCGAACAGACAAGAGGTTAACTTCCTCCCTGTGGAGAGGTTTATTGGATTGTTTAGCAGCAGAAGGATAATGTTTTTGTCATAGACTGCTGCGGCAAAACAGCGGTGTGGCAGAGAGAAGGGGAGAAGAGAAATGAAGGAAGGAAGGACACAGAGAGAAAGGGGTCCAGGGATGGATAGAAGGGCAGAGAGGAAAAGGGGAATAAATTGAGAAAACAGCATGATAGGAGCACAGTGAGCAAGGCGAAAGCAAGTTATTTCTAATAAAGATGTACAGATACTATAAAGCACGGTGATAGCATGCTATTCCTCTACAGCTCTTACATGTGCATAGGAGAAACACATTCAGCAGTGTGCACAAAACATAAGTACACACCACACATTCAGTCTCACTTACACACAGACAAAAAGAGAGATGTTAGTTCCTTTCACCTGATGGCCGTTTGGAGCTTGTACTCCCAGCATGCCTCGGCAGTATGGGTACCAGAGGGGAGTCACAGCGCAGCTGAGAGCCTCGGCTTAATCTTATGCATCATTAAGCACTCAGCGGCAAGCCAGCGCTGTTCATATACATCATCCACGCTTAATAAACATAATGATGACATAAGATGTAATTCTAGATGAATTTTCATTTTATAGGGAAATGGAGAATTCCTGTAGAAAGGAAAGGAAAAAAAAAGTAAATTATCTGGGAAGTACAAAATAAATTATGTTTTTTCTTTTTTTTTTTTTTTTTTTTTACCCACTTAGATGAATGTAGGTGTTTGGTACATTTGAGTTGGGGATAGTGTGTTAGGCTGCATGGGGATGTGGTGTTGATGGTGGTGATGAGGCTTTTGGTTATGGCTGTGGCAGTGATAGTGTGGCAGGTGTGGTTGGGTGAGAGGCAGGGTTGTGGCAGAACTGGGGGAGGGGGGGACAGAGAAAAATAGGGGTGGCCATTTTGAAACGTCTGCAATATTTAATTCCTAATCGCAGGGCATGATGGACAGGCTGAGACACCCCAGAGTGTGGAGCTCATCCATCATGGGAAGAGGAAACTAAAGAAAGAAAGTGAGAGAGAGGGGAGTTACCTTACAAGGGGGAGAGGGAAAATAGATTCCCGATAAAAGGGAAGGATGTGGGAGTGAAAGGGCAGCGGGTACTGTGGGAGGGCATCATGGGCCTGAGATTGCTTCATGTCTCCCTGCTGGGACTCTGGGGTAGCTTGGCCTGGAAATGAGTTCTGCTTTCAGGGACTGTACCAGACATTGAATCACCCTGAGAATCATCCTCGCTGCACTTGTCTTCAGCAGATAGAAGACGTAAAGTGGTGGTGACCTGGCAGTGGTAAAGTGAATACCAATGGGATATAATCAACCAAGGAAAACAGCCGATATACTCAAACACAAATGCAAAACTCTCCAGGATTTCTTGCTTCAAATTGTCTCCATAGTGTTTTGTTTCAGAACCAGGATGCCTCCATTTGTAGATAAAAAACAAATTGACAAAAACTAAATCCTTTAGCAGACACTGAGGTCACTTTCACATTGTTTGACATGACAACTTTATCTACTAAATGAGTCTTGTCATCTGTGCCTGATTGTTTCCTTTTGGTCAGGGCAAGTTTTTGCAAACTGTTTGTGTCCTGAGCGGGAAGCACCCTGAGAGTATGTGAACTGTACATCAAACACGATAATGTCTCATTATGTCTGAAAATTAATTAGCTTCAGTGTGTTGAGGTCCTGGTTGCCTGCCTTTTTTGAGGCGTAATGCGAGTTTTAGACCTCAGCAAGTTTGGAGCCAGTGGACCGTACGAGCCAGTATGCCAGTGGGTGAGCCAAGTCTCTCAATGCAGGGATCATTACCACAACTCTTTCTCTCTGTCGTTCTCATTCTCGCTCCCTCGCTTTCTGTTCTACTCTTTATTTTATTTTCCTCCCTTATGTGAAGCCTCCTTTTTACATGCATTATCTAAACACTTTCACTTTCTTTACCAGACAAAATACATATCCCCCTCAGTCCAGTTGTGTAAATAAAATAAAATATACAGTTTATCAGATTTTAATTTCGGTGTCCACAAGTCACTAATAAGATTGGGCCTATTGTGAGGTATTTAGCTCCCCTTAATCCCCTCACACTCTCTTTTAGAAAAAAAGAACGGTAATAGGCAGAGAACAGTGACAGGATCAGAGAAATGGGCTTTTAACCAACATGTAAAGTGATGAATGGATTGACCAGAATGTAGACTAATGGAGCCATGGAACTAATTAGGCCGAGCAGAGCTGTGCTTAAATGTAAATGGATTGAGCTGGATGAAACGTAGGAACAGCTGAGAGAATGATGAGGTCCTTCACTTGGGGGTCAATCAATGGCCACGCAAACACAATCTTTGGGCCTCTGTGATGTTACAGCAAAGGAGAATTTAGTTAGAATTCAGGTATTGTTGCAGGGACTGTATGCAGCATGTCTGTATTCATGCTTGGATGTCTTAAACATAGATCCTCTGTGCCATTGATACATAAGACAGACTGTATGACTTTGCAGAAAAGCTGTAATAAATCTCTAATCATTCTTGTCCCTGGTGCCCAGCTCTCAGACTCTGCAGCCTGGCACCTACCACATGTTTGCTGGCGTGCCCTTTGACTTTGCGCTCCGTGTAGACCGCTTCTGTTGGCCGTGCCTCAAATCTGCTGCTTTCACCTCAAGAATTGCAGCAAAGATAATTAATGTGCTCAGCTACAACGCCTAACCTGGGTTTTTTGCTCTTCACATTGAGCTGTGTTCTCTGCGTTCGTTCAGTCTTTATGGTCATGCTGTGACCTTGTAAACATCTGTGGAGTGAAGTAAGTGGCAACAGTTTACAGACATGGCACATGCATTCCTCTGTGTGTTTGGCTTTGCCTGCTACGCTTTAGCTATGTACAGCAATTATTTTGTGAAAAGAGCTTTCTAGCTAGGAGACCACAGGGTGAGAAGAGCAATAACATCCACTCTGATGCCTACCGGTTGCTGGGATGCAGTTCATGCCTTCTGTCTGGCTCTTTAGGCGTTGCACATCCCAGAATTAATGCATGCAGAAATGCAAATAACCCACCCCTGTAAAAGTTGACATTGCCTCCTCTGATAAATTTTTCTGCTGAGGTAAGAGACAATTTAATGCAGAATTAGAAGTCACTCTTCACCACCATTTACATCCTTAATTAGCTGTAATTTCTCTCCACCCATTAGAGAGAGAGAGAGAACAAGAGAGAGAGCACAATAGAAGAGGAAGAGGTTAAGATGAGAGAGTGTTTCTTTATCACCAGTGCCAGGCTTGTGTGTGCCTGTTGTGTCAGAGTGTGTGTTTGTGTAGCAGTGTGTCCTCCCCGGCTAGGTTGCTTTTGGTGATTGATACACGTCTTGCTCAGTCACCAGCCATTGGCACTGGGGTGGATGTAAACACTGATTAGAGGGAGGAAATGAGGCCCTCACTTTGTCCTCTGTGTCAGGGAGCACTGCTGTGGCTGTCTCTGTTTGTCTAGTTCTTTCCACCTGAGCACGTTTCAGAGGACACCGTTAGCTACGCTTTATAGACATTATTTAGATAGCGACACAACGGGATGCTCCTTTTGCTCTTTGACTGACATGCCCAGCCATGTGCTCAGCAATTCAACTCCCTGCATCGGACAAAGTGCCTACAAGTTTGTGAGTGCAGAAAAAATGATGATGCATCAGTTTGTATGAAGGAGAGGTTGGCCAGGGTTACTGTTAATATGGAATACACAAATAGGATGCAGTAAATTTGCTTTCTGTCATTAAAAGGCAAAGTTTCTAAAGTGTGTTTTTCCACTCTTACAGCACTCTGTCTTTGTTATGCATTGTATTTACAATTGATTCATTTCACAACTTATTTACTGTTGGTTATATTGGAGTAAAAAGCAGACAGATTCTTGATATAGTTTTTCCAATATCATAAAATGCATACAAGCAGTACAGTGTGCTGTATGTTCACATTGCTGGTTATATTTTGGGATATTTATCATACTGTTTACCTGTAATGTTACAACACATGAAAATCATGAAACCGGATACTTTCCCCTTATGGAATTATGACAAACAATTCAATTTGGACAAAAAATCAGCTTCAACTACTTTGGTGGCGCCTAATCAGAAAAAAAGAACAGTCCAGAAAGAGTGCTGCACAGAAAACATTTTTCTTTCTTTGCCAGGAAAAATGAACTGTCAACATTTAATGATAGATATTTGCATTGTGATACAAATCGTGTCCTTGGCCCTAAACATAAGATATAGATCCATTTATAATGAATTCAGATAAAGTGTCCTTTTTGCATTCTCGCTCTAATGGATCTGGGAGCCAGCGTCAGTGACCCTGATGCAATCGACAAAAACCTGTGTCAGTGGATGATCGAGACAGACATCTATCATTTCCTCTCACACCTTCTAAGACGTCGCTGATACTTAGGTGCAAATGCATTTTTCTTTTCTTGACTAAATGTATGTGTAACTTCTGCAAGCTGGCTGACTTTTTTCTTCTTCATGGTGTTGTGAGAATGTGAAGAAGAAAGGGGGCAAAAAGACATTAGATTTTTTTTCCATCATTAAGCTGTGTCTGGGAGATGATGTGCTAGCCGTATGTGGTCCAGGGGAAGTATTTATAGCCCTGCTGGAATCTTGCTGTGCCGCGTTGATAGCAGAGATAATGGGAGAGAATGGGACGCAGCGAACTGTTCTAATGACACCAACAAGACAAGAGAACAGCGAGGATAAATAAATGTTAGCCATTTTCTCTCGCACATCATTTGCATTTTTTCTTGTTAAGGTCACTTATAGACTCAGACAATAACAATGAGGGGAAAAAAGCTCTCGCTGAATATAAAATCAGAAATAACAAAAACAGAACTACTTAGTATGCAAGTAATTGATTTTATTTCCTAATAGTGTGACATTCAGTTAAAGATAGTGCCGGTTTTTAATTTTTAGCCGCTTTAATTCCCGTATAGCTGCTTGAGTGGGTTTCCTTGTGAAATAGGGGGAGTACAAACAAGATTTCACTTCATTACACAGGAACAAACTGTACAGAAATTGCACTTACTTATGGAAATGACTGTTAAACATGCACAGCATTACGTGCTCTGCCTGTGCCGAAAATGCTTGAAACATTAAACCACAAGCATACGAGTACAGACAGTGAGCCAGTAAAGAGGACCAATTACCAAGGACTGAGTTTGAGGAGCACTGTTCCCAGGGATGATCAAAAGGGACAACTGATTAAAGAAATACATTGACCTTAAAATGGGCCTAATTTAATCAACCACTGTTTCTGACAACACTTTTAATGATAAACAGACTTTCCTTATTTTCAGAGGTTCACTGTACCATCTAACTCAAATAGTATTCAAACTGCTAACAGATCTAGCAGGATTGAATAACCTTCATTTCATACCTCCATCTCACGACAACAGTAGTTGCAGTAACTTTGTGAAAGAGTGGGTCATTAGTGTAACCTCTGGGCCCCGTTTTGCCGCTGGAAGGTAATGAGAGACAAACAGCTTGGTCAGCAGTCGGCATAAGTGCTGGGGTTTATGGGCAGTGTGTTGTGTCCCAGGTTAACACTGATGCCGCCATTTAGAGCTCTGTGTTTTAGCACCCGCCTGCTAATTGAGATGACAAAGGCCATAACAATGACATTGTTGGCCAAACGGCCCTCTCTAGACCTGCGTCTGGCTCCAGTCAAGGACGTCAAGCAGGCTGTAAGTGCAACCTTGGAATTTAAGATGGTGCCTGAGACCTTATGTGTATCTCGAAAACAATTAGCACGGCTCAGGTGGACCAACACACATTCTCAGACCCTTTTAAGTGCCAGAACTGCACCACTTGTTTTGTTTGTTTTACTTAAAGTCACATAAACCACATCCTCCATGCACAACAGTAGCACATAGACGGCTCTGGAAAAAGCAACTGGAATGGATATTGTGTTGTTGTTTAAAAAATCAAGTTAGATTACCTTATTTGTCATTGATGCTTCTCATTACACACTGAGGCATCCTTGTAAATAGGCTGCTGCTGTAATATGAAACAACCGTCAATTGACACCTCATAAAACATATACTGTATAACGTGTTAACAAGAGATATAAACAAGGCCAGCTGTTGAATTATCTTTGACTATCCTAAATCTGTGTTTGTGATCAATTAAGGCTCAGTCTCACAATTTCACATTGAAAACAGGATGTTTTCTGTTACCAAACTAATAATAGTAATGCATATGGTGAGTGTTTTGATTAACATAATGGAAAAATAGCCCACATAATTTATCTTCTAAGTCCGAGGGAGAGAGAGCCAGATTGGAGCCTGAGGACTCAATCCACCTCAACATATGTTGCCATTGTAAGTCTCTGAATGTGGAGTATCTCAAACCTCGTTCCCATGATATTTATTGAAAAACATTTGACTTTATGAGCTGCATACTTAATGAATGCCTATTGAACCTGCGGCTCTGCAGATGAGGCTATAATTCTACATATAAGTATTACAATCACACGTGGGTCTATAATGTTTCTAATTGTGATCTATTCTAATTTTTGTCCTGGACCGAGGCTGGGTAAAAGACCATTCTGCACTACCATTTACATTGTTAATTTGGAAGCTATTATAGAAAGATATATTAGCAGTATACTATAGTTATTTTCTCTTAAGGTTTACATTTTCTTTTTCTGCCCCAACCAGATCTGTTGATGTACAATGAAAGAGACAGAAATCCTGATCTGTGTGGTTGACAGCTGGACAACTTAATAAAGTGACTTTTCTTACTCTACAATTGAGATTTCGCTTCTAATATTAGTCAGCTGTGTCAATCCACCTGCCATGTGGCATGAACAGAAACTCTCTCTGCTGGATAGGAATACATTTTTTATTAACCTCTTATATATACAACCTGATGCAAGCTATGAATGAAAAAAATACAGATTAAATCCTTTGTTGCTACACCTTGCTGTAAGGGAGATGTTGATGTCTGGTCCAGCTCCATTTTTATACCCAACTAAAAGACAGACATAATTCAAATGCATTGCCTGGATTATCTTATCTTGTAAGATGGAAAACAAAACCTCAGAAGTAAATCTCATTCATATATTTGTCTGAAACCAGATCTGCAGTTGCTACTTAACGCTAGTCCATTGGTTTTGTCTGAGTGATTCACCTATCGGAGGAAAGTTAGATGTATTCCACTGATTGTCTAGCTGCAAGGGAAAATCCATCTCGGAGCATCCTGCGGCTGCTGGGCCTTTTATTGACATATCAGATGGGACGTTGGAGGAGAAATTGGCCTCATTTGTTTCTCATGTCACCTTAATGGCAGATCTCTTTCAAGGGGCAAAGAATTGACAGGTCCCCGGTCTCAGTGAGCAAACAGCCAAACCTAGTTTATTGGTTTCCTCTTGCAACCACTCTGCCTAATGTGGCTGGCTAGATCAACCTCCAAAGTTGAAAAGATCCCCCAGAAAATATTAATCAAGTCCCCTGACTCATTGTCTTTGCATGATAAATTATTTGGAAAAGGACAGTGTTTCTTTAGCCCCGGGACATTTATCACACATGTAGGCTGAGTTGGGATTCCAGGAGAGAAACGACTGTGCTGAAAGAGTGGAGAGTCAATTAGAAATTTTCAGTAGGGATGTACTGTATATAGTAGAGGTGTGACAAGATCTTGTCCCCACGAGATCTTGCGAGATTAAACGTGACAAAATTTCTTGTTGAGGTAAAAAGGGTCTCACAATATCAGAACACAGGTGTAGAGCAGCAGCCTTAAGCATAAAAAATCCCTCGCTACTTTTGCAGAGCGATAGCGGCACAAAAAAGCTGCCTGTAAAACCCAACTTTAGAGAGTAACGCCGCTCTCTCTTGCTCTCTCTCGCTCTCTCTCGCTCTCTCTCGCTCTCTCTCTCACCCTCTGTTGGCCGAGTCACACGCAACCAAGGCGTGTAGTTCACTGTGGCACGGTCTTGCGCAGACCACTCTCTTTCTATTTTAAAATGAGTCAGGAAGCGGACAGCAAAACCGAACTTAACTTTTAAATAAATTGATACTAGAGTAGCCTGCTTCCTTGTTTAGTGCTGCAATTAATAAAATGCAGAGGATGATGATGCATCTGGCTTCACAAAAATCATCTGAGTGTTTGATGGTAATCTATTTGTGCTTTAGTAATCAATGTAAAACAATAGTAAAAATAAACTTTCTGTCTACTGTACAATGACAAATTCAAGTATAAAACATTTGGTCTCAGCTACTGCCAGAAAACGCTTAGTTATGTTGTAACCTTAGTTCTATCTCTCCTCCATAAATATGGAATACGTAGAGGTGGAAAAAGTACTAAAATATTCTACTCAAATAAAAGTATCAATACTTAAAATAAAATATTTATCAAGTACAAGTAAAAAAAAAAAAACTATCTGAAAAATTACTCAAGTAAAAGTAATAAGTAGTTCATTAAAATGTAGGCTACTTTAAGGAAAAGTTACTTTGTTTTTAATTAAAGAAAAATCTGTAAAAATATATAAACATCTATACAAATGTATACACATGTAATAACAACAATGCTACAATCCTCTCCAAAAAACTGAGCTCTCCCTTTACCATTCACTCTGCTGATACATTTGACTAATGTTCACAGCCCAGACTAGCAGCTAGCTTCTACACAGCTAAATAGCACATATGCAGTGTTTCCTCTATGTTGATGGCGGCGTACCACGGTAAAATTTCTGTTTCTGGTATAGGGCAGATGCACAACAGGGTTTCCGCTATGTACATCGCGCACCGCCGCTGCTTCAGCTGTTTATGAAAAGTCATAAAGTCGTAATTACATGACTCTGCAGAGCCGTCTGCTGCTCTACTGAACTCAAGCGAACTGTCATCCACTCTCTCTCCCCGAGCAACTGGAACAGTGACAGGACGTCATCCCTCGCGAAGTCATGGCAACCAAGTAAACAGGGCGAGTACTACTTGTCACTCAATCTTATGCAAAGTGACAAACAGCAACAAAAGCAGTGACAAGACATGAAATATGACAGCTACAGTTTATTGGAAAATAGCATTCGGACACTGAATTTGAAGAATTTAATGTTTATCTGACCCCAGATGAGACAAGAATCTAACTTTAGCAAACACTGCGGTCCCTCTGCCTCCCTGCTAGAGGAGACACTGTATTCCTCCGACACCCTGTATTAACATTAGTACACTAATAATGTAACAGTGGTTTTACTTTCTTTTAACTGTTTTTGTGTAAAGCACTTTGAATTGCCCTGTTGCTGAAATGTGCTATATAAATAAAGCTGCCTTGCCTTGCCTTGCCTAGTAGTAGTAATAGTAGTATACTAGTAATGTCCACTCAGATTTTTGTTTTGTTGTTAAACTGTGTATAAAATGAGTAGTGACATCGGTTTCAGGTAATCCTACTTTACCGTCTATTGGCTGGATGGTTTCAAGGTAACAGTAGCAGACAAGCCGATTGACAGCGACGTTATTGTTAATATTTTGGCACAATGTTTCTAACTGTAGTGATCATAGTGACTAAAACTACAGACTGTGTTAAATTTTGACGTGCAACACCCAAACGCACACACATCTTGGCTCAGCTGTGTGTGTGTGTGTGTGTGTGTGTGTGTGTGTGTGTGTGTGGAGTGCATGTGAATAGAGAGGCAAATACGGGGGGGGGGAGTTGCTCTACCTGTATAATGTTACCTGCTGTAAATGCTGTAAATGTTAAAAACATTTAAAATGTATTTGACAATGGCTACTGTATTGGTTCCAAGCGGCGTGATTTTTTTTTTTTCTTCTTTTCGTGTTTTGTTAGTCAAAGTTTTTTTATTCAGTAACGGATGGGATTGGTAATGTAGCGAAATACAAGACTTTTGTACTTCTGTGCAAGTGCATTTTAAAATACAGATTTTAAAAACTAAGAAAAAAAATACACAACAAAACTACTCAATACAGTAATGTGAGTAAATGTAATTCGTTACCCTCTGGGAATAAGTAACAATGTAACTGTTAGTTAAACAGGAGAGAAGCCAGCCATTTGAGTTTGTGGCAAAACCTTTCAGTACTCGGTTTTCATTTTGTGTCTTAGGATTGAATAAAGGACTATTTTTCCAGTGTCATTTCTTCATTGAAGTTTTCTGTAAAAATTGTGTTAAAATCTTGTCTCGTCTCAATCTTGTGAACCCAATCTTGTGTCCTTCTCGTGAGCTGGGTGTCTCGTCACACCCCTAGTGCATAGCAACTGTGATGAGATGTTTTAAACTACATTCTGTTTGACATTGAGGAGTTTTTATGTTGCCCAGCCAGCTTCAGGTATGACAACTAGATCTTCTACAGTCGGTTATCCACCAACCATCATTGCTGTCAATACTTTTACCAATCATTTCCCTCTTCAGCAGTGTTAGCGCCTTGTTTCCCGGCTTGATTGAAGTTTCTGTGCGTCACTTGGAAGTGAACAGGTGTCAACCTAGCACAGGCACCTCACAGATGGCAGCATAATTAGCATTGATTCTGGCAGGTTTTCACAGGCCAGGGTCTAGATGGCCGTGACGACCAACTAACCTCCCCACCTCTTGATGGGCTACCTCTGGGACAGATCGAAGCTCATTTTACTCCTAGAGTGGTGTACACTAAAGGACTCTTTAGTAACACACACCATCTGAGGCACACAGATCCTGCTGAATAGCCTCTGAGAGAAACAACTGCAAATAAGCCATTATTAGTGCTTTAGTTTATCTAAGATGATAATGACTTCAGTTGAAAGTATTCATTTTTTGTTTATTGATGATGATAATTTGCATTATGGAATGGCCAGACTAATTTGCAAATGTGTATTTAGACGAGAAATAGGCAATACAGTAAAAGAATCTTAATTCATATTTGATAAGCAACGACTAGTTTTAGCGTTTTGTGAGCCTGAATGAACCCCAGTTACTTGCAGTAACTGCATAAAGGAACATTCAAGCATGATGCTCCTCGTGAGTCATCATTTTACACCCTCACCCACATAAGATACACAGTTGTGATTGGTCCGCCCAGGCAGGGGCAATTCCAGGATTTTTTAAGTGTGGTTGCACAGGGGGAACCAATGGGGGGAGGGGTGGTATCAGAAAACAGCCTAGAAATCTGGAAATCACATTTCAGGGGGGGCAGGTGCCACCATGGGCCCCCCCTCTAGACCCGCCCCTGCGCCCAGGGCCAAGTCGACTGTAAATCTGTCTGAACAGGAGGGAGCCCAGAAGTATCTGCCAGAGCAAATAAAACATGAGCTTGGTAGATTCGGCTGGTTCCTAGGCTAACCATCAGCCCCAACACCAAACATATGGTATAGGAAAAACAGAGAATATTCATATTTTAGAAGCTAGAACCATAAAAAAATTACTTAAATGATCGATTATTGGAAATTGTGCAGATTAATTTTTTGGTTGATTGATTAATAAATTACCCAACAAATCATTTCAGCTCTCTTGTTGATCTTAGTCTAGATCAAGGTATTGATCCAGAATGTACTGGGTAGATTAATCGTAATGTAGATCTTTCATCTATCCTCTTATTAGATCAGCTTTCATAAATAATATTTTAGACCTGTGTAAATATTGTAATATACATAGCTGATTTCCAGTTGATTGGAGGATGAATTAAAAAAAATGTAGCAGCATTCATCAAAAGCGGATGCTGTAAGTGTGTCAACATTCATGCCTGAGCACGCCTGCTCCTGCTTGGTATTTGTATGTTGCAGATTGTATGCTGTAATCGGCCAGCCTCTGCACTTTGAAATGGATCTCATCTAATCTTATTTCACCGTGTCAAATAGCAGCATGACATGCTGTTTTACTCCGTAACATTTGGTTGTAGTGAACCAGCTGACTGCATCCGATGCGAGGAGTCCCTTGTTATTATGAACCACTTGTAACGGTGTGTCTGTGGAATTGTTGTCAAAGTCGCTGGGTCATGCAGACATGTTGGTCACTAATACAATACACAGAAAATTGCTTCTGCAGCAGGCATTTGTTGTTTGTTTTCATTCGTGTATTTCAGTGTTCAATCCATTATAGAAACATTTTATGAATCGCTAGACAAATTTACACAAAGACCTTTTTAATAACATCCAGTGTAGCTTGAACACGGAATCCCAGCAATCTAAATGTCTATATTATAGCAACCAAATGCAGAACACAAAACACAATTGGTGACTCGTTATAGTCGGTAGCAATAACATAATTGATGATCTCTTGTGCATTTTTCCCCTTTCACATCTGCCTTTTTCTCCAAATACTGACACCAGTCAGTCCTAACAATGAGAACCACCCATGCTCTATACTGCACTGGTCAGGTGTCAGGATTCATTATATTTGGCTGAGATTTGCATAATGCAAGAGGCATCAAATTAAATTTGCATAATTCCTTTGATTACACTTGTTATTAAATGTGAGTGACATTGATTTACAAAATGGCATGATATAAGGTTAATGGCTGATGTCACCTTCTTGCGCCTCTGTCTTTTCTCAATTATCATGAACCTTTGTTCAGTGTGTCATTTGTTTCTATATCCTTAAATAACATGGCCTTATACTGTATGCATCTCTGCCTTCACCTCTATACATTACACTGCCTCTGTGCTTGAGCTACCCTCTTATACTAGTTTTCTTTAATTATATAAGGCAGAAAGTAATTTAAATAAGATGAACAGCCATAACATTGGTGTGCCCTGGCCCATTTAAGCACATTTACGTGGGCCATTATTGACAGACGGCCTAAGTGTCATTTGTCAAGGAAGGAAGAATTGACAGGGCTAAGAAACAGAGTGAAGTAATGGTCAATCAGACCTACTTCAGTCAGAAGGGGAAAAAGCAGACATCTCCAGTGTTTCATTTTCTTGTAGGAGGAAGTGTGAGATCGTAATACCTATTTTCATAATAATACAAACAGCCTGTGGGCTACAAAATAAGAGAGAGGCCATACTCTGCACATAGCCTGTCAGAGACAGAGGGGTTTCAATCTTTTTTCCATTTCATCCTGATAGCTCTGCCTTTTATTACCGAGGGACAGGAACGTTTCCTGAGGTAAAAAGGAGTGCACATTCCCAAGATAAAGTTGGAGGTTTACAGCTATTTCCAGCCGTAATGTATTATTCCGTTAAAGCAATGATCAGGTAGTGTTGGATGAATGGGAGATGTTCAGCACCATTACAGCCTGGCACATCAGTGAGGCATTATTACATTATCGCTGCTCTTTAGTAGGAGATTGGGTGTGTGACCGGGTTCTGAATACACTCATCCCGCTCTCCACGGCGCAAATTGCAGATTGGCTCATTGACTTCAATGATAAAATGTAAAAATTGCCAGTAAAGAGAACATAGACTCAGGTTACTCCTTAGCTGTTTGTCAACGGCAGATGTGACTCAGTTGGTGCAGAGCATGTTAAAGAGTTCCATCTCCCAGAAGTCAATGTCATTTATGCCTGAAACTGCTAAAGCAATAGCTCATCATGTCTCTGGTGTGTCATACTACACTGCCTTTGTCTGAGATTAAAACTTGCTTCGGTGATGGGCTAAAATCCTAAAATGTCACTTATACCTATAGAGCAAAGATTTACTAATAGAATATGTTGAAAGCAGAAAAAATACAAATTGAAATGACCATTATTTAATATTTAAAAGGAGATACACTAAAGAGCTGTTCCTGTTAAGATCAAAAGAAAACTGTGATCTCCCCTCACAAATAATTCACTACAATTACAATACATGTTACTAACAACTTTAGGATAATTTGTGTTTGATAATTGACAGCTAATTAATTAGATAATGCATCAACCATCCATCCCACAAACCATGTGTTCAATGTGCGCTTTAGTGCCACATCAGAGCAAAACCTGCAAGCATTATTATTCTGCTTATTAGACCTGGGCAGGTTATTCTGGAAATGGATACCGCTAATGTTATTTTGCATGACACTCCAGAAAAGCATTAATCCATGATAATTACCTTGGAAGGAAGCAAATAAAGACAAACTAATGGTGGGGTTGATCATCAATTTCAGACATTCGACTCAAATGCCCTACATTTTTATGCGGGAAGCGTCCAGTTGCTATGCTTCTGCTTGGAATGCCTTTTTAAGTGTATATTATCCTGTCCTTGACTGGGGGAGTGCTAGGAGAAATCATTAAAGCAAATTAGACTATTAACATCCTAAAGAGCATTTATCTTGTGGATCAATAGGCTCTCATCTTCTTTAGAGGACCCTTTGGTGTCCTAAATCCATTATGAGCCAGATTATGAGGATAGTCAATTCATTTCATGCAGATAGGCCAATAATTATTGACACTGTAGATACCAATAATAATAATTTCAAGAGCATATCATTTGCAACTCTTAAATTATTTAAAAACAAAAGACAAGCACAGGTACTGTTTTTAGAATAAATGAAACAACTTGAGTTGGACTCCTTAAAGTTTTTTACAAAATCTCAGGAGAATCCAGCCTTTCACTGAAGAGGATATTTAAAGCATCCTCTCAGAAAAAAAAGGAGTGTCTTGGCATTAATGCGCTTGTCGTAGCTCAAGCAACACTTCACCATATGATTTTTGCTGCTTTGCTGGCTGTGTGTGAAGATGCCATACACCGGGAATGGATTGGATCTGCAGTCTACCATTACAAAGATCTGCAATGCTCCAATCAACACACAAGATGTTCAGACATTTACAATTGCATCATTTTGCAGCGCCCTGCATGTGACGTCATGGCCGCCTTGTTTGTATGCACACGCTCTTTGTTTCCCTTTGATTTATCAACAAGATACATCAACACATGTGTTTTGCTACTCTATCATTTTAGGCATCTATTGTGTGTCAAATATGCGTTTTTAAAGAAGTAGAAAGGAATAATCAGACATCTTCTGGCCCAGGAGTCAACACACACAAATCAACAGAGCAGCCGCCTTTGACATGATGTTGATTTGATGAACATGATGTGGTACCATTATCTCTCCCTGAGCTTTCGTCAGTATGTTGACCAAGAAGGGTATTGTTCAAAACCCATAAATCTCACGCCTTTACGTCGTGCAAATAATAGCCCTAAATGAGGATGAAATAACTTTCCCTTTTTCATCAGTTGTTATGCTAAAAACTGTAACCCTAAAGTGACCGCTGCCATGCATAATATGCTACACCGTTTGTTGTGCGCTGAAAAGGCGAGCGGGAGATCCTTCTGTTCCCCATATGGCCCATTGTCTTGGTAATGCCATACAATGTGCCCCCCCTCCAGAGCATGCTCCTGGCCCTGCTGGTAGAGAATAAACTGTTGGTTTCACAGAGGCGAGCAGGAGGCCCGTGGACACAGAAGTGTGTAAGATGTGGGGCTCCCATGCGCGTGGCTGGTTGATTCCACCCCATGGCCTCCGACAAGCCAGCTGGAGTAATGGAAAGCATTCTATGAGCAGTGGAGGAAGAATTCTGTACCACAGCAGGATGTGTTTGAAAAGTTTTTCAGAGGTATTTTCTCGGCTTGTAATTGGAATAGGGGAAAGTGCCCCAGGACTGAATGTGCTGACTTCCTAGTTAACAGCCTTTGGGTACTGGTTTGGATGGTTTAGATTGGTCACCCCTTCTTTTGTCACTTGTTTTTGAAGTATCATTCAATGATTCAGTTCCTGTAACACATTTTGAATTGAGTGTGAATCAATTAACGTGACCATGGATTTTGCATTGATAAAGATGTAAAAACAAAAAACGGAGTAACGTGTCAACTTTGCCTCTATTAAGATTAATTTAAAACATAATTTCTGATTTGTGGTTTTAGACACAATCAGACACTATCAGCAAATAACAGCAACCTCCATCAACAAATAATTGTAAATATTTTAATTTATTGATTCATTAGCTGTTGGTACAGCAGTAGAGCATTACTCTAGCTGCATGCATTGTGTGGGCTGTGTGAATATTCCCTCCATAGCTTCCATTGTCTGGTCCCTGGTAGCACTGAAGCTAAACTAATCAGTCAAGAAGTTGTGGAGCAGACAACAACCACCCTCATGCTAAAAACAAAAAAAAAACAGACACCAACTAGCCTTACCAGAGTACTGTCACATTTCAGCAGCTTTTTCAACGTACATTATACATGTAGAGCTGCAACGAGTTTTTTTTCTGAATGATTCATTTGAACTGAATAAAACAAATGCATGACATTGGTGAAAAATGTCCAGCACAGTTTTTTTTCAGAACCCGATATGACATCTTGACATTTTTAGTCCAACCAACAGTCCAAAACTCAAAGATTATTGGTATATTATTTATTTTATTATTTGTCATTCTCACTTGGGACCAAAAACTGAACCATCTGTGAAAAGCACTAATTTGTGCATATGCACCATGCCACACATGCATTTGTGCTCATGTTTTTTTTCCTTCATTTTTACCACAAGCATAATCCTTGTAAAACAGTTGGCCAGGGCATTAATGAGAGCACAGTGGAGACATGGACCAGGGAGTTTGTGTGAATGGAGCTGGAGGCTTTGGGACTGTAAGGGTCACCTGGTCAATGAATATGAAGGCCCCCCTTATTATAACTTAGCCAGTGACAAATAACAAACTGTTGGTATATGAAATGCTCCATTGTATCATTTTGTGGAGGACAAGGGACATTTTAAGCTTGGCTGCCTGTACACTAGCCTTTGAGCTGGCCCTGGAAAAGCTGTTTGTTTGACCCTAAGGAGTGAGAATTGACAAAGCAAGCCGGGAGCATTTGTTTCATCTGCTAAGCCATAGATTGAAAATGATTTCCCAGTGCCCCGTATGAGATCCCTGTGAAGGGGGGTCATCAATTATTTCCTGATACGTGACACAATATTGTACCTATTTTACTGACCACTGCTTTCTGGTTGGTCAGATAGCATCTCTTTTATCAGCCTATTATTGATGGTGAATGGAAGCACAGTTAACAGACCTGTAGGTTTATTTCTGCTTTCTCTCTGCCAGGGTGCTACAGGCTGAGGAGTGAGGTCAATAACACAGAGGATAAGAAAGATACCATAACTCACAGTAGCATTAAAATCATGATGTATAAATGTAACAAGTTACTTGTCCTATTGCACAAATAATTGTAGAGCTGAAACTATGAGATGATTCATTGATTAGGCGATTAAAAAACAGTAACTAACTATTTGGACAATTTATGGTCATTTTTGAAGCAAACAGTCCCCAAATTCTCTGTTTTCAACTTGTCAAATGCAATGCATTTTCTGTTATTTTTCATATACTGTATAATAGGTAACTCAATATCTTTAGGTTTTGGTCTGCTTGTCGAACGAAAGATGACATTTGAGGATACCCCCTTGGTCTCTGTCAATCACAACATATTTAAAACATTTTTGACATTTCATAGACAAAATTATGAATTGATTGATTAAGGAAAAAGCAGATTCATTGATAATGAAATAATTAATTGTAGCCCTAAATACTAAACTATTTTCTTTCTTGTTAGAAAAATGTCTCCAACTGCAGTAATAACACACTAATACCTGTTTATTCAACCCATTCCTATATACATATATCACATTTAAAAAAAAGATAACTAGAACAATCGCAAGACATTCAAATACAATAAAACTCTTTTAGGCAATGCTGTTTAATCTTCATTTTGCTGGGAGAAGTGTGAGTCTGGTGAAAGCACACTGTTTTTTGAGCAAATGGAGTTCTAAATTGCTTTTTTTAAGTACCATGCGCCAGGGTAATGTCTAGAGGTACCGACACAGCATTCCGGTGGCAATGATTTATGGTGTGGGGCAGCCACAAATTGACTTGTATGCAAGAAATGTAAATGGAAGTGGGACATTTGATGGAGAAGCTCATTTCCAGCCTTAAATGTTTTAAATTAACCACACAAACTCACAAGGCAAAATGTTAATGGGTATTTTTCACTTTTTCTTTTTTTCATTCTTTTCTTCCCCTTAACTTAATCTACATTACGGGTCAATTTATTATACAAACAGTAATATTGCTCTGGATTTGCAAGGATCAATGGATTTGACAAAGGGGATTCATTTCAGGAAATAAACCTTTGAAATTAGCCAGGGAATGAGGTAAATATTTTAAATGATATATGTTTAGCACAGGACATTGTAAATTACCTAAAGGTGCCAACAGAACAAAGGAAGCTGGAAACAGACCAACAAAGACAGCACTGCAAATCCACTCAGTCAGGCTGTTTAGCACACATTAGCCTGAAGTCCACTTCTTTTCCTGAAATGGTACTATAATACAGAATCTTATGTCACTGTTTTATTTACAGTACAAAGGGACATTTTGCTACTGTATTGATAATTACATAACTGCTTCATTTATAATTTGAACTGAGAATCCCAACTTTGTAGATTAGCATAATTTTTTCAATGGATGTGAGAGTATAGCGGGATAACAGGGTGGAGGAGTGAAACGTGGAGTTGGTGTGCCCTCAGGCTAAAGAAGTGGCCTTGAGGGAGAAATTGTTTTCTAATAACAAGAGCTTCTGGTCCCCTGAGGGACAATTAGAACGTTAGCTCCCTTGTCAGAGTAAAAGCCGCTTTCAAGCTGCTCCTTTCATAATGCTATCATGTTTGCCCCTGAGATATGCCCATGGTCTTCATGTCTCTGTCTCTTTATTTCTCTCTATCACTATTGATTGAGGGGCCATTTATATTCACAGTAGGGGGTCTTAATTATGAGTGTGAGTGAGGCCAGCCAAATAGGGCTAAGTGGTAACAGGGGGGCAATGCCTCTGCCACGGGGCTCTTTACCTATTTAACATTCAGTGCCTCACTTCCTGATCATTGGCAGTACACTTATAAAATCAACGTTGCTCAGAGGAATAATAACAGTTTTGAAGAGGCTTCAGTTAAGCTTGGATTTTATTTGGTACAATTGGAAAACAATATATATGTTATCACCCAGGGATCACTGTGTATTTTTTTAAACTGTGTTCTTGCTTGTAATTAACAATCATGCTTTATTTGTGGTTATCATTTGTAATACTCAGAAATTCCTGACATGCATTTTCTGTTTGAACATTTTTGGTTTTGAGTCTTGTGGTTAGTTAAAAAAAAAAAAAAAAAAAAAATCCTACTCAAGAGAAAATACTAAACTATAGTAAATGCTGTTGTTGGATTATCTACTGCTAAGTAAAAATACTAAGGCAAACTAAGACCATCCAGCCATTAAATGTTCTGGGTGATTGTTAAGTCTCTGCATTTCAGTCAGCCGGGGAAATGAGCTCTAGCACAGCTCCTAGTGTTAGTGGTAGCTTCAATCTGCAGATCACACTTACAAAATAAGCCATTCATTTTACCTTACAGTACAAATTCTTCCTTAAATGACGACTGACAGCCAGAACGGCTGAATACTTGTGATTACTCAGTGTGTGGGTGACATTTACTTTTTTCAGTTAATTCACTGGACTCTTAAATATGTGGTAATAGCTTTGATTAAGAAACATCTTTCACTTGTAGTTTCAGTTTGAAATAACTAGACTCCTTCTTTTTGACATCTGACCTTATAGAAGACTGAGAGGGTGTGGGTTCAAGGCCTCTCTCTGTGTGGCAGTGCTCAGTGGTGGGGCCACCATGGTTGAGGCGGTGGTCCAAGGGTCACGTGGTGCTTGGCTCATAGGCCTCTGTATGTGCAGTCGCTGACAGGGGGACATTGTGTTCCTCTTTTTTTCCACTTTAACCAGTCAGCCATGGCTTACATGGTTTGTTGTGGCCCCAAGATCAGAAGAGGAAGCTGAATAATGTCTTCCTATTCTTTAAGGGGAGGGCCACGGTTGGTTGATTATAGAATAGCTTTGACAGACCAGAGGGAACTATGGCTTTTGTCCAATTCCCCACACAAAGAAAGGTAAGTTCAGAAAGAGCTTGGGTTGGCTTTTTTAAGCAGATGCTGGCTGACCTACTCATCATCATGCCGTCATAAACTTATAATGCCTTCAGGGACTCCCACCTATGCAGGCTGTTAAAGGACGAGCACAGCCACCACTCACACTCTTAAAAATAAGGCATGGGTCATTTTAATCCAAGGCCAGCATTAAGTAGACAAATTAATTCAGAGTTAAAATAGAAATCCTAATGATTTATTGCATCAAATGTTGTAGATATCATCCTAGATGAATTCAGCACAGATTTAAAATTCACCACATTTAATTTTTTATTTTATTTGCGGCTGATTGTGATTTTTACATCAGAGTAAATTCTATCCCTGTTCACATGTGCAACGTGTGTGACCAACGCACGCGCACACACACACACACACACACACACATGCGCAAACAAAGACCCACAATCCACACACAGTCTGGGAGAATTAGCATTTCATTCAATGTAACAAGGCCCAATATGTTTCCAGAAGTGCTGCCATACTGAAACAAGTCCTTTTACAAAACAGAGCCTGAGGGCTCGGGACTGACTCCTGGGACCCCAGCATCCTACACGGCCTATTTGTTCAGCAGAATCTGTTATTCTGTCACAGCAGGCCTGTCACAAGTGAAATCATTTAAATGTCCAATCCTGTATTTAAGCAGACTGTCTCACCACGAGCAGATGAGCGGCACTGAGAATTTATAGCCAGACATATCAAAGGGTAAGCAGAGCAGTGTGAACCTGGTGAAGCAGCGGTCCTGTGGGAGCTGATTTAGTGGCTCTTTCTCTTATGCAACAATAACAAACAGTCTCTCATAATGAACGTCCTGGGTATTCCTCATTGTAAATTCAAATTCAGCACAGTATATGTGATGAAGGGTTCTCAATACCACTCATTATAACTGATTATAACATTACCAACAATTTAAAAAAAAATCACTCTTACTTTTAATCCGTGGTAGTTATTATTTCTCGCCACCATCAATATATTTGTGTCTAACACATACAAAATTGAGATATAATTTTGAGAGAAAATTACAGACAAATTGTTATTGTAATTGTCTGTAATATGTCAAGTTTCTTGTAATACTTTAAGTAGGACATAGTGGACAAAAGGGTTCAGACCACCTAAAGCAGTTTGATGTTTGTTTGTAATGGACCTGTCAACTGTGTTGGATTTTCATCTCTGCTGTATTTGTTGTCCCACTACAGACAATAGAAAGCTAAGGAGACAGCCATGCAGGTCTGTCTTTGTGGGCAGCACACCTTGATCAATAGTAAATTTTTATCTGCAATCACACTAATTGCATGAAGCAGACAGGGGAAATACGATGCAGACTGCTCTTAGGGTGATTTCTCATAAACATAAAAGCTGTTTGGAGGATTATAATCAATGGTGCAACACGACCCACCACGTTGATGATAGACTATCATTACAGATTGTTCTCTGTGAGTAATGGGGCCAAAGCAAAAACAGATAATGTGATTCAATAATATATTTACTGAAATTGTGAAGAGAAATAAATGGGAAAGTCTCTGAGTAACCCAGAGGCCTTAATTAGAACTTGCCCAGAATAGGGAGGATGCCATAAGATCACAACAGAGACTCCGGTTTGCAGAGCCGGTCATTGTCTATCCACTGTATGTGTAGTTGTGTCAGATTTGAAACACAAGTGGCTCTAAGCCGCCTAATGTTTGGTGTAGACTCACATTAAGATCAATGATTTGTTTATTAGATTTCCAATCAGAATATAATGGCCTTGAAGCATTAGCTGATGTAAGGTAGATGTGGCTGGGTGTGTCTGCTGAAGGGCCCCCACACCCTCTTGTTTTTTTTTAGTTCTTCCTCTGAGTGTAAACAGACCAGAAAGAGAATTAAAAGAGATTGTATCGCTGTGTGCCACGCCACTGTGCAATTCCCGAGAGATAAACATTAAGCAAAAGGCAGAATGGCTGTGTTTTTCCCCCCATCTTACAGTCATAAAAAAACCCCACCCTCTGAGAGTGTTATTAGCCAGGATCCCGGGGAATGTCATATTAACAATGAATGCCTGGTAGTGAGGGAGATTGTCCTAAGTATGAGCCCGGCAGGGAGCTCTCTTTAACTCTAATTCACATTGGAATCAGATCGCCCCACTAAGATCTCATCAGCGTTATTACTCCTGTGTCCAGCCACCTCCTTACTGACCATGTTTGTCCTACCGAGCAAGGCAGGCCTCTGCCATCACATTCTGTCATTACCACTCCCTCTTTCATTTCATTTGGCCTAAACTAATGCTGATCTGTTTAAAGGAGGCGGAGTAGGTGGAGGCATAAAATAACCCTTTTATACTCTCTTTTTTTGTCACAGTTTTGCAGACAACTTGTATGTTTACAGTAGTTTGGAATTAATTTCCATTATGGCAGGCAAATAAAAGAGTGCTGCTTATAGAGAAATAAACTTCATGACCAGAAAATTCACAGAAGAAGACCTCACAGTACTAGACAGCAATGACTGCTTAGCACTAATATACAAACTAAGCTAGTGAGCCCGTACAGTACCTCTTCTAAGGGTGCACAATTCTCTTAATTATTTAAATGATAGAAGATATACACTCAGTTGCCAGTTTATTTGGTGCATCTAATTCAATCTACTAAACAGTCTTGCAATAAATTCTACCTGCTTTGAACAAGAAAGGATTGTGTACAATCTTAGGAGTCATGTTGCTGTAGTGTCACCTATAGGAACAATGACATCAAGTTTGACAGTATTGTTCAAAATTGGAAGTGGAGCTACAGAGCTACTAATATTTTTCGGTTCTTGCTTTACAAATGTGAGAATTCACTGATTTTCTGTTTTTATATCATTGTAAAGGGACTATCTTTGACTTTTTGACAATTGGTCGGACAAAACCAGACATTTCAAGACGTCAATGTGAACTCTGGATTTGTCTCTGACATTTTATAGACAAAATGATTAAATCATCAATTGAGGAAACAAGAGAATAATCGTTAGCTGCTGCCCTTTTGCTAATACAATGTAATAGAAAGGAAAAAAGGAATCTTGAAAGATATCACTTTAATACAATATGACTGAGGTTGCATCTAATGCTGTGCAGTTTATTGTGGTGTCAAAATGTGTTGATGTGATTTACAGCTGAGGTTTCTTTCCTCAGTTGATTATACACATATAAATCTTACTAAAACATTTTTAACTCAAATGTATTATTTTATAGTTAACAGCAACTTGTGGCAGTATTTTGCTCTGCAGACCCTGTTGGGGAGACTTCATTGTAGAAACCAAGAGGACTCTGGTTGGGTGTAATGTTTTTGGTATTGGCTGAGAGACTGAGGGGGTCAAAGACTTGGCTTGTTTTACTCGGATGTATTGAACAGGCTCCTAAAAGCGCCGAGGCTACAGCATCTTGATAGCAAACTTGATAGAGCAATGGGCCGTGGAGGCACTGAACATAGGCTTACATCGAT
This sequence comes from Percina caprodes, assembly GCA_013375575.1. Lineage (NCBI taxonomy): Eukaryota > Metazoa > Chordata > Actinopteri > Perciformes > Percidae > Percina > Percina caprodes. Next base: position 4,584,255 of record JABXJD010000010.1, on the reverse strand, counting down.
AAAATGCAGAGCACTGTGTATACAGTATATATCCAACGAGATGTGTATTCAGTTGAAACCATTAAAATGCTGAGAGAACCCTATAGCATAAATGAAATTGTTGTACATACTCACTGGGCCCTGACCGACAAAATGGAGTGCAAATGTTAAGTACTGCAAGATGTAAAGTACAAACACATTATGGGCAGGTATTAGCTTATAAAACACCACAAAGCAGAGAAGAATGTGAACAGTCCTTGTTTTGCTGAAGCTCACCCCACTTAATATCAAGGTTCGTTATTATTTTCTGAAAAAAGTATTGGATAGCATGTCATGACATTTAAGAGTAAGCCGAGGGTTGTGCTTCATCGGTGTGAAGCAGTAATGTTTTCTTTTCAATTTTAAATATTTTTGATTCCAAGGGACTTGGTTTTTTCTGCATTTTTAGCTTTTAGGAATACATTTAAACACAATCAGCAAATGAAGTACGATGCAAACATATTTTAGGTACTCTTCAGACAAACTTAACAAAGAACATTTTATAATTTTACACATTAACTTGAAAACATCTACTGAATATTTAACCACATTCTTAATTGTTGCAGACCTTAATATTAACTATTTTCACTGAAAGCCTCTGCCAGATACATCGTTTTGTGCTGTACTGTATGACAGTCTGGCATATTCCACTTTAAGTAACATGTGAGTCATGTGCTTTGCTTTAACAAGTGGAAATATGGTCCGTTCGACAACCTTGCGGCAGTAAAACTGAGCCCCGTTATGTTATTTAAAATTATACCTCAAACTTTGCCACACTCTTTAGTCTTTAGTCTTGAAGGGGGAATGCTCACTGATTTGTTACCACTCAGCAGTACTTTTCTTCTTAATGAATTTTTAATATCCTTAATGACAGCAGAAGAATGATGTCATTAGTAGTGGATGTTTGGAAAACGCTGACTTGAACTCTTTTGGACGACCATTTTTATAATGATTTAATATAGATTAACGCCCCATAGTAATGAGCAGTTTGGCTAGGAGGGGGGCAACCATTTAAAGTAAGACCCCACCATTCATGTGGCTCAGTTTGAAAAGTTTTTTTTTTTTTTATGATCCATCACTCAATCACTTAAGTTCTCTGTTGAGTGACAATGTTGAGTCACAATGTTGATTGGACATCAGTCTCATCAACGAGTGACTAAAGACAGGTTATGGTATAACACTGATTCAACCCTGTAGTCATGTTACCAAAGAGTACACTTAGACAAATTGTGAAACATTAATTTTCCATTTCAGAGGTGGAGCCAAACACATTTTCAGAATATCTGCAAATATCTTCCTACAACCATCTACATCCGCTAATGTCGTGATCATCTCTGGACAGAGCAGTAATGCCATGGAGGCAGAGAATTAAGATTGTGTCCTCCTGGTAATTTACCTACTGGACCTTGTGCGTTGGTGAAGTGTGAATCAATTTGTAAAGGATAGTTAAATTTCTATAACAACCTCCCCCTTCTTCACACTTGACTGTCCCACATCAGCTATTAAAAATGAAAAAAAAAAAAAATCACATGGCGTCTTATGAAGATGATCAAGGGGAAGGCCACTTGCTTCGCTTTCACCCCTTTTTTTTGCTGAATGGACCGACCTCTCCCTCTGTGTACTGTATGTGTGTATGACAAGCAGATGTATTAGGCTGAAAGATAAATAAACAAGCCCGGAATATAAAATGAATAAAACAAGAAGGAGGAAGCAGGCTGGCTAGGACACTGATATCCCTTGGCAAAATGTTTTATCATATTCAGCAAAGGAAGAGCCTTTATTTTATTGATTTAAAAAAAAAAATCCCAGAGGCACTAAAAGGAACAGGCAATGATTAATGTCCCTCTCAGAAAAAGAAATTATATGGAATAAATTAAACTACTGCGGCAGCAAATTGAAAAATAAGGATGTAAATGAGGTTTGAATACTTAATATCTTATAAAGAAAAATAGTCAATGAGGCCCAAAAATGATGAGGGATTGCCAAAGAAACATAATATTAACTCTAATGACTGAGGCTAGATTGTCTGTACTGTCAGAATCTACCTGTCACAACTGATTTTCTGGCACAGACATGAATATGAGGGACACTGTTTGAAGCAATTGTTCACAGTGGAAGAAATAAGAACATAAACAGATGAAAGTGTCATTAAGGGTGTATAACAAATTTACTACTTGCTTGTTTTACATCCATGTAAAAGCTCAAAATACATCTGCTGTAATGCAACCAAATGCTTCATTGTAATCACACGTCAGCCTATTACCTTAGAAAGCAGGTTAGTACGTGCATCATTGGAGTGCATTATGTGCATATAAGGAGCTCATGTTTATCACAGACTTTATCTCCAGGCTCCATCAAACCCCAAGAGCACATCTTTATGTTAACGCAAATGATCTGCGCTTGATTTATCCAGCATTATGGCGTTTATTTTTCTTTCACTATCAGCAGAAAAGGTCAAGCTGCTGAAAGACAGCTCCTGTGATATTTGTCATTCACAGGTTTGTAAATCGTCCTCATCACATTTCACGCGCTCTCAATTAAGTCACAGTGCAATGTGAAATCAGTCATTCCCCCAGCTATCGTTCACATTACAGTTACACGCCGCACAGTGCCAGCTAAATGAGAAGAAAGCCAAAAGCAGAGTGAGATAGTGATCTGTGGTAGGCTATCAGTCGGAGTCATTGTAGAGTTGGCCCCCGGTCCTCCCCATCCATCAGAGGTGGGGTAAAGATGAGAGAGTGAGACGGGGCCTGGGGAGTGGCAGTCGGGTGCTTGCATTGCACCCCATTACTTCAGATGGATAGCAGAGGGGTGCTCCACATTAAACACTGTTCCCTCAGTCGGAACCTTTAATTATAACTCCTCAGTATCACTTACAGCAGCCCAGCACAGATGTTAAAAACCTTTCGCGGCTTGGTTACCCCACCTTACTTAATCTCAAGAAGGGGGGAAGATACAGATGGCATATCAAGAGTATGAGGATATGCTTGATCTCTGACAACAGAAGTGGTTTTCCTGTTAGGGAGGGGTGAAGTTCTGGGGTTGTGTGTATGTGTGTAGTAACATCGTTTTGGCATATTTTGCAGTAAGTCAGAAGTTGCAAAGTTGCCATAAAACCTGGTGAGGGGCAAAATGCATCAGAGCTCATACTGTCACTAAAGCGGTGCAACCAATTCAGCAGGGAGCAAGACTTGTACTCTTAGTCAGGGAGGGAGCACTGTAAATCAGTGTGCCTATGAGCAGCTTTGTTTACATATTGCACTCTTTACTCTAGTCTGAAGGGTTCAGCAGCCCTTACATCACCCTGCCTCTCTGAATGGCTCATAAAACCAAAGAAGGAACATAACGCTGGCGTGGTTTGCTGCTTCAACAGTGGTGTGGCATTATTGTCAGTGTCAGAGTAGTACACATGGAAACATCAAAGAATATGTTGATATATCCCAATACACAATCCAAGCAAAGAAAATAGCAAAAATAGTTATTTTGTTGCTACAAACTGAAGATCTGAAGTGTTCAATAGAAAGTTGTTGCTCCTCCTTAAGAAAAGATTTTACCTGAAGAAGTGAAATGACCTTTTGTTTAGAGGTAATACTGTATACAAGATTCCTTTTTTTATTGAACTTGGGTATGTGCTGTTGTACACCAACACAGTCAAGAATTACTTCTCACAGTCACCTGCATTAAACCAAGCAGATTAACTCATGTGCAGTGATCAGCAGTAAATCCTACCTTTGCACTCCGATCACTGTTTGAATTACATTATACCACAAGAGCACTACTACCATTTAAAGGCTGTTGCAATTTAAAGCAGTGCATTGGCAAATAACCACACTCAGCTGTGATAAGATACTGCAGAAACAAGTCAGGCTTTGTTTGTTGCTTTTACCACTTCATCTGCTCATCAAGAGGTTGCTGCACACCTGCCTCTTGCATTTACGATGGCGTACTAATTTCAAAATGCAATAAATGGCATCTGTGTAATCTTATAAAACATTATTTATTGCTGTCACCTTCAAGTTTGCAATCACAAAAAACTTTGCAGTGTATCCCCATTCCTTCCACAACACCCAAATCAAAACACTTTTAAAGGTTTTACTTAATTGCACATCCATATTTAATTGTATTTGCACTGCTATTGTGGAGTTATATTGGATCTGTATCAAAGTCATAAAGCTTGGTTGTTAACTTAGACTTCCAGACATGTTGCACACGACTCCCTCATCCAGCTGATTTTACTACGTAGGATCTAATTAATTGACCTCTCTTATGTTCTTTTGTTGTCACGGGTCGTCTGTAAAACACTGTCCGTGGAGGTGATTTTATATGGGCCAGAGAGTATTTGTGTCAATATCATGTCAGGCCTGGATACAAGGTGCCACACTCTAAAGGCTTGGTAAGTGTGATATCCTGACATGGAATCCATCTCCCTGAATCTATAAGCCTTGCCTGAGAGACTGTGTATTTTGTGAAAAGATCTCTCTCTCTCTCTCTCTCTCTCTCTCTCTCTCTCTCTCTCTCTCTCTCTCTCTCTCTCTCTCTTTCCCCCTCATCTATACAAACATTCATTGCTGATGGGGCATGCATGATAGCTGAGCAAACACACCTACAATGTGTTACAACAACTACATTTCAGTTTTGCTACGTTGCCGGTGTGATGCAGATGAACTGTCAAAATGTTGCACAATTTATTCTTTTACATTAAAGAATTGCGTTATCACTCAGGTAAACCCCATAGGGCCTTTTGTGTTAAGCTGCCAATGACCTTTTTATTTTCATTTTTTTTGACAACATACAGAAAAACAGTATATATACATTTGTATATACATTATGCTACCTCAACTAAAGACCAATGCAGTGTCAAAACCTACAAAATGAAGCCATGTCTTATTAGAATAGTCTGCCTCATGCTAATCGTAACCCTGCCTTTATATGTCAACAATGTGGGTAATAGGGGTTTTAAAAAGCAACTGAATAGGTTATTATTGAGGATAGCCTTGCAAAATGAACAAAGAAGATACGTTGTTTTTTTTAACTTGTGCTTTATAATTGTGTATATATACTGTATGTAATATTGTAAATGTGTTGGTTGTCAGTGGTGGAAGATGTTTGACCTTTTACTTAACAGTAAACTTAACTCCTTTACAAGAAAATAATTTGCTGGAAACGGCAATATGTTGGCATTATTGCTTTAAAAATCATAATTTGTCCAAGTTACTGCTGATTATTGTTCTAGCAATCAATTAATCGACTATAGCCTGCAATCCAGGTAATAATCAGGCTTGAACAAAATGTAAGGCATTTGTAAACAAATAACTGAAAATAAGAAAAATAAAATACATTGTTGATGATGTAACAGTACTGCACATTGTAATCCCAGATATCATGAAATAACTGAATCATGATTACTCTCATAGTTTATGTCAACAGTGTATCTTATGAGTCTTCCCTCAGCTCAGTAATCTCTCTGTCATTTGGTGTATATCTAGAAGATAAAAAATATACAATCAACAAGATGAAAACACCCGCACAGATATTGACTGATTCTTGTTGTGGCACTGGTAATATTGTACACTATAGAGGTGACTCCGCTGCATAGCACTGGAATAGAAAACTTAACTTAACAGATGTATGCATTAAACATATTGTAGAATACAGTGTAACATTCATCACTGTCAAGGAGAGAGTTTGTATAAATTTAAATGCACTGGACCGTTGAGAGCATTTTTTTTCTCCTCTTCCTTTGTCTATGAGTGGGAGTATATGTGTATCACTATCAAGCTGCTTTGTTTTTTGTAACACTGCAGAATTAAATATGATGGCTTCTGCGTCGTAGTGTTCTTGTTGTATTTAGCATGGTTCAAATTATTTAAAGTAAGCTAAACTATTAGGGCTATGATGCTTGGTCTCAATGTGACGTGAAGTCAATTCAATAAAGACCCAAGCAAAAAGAATAGCATTGAGATTTGTGGGAATAGCTTGTTCAAAGATGTAGCCTAGTTTAAAACCAATCATGGCCCCAAGTGCCGAATGTATTGGGAACCAAGACATGGCTGTGTAAGTGCCTGACAGTTTTAACATTAAAATAAATTGCCTAACCTTTCCAACATCCACTGACAAAAACAGGAAAAATGAAAGATAATGGGTTATTATTCACTGAGGGATCCTATACATAATAATGAAACCATCAATAATGGTACACTAGGGCTCTCATACGAGGGCTCCTGTGGCTTAAAAAAAAATTAATGGAATTACTTATTTTGAATCATCAGTCCTAGTGTGGTCTTAAGCTATTCGAATGGAAGAGGAGAAAGTGGTGTATAAGTAGAGAGCGGGAAAAGATTTGTTGGGATGAAAGAAAGAAACCGGGACAGAAAGGGACGAAGAACAGGAGAATGTAACACATTATAATTCTTTGAGGACTGTTTCCAACCTTCAGCCATGAGTCAATTTGCCAAATAACACAAGCAGAACCACACAAAAGAGCCACATCAGTACCGGCTTAAAGTACATGGCAGTAAGTGGGCAATAGACTTACAAAGTATTGCAGCGCTTGCCTGACAAATGCAATAAACAGCATTATCCTTCAGAGGCGATGCTGGTGGTGGCGGCTGTGCTCCACAGCCCCGTGCCCACCTCCTCCTCACTATGGAGGCCAGGGACAACACATAACACTTGGGGGAGTCTGGAGGCTGTGGGGGTAGTGGTGCGTGGGGTGGAAGTGAGGGAGGGTTGAGGGGGGTTCTTATGGGTGGGGGTAGAAATAGGAGTTGCTGGTAGACCGAGACTGGCACCGACATGTGGGGAGGTGTGTGTGAGGCAATCTACAGAACAAATGAGGGCACTATTGCCTGTCATATTTCACATTTTCTTCGTTCTAAATAAGACAAAGACCATGTAAGCGGGGTGAGCAGAAAGCTCTTAGAAGGCATAAACAGCTGGAGAATGCAGCACCTCCACTGCACTGTGACCTACGCTGTAATAAATCTGTATAAAAGTGATTATGATGAGGCAAAGTGATCAAGCAAATGAAATATCTGGACTTTAGCATATAACTCAGTGAGGTGAGGTGAGCTTTATAGCCCTTGCTCTAGGCAAGACATACCTTGCATGTCCTGGGCAATTTGCTTCTCTTATTGCATGTTCTGCCTTTACTCTGGCAGGGTTTGGCAATGGGAGCATTGCATGTTCGAGAGCTTGATAATGTTGTTTGGATGCTTGAAGATAATGAAAATAAAGATGGATTAATTTGTTTATAGGATGTGGCGCTGGATGCATTTCTACCTCCAACTGTAAAATAATTCATATGTTTTAGAGTTTTTTTTTTTTTTTTTTTACACGTGGGTGGCGAGTTAGTTGACTAGGCAACTGGAATATAAAGTTTCTTTTCTTGAGGTGGCCGGAGCCATAAGCAGATGGATCTCTCAGCTGTTAATGAATGGAAATTTGATCTTTAATTGGGTTTCTTTGGGATTTGTAATTTAAGTATTTAAAGATACACCACCTGAATGTGGTGTAGTGTCATACACTGTATGTTGCACTTAAATAGGATTTGGGGTTTCTATAACACATTTAGGAAATTATGACTGAAAATGTTGTAGAGATGCAATGCTAAAGTTTGAGACTTGGATCCATTCTATCAAATTTATGGATAATAAGAAATTCTGAAATTTTGTACGTGCTATGAAAGTTTGAGGATGCTAAAACATGTCCAACATTATGACAAAACATTTAGCAGATGTCATAAAACAATTTGATGTTGAGGTGTTAAAAACAAATTAGCAATTAACAAAAGGATTTTGTAGGTGCTTGACCAAATTTGGGGGGTCCTTTAAACAAATTTTGATAAATATGACAATTTTGGATTTAGGGGCATCATAGCTGAACAGGTTTGGGGTTATAGGGGTGCTTCTAAAGTTATAATAAATACCAAATTTTGTGATTATAACTAACATATTTTGTGTTATGCTCTGTCGTATTTGGGGAAACAGAATCAGGGAGTTTTATTTGTTGTCGTGCACATTTGAGGATAGGGGTGGTGGTTAGGCTACTGGTGGTGGTTTCAAATCTCGTTTAGGGCCCCTAAAAAGTAGGGACCGGCCCTGGCCTAAACGCTGCTCTTGTTTGCTACAATCGCAGCAAAGCATTTTGGCTATTTTTTTTTCTCCAGGCAGTCACTCAATCAGTGAGATTCCGGTCAGTTCAGTTAGTCAGTGTCCCAGCTCTCTGTGCTGTCTATATAGTGATGATCTAGCAATGATAACTGGATCAATACTTCCAACCAAGTGGACAGCCGGCTGGGAGTCGCATCACTACTCTCACAGGCGACCAAGTTGCAACCCCCTTCTCCCGCCGAGACTGTGAGCTTCACAACTCCTCTGACACTTCATCCTATAATTTGATCAAGAAAAGTGTCACATTAAGCAGATCTTACGGTCATAAATGAGAAATATGTGGATTTTATGAACTGTAAATGAGTGCCCCTTCATGGATGGTTATTTTAGTGTCAAAATATATTAAATACATAGGAAGGAAAGGCTGTACCTGGTCAATGATTCCATTCAGTCAGCACTGTAGTTAGTTGTTTATCTTGTTACAATTTAATTTACTTTGAAAAAATCAGATCTATTTCTTTTTAAGAATATTTTAGGATAAACCAGCCAAGGTATAAACAAATGATATGAATATAATGAATATAATGTTTAAACAAAATTCATAAAAAAAGAATCCTATATGGGTTCTGGGAATAAATGTGAGACAGCAGCATAGGTAAAACCAATGAGATGTTACTTGTAAAGGAATTAAATTGGTTAATACAAAGGCATGTCGGTAATAACAATGTCCTTTCTCCAGTGACAAAGACAAAGTGCCTGCATTCGGAGCGTACCAGCGCAAGAGACAAGTGATGGCTGAAGGTAGACTTTGGGAGAGCATTTGAATTTCATGTCCAAGAAGAGGCAGCCCATCATTAAAAAACCTTAATTTCTGTGTCAGTTAGAGTTACAGGTAATCGATCATCTTGTCACACCGATTTATTTTTTTCTGCCCGTTCAAAGTGAATTCTACTTCTTTTCAATTAAACTTGTTGCTGAAAAAGAAAATGTCTCTGGCTATTAAAGGCACATTTTGCCATGTTAGGTCTTTTTCCACCAAAGGTAATTTCTGAACATTTGGAAGAAAGGAGCCCGAGGGAGGCTGTGGCTTCCAGGCAATTCTTCATGTAGAGCTGATCTGAACAAAGCAGACCTTTTGAGGTTGGCATTGGACGTCTCTTAGTGTTTGCGCATAGTGTTAAATCATTTGTTTAGATCTTCTTAACTGGCACTTGGACAACATAGAAATGCTGCAATTGGTTTATCCTTTTATGCACTGATGTCACATCCATATTATAATCAAAATTGTTACGTTTTGTCATTACATTATGCCATTTTTTGTTTAAGATGTTAAAATTGATCATTTAAGTAGTTAAAATTTCAGTTTGATATTTTAAATGGTGAAAACAATGAACAAGTGTCCAGTTTCAGTAATTATTCTGAGTTATTTGTTTGTAGCAGCAGGTAACAAAGGAAACTGTCCTCTTTGATGAATGGTGCAGTTGCAGCAAGTGTATTAATACGTGAAGTGTGTAAATAAGTTGAATATGATTCCAGTTTCTTTGACTACACACCATGAGGCAGCAGTGTGGTTTCACCAGACGATTGATAGATTCTCTAGGTCCTGAGAGGGGCTTATTTTGGTGTAACTGCTCTGACAGCTTCACTCAACCCGACACTCCTGAAAAGCGACTCTGGCCGTGACAGTGTGCGCCACCAAGGCATTGGGATATGTCTGCATAAAAGCCATTTATTGGTACATTTCTAAATGTTAACGGATGTCAGCTTCAGTTTATTTTAAAGACCCTTGTTTCACAGGGGGATAAATTGCCTGTTCTGTTCTAGGGAAATACTCCTCTGGCCCTGACAGACAATGACAGAAATTGGCCTCTGCCACTAGCAGTGAGGTATCACATGGGAGCGAGAGCTCCTTTGTCCCTGGTTCTAATTTATTTATGTGGCTAATCTTCAGGGGGTGGAGCGGCCGGGCTCAGATGCATGTCATTTTACAGGGGGACCCACCAGAAGGATCAGCGACCTTGCAGAGACATTGCCATAATCATGTGATTTGTTTCAATTAGTCCACAAAATCTGTCTTAGCTTGCAATAACATAAACAAAGACTATCAAGGGGCCGGTCTTCTCCACAAAAAAAGTCTCAAAAATACACTGCTGTACATCACCTATCAACTTAGAATACTTAATTCCCCTCCTAGCCATCGTTTACGGTTGTAGTCGTACTCAGCAGAGAAGTTAATCAAATTACTTGAAATAGTTAGCAAAGTACAAGATGTTACTAAACAAATTTAAAGTTTGGAATTTGTAGTCCCGTTTAACATGAGAGCTGCATCGCAGGCATCCCATAAGATTCAGTGTCAGAGCCAAGACTGCATTCATCCTTACCCAACAGCATTTATTTGGACAGAGGTGCAATGGCAGCAAAAAAGAAGTGGAGGAGATGGAGGCTTGATTAGCAGCAGCCTTCCCAGAATGCTCTGCTATGACAAATGACTGACTTCGAACAATATCTAAGGCGATCAGGATAAAGTACCAACCATTTCAAGGCTCAGCAAAATTCTAATTCTAATTAGACTTTGTACCACACACCAAATAAAAATTGTTCCCATGGCATTTTGGCCTATCAACTGTTTCTCCGATCGCTGAAATAAAACGAATAAAGAAAATGATTAAAGTGATAACAAAGGCATAAAATTTAAATTATTGAGGCACCACATCTGGGATCTGTATGTCACTGCGCTGCCATTTTTACCCTCTCATTCAGCACTCCATTCTTTCTGCATGAGAGAAACTGCAAAACACAGGGAAGCAAGGAAAAGGAGAGAAAGAGGAGGAAGAAATTGTAACATTAAAAGGTAGAAAGCGAGAACGCAAATAGGCCTTCAGCTTTAGCGTTATTAATGACTCTTCAAAGATCTCAGACTTTTCCAATCTCTCAGAGAAGCGCATGAAGGAGTCTGCAGATGAAGCTGACCTTCAAAATGTTCTTTGGTCTTTAGTTAAGAAATTCACTCGCCATTATGGCATCATTAAGGAAACAAGGATAAAATTACTCCATGGTTAATGGCCTATAGGATCCCCCACCAAAATTTGTTTCAGATCTAATAAAACTGTGCTTAACACACTCGAATGAATTATGAGGACTGTTATGCAGGATATTAAAATGTGGAAAATAGATCTTTGAGAGCTTGGAGGACTGGACTTTTCAAATCAGATAGTAGAATGGGATTTTCTGGGCAATAAATTCCACCATGTCTCAATTTAATTTCTTTCAGCTCTTAAATCTGAAGGTATGATTCATTGTGTGGTTTGATCATCTTTAAAATAAATCTTGTAGTCAACTTTGCTATTTCGAAGAAGAGTAAACACAAGTGTGCATTTACATGTTACATACAGTACATGAACACGTTAAATAGCTTGTTTTCAGACATGGCTTTTCTTTATAGAACTACATTAAGAAAACCTGTGTCATTGATTAAGCTGTGTTATTTGAGGTTATAACTCATTAAGATCAATTTAATTGAGGTTTGCATTTACATTTGCTTAACATTCTGCTAAGAGAAAGGATACAGAGTTGGTTATTAGCATATCGCATCAGAGGGTAGAGAAAGCAGGCAGGAAGCTGTTAGGGAGAAAAATGAAGCTGCAGGCTATTGAGGCTCGTCATTGTCTCATATACAACCGCATAGCAAACCTGCAGAACTGTGTCATTTGCACCACTTATTACCTGCTATTGTAATCCAGACCTTGATGCCATTGTGAAATACAGACTTATTATAAAGAGGGGGAAAAGTTAGCCCAAGATGGTGCCACAGAGAGGTGGTGTGTGTGGTAATGGCATTTGCTCTCTTTAAACTTTAATCTTTCCTATTAATTCCCTGCAACTGGAGAATGTACGAGAGTTAATGTTCCATGAACGTGTTTCTCACTCCGCAATCTCTTCAAGCTAATTACCTTCAGGTGCTAAATGGTGGGAAATTGCCATCCATTTGGATGAGAAAAATTTCACCTCCTGCTCCCTAGTGAAACATTTTTTTGCCAGGCACATTAAGAAGAAAAAAAAGAGGAAAAGAGGCAGGCCTCCACCAAGGTAAACAGTGGTCATAAAACTACCTCTTCCTGGTCTTTTCTGTCCTCCTGCCTGAAACAGAAAACCCTAGTCTCCTCTCTCCCAATACATAGCTTACTGGCGGAGGTCAGGTAGAGGCCAACAGGTGCTCCTCTTGACAAGGGGAATGCAGAACAGATGTTTGATTGGCATGAATCATCTATACTGCCCATTAGAAACTTATGATGTGAAAGGATAGGACTCCTGGTACTAGGACACTTTTAAATTTGATGTCAAAACAGAAAGGAGATCTTGAAGTTGCTGCATTTTTAATTAGGCTCCCAATGGTTGGATGTTCAGTATCAATCAATCAGGTTTGGCCTTCAAATCTGTTGGCAGAAAGCTTTTTTTAATTGTGGTTTTGTTCAACTTCTGGGCCTCAATTTACAAAGTTTCACTATCGTTGCTGAGTTGGGAGTATATAGTGACATAAGCCAGTTTTTGCCAAATTTGTCAGAAAATCAGCAAAAGAAAATTAATGCATGTTTCCATCCAACTTCCAACATTCCAACTCTACCACCAAGTGCATATTGCAGCCAAAAAAGCATTTAGACATATTTTAATAACTTTTAGAGTGAAAACTAACATGATTGTTCCTGAAATGTTTGTGAACTTTTAAACACTTACACAACTACTACTATGGCACACTTTTAATTACATTGCCATCATTTTTAGTTACATTTTAATTAACTTGTTTCACATTGAAGCAAGTTGTTTAGACAATATAAATTGAGGACTTGTGAAAGACCTTTTTGATTGCTTGTGGTTACCTACCACTCTTTTGGTTCTGTGGTGTTTTCGCTACTCACAGAAAAGCGATAAGTAGTAATAAGACCAATATTATTGAACAAGAATAGAATTGTCTCCTAATGTTTTCTACACAAACCATATGTAATAATTTATTTTCATACAGATTTTAGTTAGTTTTTTCCATGCTACAGCTCATAACACTGTGTCCATCCAACTGTATTAAGCTCCCTGTGAACTCCACATGAAACCCTCATGGTGCAGTTCAGCGGGTTCTCAGAAAGTCGGGAAGATGCATCATATGAGGGGAGTAAAAAGGCCAGCTGGGATGGGTGGGCCACATTGTGATCACTCACCTTCATCCCTGATTTGTAGTCATTATCCCTACCAGCGTTTGAAGATCAAAAACAAGGACAGGGAGAGTGATGGGGGACACAGCGAGGCAGCCGGAGAAAGAGAATGGGGGGAAATGAGTGAAGGAGGGAGGGACAAAGAGACGTGTGTGTGTGCGTCTGTGTGTGTGCGTGTGAGTGTGTCTGTCCCACTGACTGCCATTTGCCCCTGTTTGTTGGATATAGGTGGCAGCGATGTTGGGGAGTGGGTGGGGTTGGGAGGAGGGTGGATAAGGGTGATAGCACCTTAAAACCAACCAAGCTGCAAAAGCAATGAATATTAAATTCACGCCTAAATAGCTGGGTCTATGTGAAGCATTACTGTATTATAATTTTAGATTTGTCACTGATGGGATGCAGGTTTGAGTTGGAACAACAAGGCACGTCAAAGCAATCTTTACTCCTCTGATAACGGCACAGCTGTAAATTGATAATCTTATCATGAATTATTTCGAATTTGGCCTTTGGTGGTATTGCAATCGGACAAATGCAAATAAGGTGTGTTTTATTTGTGCTGGGATGGGTGATAAGGTAAGACAGTAAAAATAGGAACGTATAACAATTAGAGGTAAATATAATTTCTCTTCACCCATCCATGTCCCAGGCAGAGTGTGAATGTTGAAGGACTCCCATCAGGCCATTGTATAAATTAGCCCAACCCTTACTGTGCTGAAATCTATCCCCAACTGTTTGAGTGAGAAAGCAGAGATTTTTCCCTCCTTTTTTAGATTTAATTATCTTTTGTTGTTCTTTTTATCTACCTTCAAGGATTGTCCTCGGTGGGGGGTTAAAAGAATGGGAAGTGGAAAAGACGAGGGGGGTGTGTGATAGCGAGCGCTGGGTATGTAGGGCTAGTTTGTCCTCTGTTTGATCTGATTCCTTACAATGACACAGCGGGAAATTAAATATGAAACCGAATTAAAACCACTACTTAATGAACAACGGGGAAACAAAGTTGGCTCCCTTCCAAATTAAGTGAAAGTCTAACTTCTCCTCAGAGCATTATCTCTTTAGTTCAGCTTAGTCTGGGGTAATTTTCGTTTCACTTAGACACAACATTTAAGGAAGTGTTTGATGGTTTGTAATAAAATCCCAATTTCAAACCATTTATTTTGGAAAGTACATCTAGAAACAGTGCACTTTTGACAGTTTGGAGTGTAACATCAAGCACTTTAATTACTCAGTTTTTGTGTGATGCATTGGAGGTGAGTTATCCACAGTGGCAAGCCTTCTACATATTGATTTAATAGACCATCTGAAGGATCCTTGCCTTTATCCTTTGATATACAGTATATAAATAATTTAGTAGAAACCCATACTGTGCATTCATTCACATAAAGGCTGAGGAACGGTCCAGAAATAAAACGTTTTTGGCTCTTCCGTTTGTTTCTTTCTTCCGTTTGTTGATCCATGCTTCCGCTTCTCTGAGCTTTAAAATGTTGCTCTTTAGAATATGTTGCAGCCAGCCCAAATATTTGGCTATATCTAAGATTTAGTTATGTTTTCATTTCATTAAACAACAGGAGTATGTGATTTAGGGATAAATAACATGAACATAATTGGTCATATAAACATAATAAATTATTAAAGTTAAGGTTGTACATTTATTTTTTCTTTTACTTTCTACCATGTCTATCCCCAATAATTACATCCTACCTATAAAAAAATCAGCAGATTGAAATGAGGAATCATTTTAAACTGAAAGAATACTGAATGCAACAAAACACTGTCGAATGATGCCTTTGGCAGGTGGAACTGCTCCCCTGCCAAACTGTCACCATTTAGGCCCGATAACGCAGGTAATTGCATTTCCAGAAGAACTGGAGCAGATGAAACATGCTGTGGACAGATACTGCTGGCACACTGGCCCCTTCTGTTGGAAAATTTCATTTTTCCACAAGGAAGCCATGAATGCTAAGGTTGAATCCAAATCCGTTTTTCCGCACTTTATCAGTGTGTGGCCCACCAAGTGGGGAGATGGAGGTAATTCATTCAGCTGAGACCCACCACCCTAATCCAATTTCCAGCCTCCCCCAGCAAGAGATAATTACAAGTATTAAAGCTGTTAGGACAGGGGGAAAGGGCCCTCTCTCTGAAACTCTGCTGCAGGCCCTGGAAATAACGACTGAGCGGGGGGATTTCTGCTGGGAGAACTCAAGCTAAGGTATTGTTCAAAACTAAGAAAGTGTGTTAACTAATGAGGCAAAGGGATTCTCAAGGTATAAAAGGACACCCATAGCCAAATGTCATTACAGACCCCAGGACCTTTTTTTTCTTCTCTTTTTCCTTGTGCATCACTTAAGCCTCCGCGAACAATTGGTCATTTCATGTGTAAAGACAAGTAAGGGTTCTTGCACAATCAGTATGCATATAATAGTCCTTGGAATGTCTCATCGCTTTTAACTCCATATGACCTTCATAATCAGATGTACAGCCCTTCTCTGTCTCAACAGCTCTATAAGAAATACTCCAAACCAATGTTTAAAGGTAACATTACATAACATACATAACTGCCATTAAAAAGTAACTTGTCCGTCACAGCGTTACCTACTTAGAAAAGTAACTGTTAGAGTACTTTTGCATTACCAGATTGAAGCACTGTAACTTCTCTGCGATTGGGCCTGTCCACCAGTGTTGTGGAGCTGTGCTTAGCTTGCAGGTGCTTCTTCAAGCAGAGCTCTTCACAGCTGATAGACGCATACCTAACACACCGTGGCCCACTGGTTAGCACTGTGGCCTCACAGCAAGAAGGTACCAGGTTTGAACCCTTGTCGTCCCAAGCCTTTTTGTGTGGAATTTGAATGTTCACCCCCAACCCGGTCTCACACCAGTTTGTGAAATGGTCATGTAATTTAGATTTATTATTTTGTGTACATGTCACGATTTTTGTGTTTATTACGTGTACATGTCACGATTTTCGAACGTGACCATTTCACAAACTCTGGGGGACACAACAACGAGGAAATCAAACACCACATGCCGGACGGTGACAACAACTTGCGCTGGGACACGATCCACGGCCTTTGGGGGATGCAACAACGGGATGAAACGCCACATGTCGGCCACAGCAATGGGACGGACTGCCACACGTGGGACGCCATCCCTGGGCGCAGGGACACGAAACAATGGGGAAATGAAATGCCACACGCCGGTCCTAACAACGGGACGGCCCGCCTCACGCAGGACGTGATCCGAAGTCTCTGTGGCACACAACAACGGGGAAATGAAATGGCAAATGCTGGCCACAACAACAGGACGGTTGTGGTTAGGAAAAAGATAAATGAGCAAAGGAACCGTCACACGCAGGACACGCCGACAACAACATGACGGTTGTGGTTAGGAAGAGAATAACGCGGAAAGGAACTGCAACACGCGAGACAAGATCCCCAGCGTCCGTGGTGAAAGTCCTGTGTTGTTGAAGCCATCCCCCACCCCAACCAACCTCCCGATTTTTGGCTTTTCAGTACTACTTGCTACCGTAATCATTCTGTGATCATGAAATAGGCTTGCCATTGAAATACATTATTTTAAAATTTGTAATTAACACACAAAAATAACAACATTAATGTGATCTGTACACAAATTAATAGATTCAATAACGTGACAATTTCACAAACTGCCATGAGACTGGGCTGTCACCCAGTGTCTGCGTAGGTTTACTCAGGATGCTCCAGTTTCTTCCCTCCACTAAAAACATTTTCCCCTCCTTCTCTACCGAGTGGCTATGATAAAGTGCTATCACTGAGACTGTCCACATTTGAAAAACAACCCCATTAGTCGTTTGGTCAAGCAGCAATCACGACCCATGTTTACATTTATTATGGCAGCGCCCTCTAATGTCCATAGTAATTATAACAAAAGCAAAGCAGGAGGTGACGGAGTATAAGAACGCAAAACACCACATAAAAAGGTAGATTGGGGTGTGGAGATGGGTCAAACAAACACAAACGTTTACCAAGGAGACCAACTTTTTTTATCTAACTTTATAAAACTAAGAACTACAGAACTACGTCACGTTCTGTGTTACATGTGAAGTAAAATGACA
Organism: Percina caprodes; assembly: GCA_013375575.1. NCBI lineage: Eukaryota > Metazoa > Chordata > Actinopteri > Perciformes > Percidae > Percina > Percina caprodes. Next base: position 4,566,838 of record JABXJD010000010.1, on the reverse strand, counting down.
AAAAATCGGATTAACACGTTATCCCCAATGCTGCTCTTAACTTAAACTGTGACACCTTTTAGTTAAGTCAATGCCAACAATGCTTTTAAAACTACCAAAATAGTACATATAGCCTTGTAGGTTATCATGAAAACTCTCACTTTTCACTGTTTGTCCTAGCCTCAGCCACTCCAACATTGCAGCCACCAGTGGTAAACTATACCTTTTCATGTCTTTGAAGCCACAATGGAGGACTGAGGTTGGAGCAGCACAGAGGGTTTCTTTTTTCTCTCTCCACTGCTTAAACTTTGACTCCTCAAGGAGCGGAATCTGCAAAAAGCTCTAATTAACGGAAGCGGAGACGCTCCTGCACTCTCCCATTCAGCGCTCCACAATAGACAAACCTATGAAGCAGAACCAGGAATGGAATATTGAAAGAATGAATGGAAACGCACCCAAATAAGAGACCCAACATTACCCCTGTCCACTCTTAGTCCCTGCTCTTTATTGTTTATCTTTTTTGAAGAGGGTCTGCCACAGCAGTCCCATTCTCTATCAATTACTGAAGATCAAAGAGGCGTAGAGGAGAGGCATGCTGTGAAATGAAATGTGTTATTATATAATCTCTGACTATTTTTCTATGAAAATATGTTAAGACATAGTCACACACAAATAAGAACTTCATAGTTCTGTGTAGTGTATTATTTAAAGGCCATCCACAGGGCTGCACAATCCTCTAAATAGGGAGTTGGGTTGGGAACCGGAAGGTCGATGGTTCAAGTCTCCGTACGGTTTGAATTACGGTAGCTGGAGAGATGCCAGTTCACCTCCTGGGCACTGCCAAGGTACCCTTGAGCAAGGCTCCCCTCCAACTGCTTAGGGCGACTGTTCGGCAGACACAGTCCCCTCACTCTCACATCTCTCCATTTGTGCATGTAAAAGGACCTGAGCGTGTGTGTGTATTTTAGGCCTGTGTGTAAATTGTAATTGACACACATTAATAAAAAGTATAAAATTATTAAGAATGTATATATTTAATCCAGTTATATTAATTCAATTAAGTAGTAGAACATAAGAAAATGTTTAAAAATGTTAAATTTTCCAATTTTAAAAATAGTTTAAACACTGCCTAGACCTGCACCAAAGAGAAATCCTTTGTTACTTGACCCATTGCCTGTACTTACACCATTCCAATCCGTCAGAAGGTTTTTGAGATATCCCAGTAACTAAGAGGAAAGGCACAAACAACATCTAACAAGCAACTGCAAAACACAATCTCTTTGGTGAATATTATAGGATGCATTTATATTTGCCATATAATATATATGTTTCTGCCCAACAAGAGATAATACTTTACTTTGTCAATGTGACTGATTCTAATTACTGGAGTTAAAAAAAAAAAAATCAACTTTGTTTTCCGTAACTCACATTTCTGCAACTTCCCACAGCTCCATGCATATTATTACCAGCCATTTCAGAGAAATGTTAATCCAATTACTGAGACTAAAACTGGCCCTTTCCCATTACTATTTAGGTTTGTTCAGGCTCCAAGATGAGTTGGTTATCCCTGTTTGAATGTTTTGGTAATTGAAGAAATGAGCTTGAAATGTTTCTGCAACAGGTTCCATCAGAATAGACAATAGTATGCAATGTTTTTCGCTACAAAATGGTTTATTTCTACTCAGATTGGGTTTCAATCTAAGGAATTACCTCCTGCTGCATTCCAGATTTTTAGATAATTTCTTCCCAAAGTGTAAACAATAAATACTTGAGTCAGGGACATATGTTTTGAGACATTTATAAGGCAAAATAATTGTATTTGGATAGCACCTTTTAACAAGAAGGCATTTCAAAGTGCTTGTCATAAGACATTAAAAGGCATTAAAATATCAAAGAAACACATGGTAATATAAAAAGACTCTATTGTAACATAGAAGTTAAAATAAGAATGAGACCGATTTAAACAGGAGAACAAACATTTCAGTGCACCTACAATGACATGAATAAATAGTCCCAAATTGAATTGATAAAAGGCAGTGGCAAACGAAAGTCTTAAGCCTTAACCCTAAGTAAGTCAGGGAGTTGCAAAGCACTTCTTGGGATAAATGGTTGCAAATTACAAGCAGGTGTGATTCAGTTGAAGTACACTTGGAGAGTGTCTTAGATTGGTACATAGTGTATATTGTTGCCTGGCCGCTCATGTTATTTGAAATACTGACATTTCTATTCTTTACCAAGAATGTTTACTATTGTTTATTTCCTTGAAATATTACACATCTTCGGTGCAGGGGGAAACTGCACGGGGTCTTGTTGTGTGGAGTTTTTAATATGTCACAGGCATAGTGCTGTTTGGAAATGCAGTGTATTTTACTCAGCCCCCAATAATCTATTCTGTTCAGCCAGGCGCACACATTGACAAATGTTTCCAGCATTAGGTATTTACCTAGTGGGATGTAATGGATGTAAAGAGTTTGAAAATGCCTGGCGCACTAACAGCATGGGCAGTAGCAAGACTATCTAGACTGAGGAGAAAATACACTATTCAAAACAGAATCAATGGCTCTGAAGGATGGTGTGTGCGATTTGTGTGTGCATGGTCATGTGCTCGCATGTATGTGTTTGTGTTTATCTCCCTCTGTATATATGTGTACATCTGTTTGTGCTCCAAAGCGCTGACTGTAAACTTACCATAAGTCACTCTAGACACATTAATAGTTTCAGCAAAAGCAATGCAGTGGAGATGTAAATATTTTTCCTTACGCAAAGACAATGTAGAGACATTAAGTGTCACAAAGTATTCCTGTCTCAAAGAATAAATGGGTACTCTTGCCCAAAAGTTTACTTTTGAGAAGTTATATAAAAAAATGCAGGCTCATGGAAGTTTTTTTGAAATACTGAGGACATCAAAAACTGCATATTATTTTAGATTTATTTTCCCCACATGGAATTGATTGAATTTGTATTTGTATTTTCTCTATGTCAAACATTTATTGATGTTCTAAACAAGCCATCAGAACACTGCCAGGAATACAATTCTGGTTGGGACATTTTACTTCCTTGATTTTAATTCTTGTTCATAGTCCAAACATAGGCAATAGTCAGTGCTCGATAGACAAACAAATTGTAGTTGTAAAATGTCAACCACTTCAGCTCACTTAATCCTTGAATTTTCATGAAGAAATACCAAGGACAAAACCTGATCTTGTCTCCTCAGGGCTTTGCATTGATTGACATGTTCAATACCACTGCCAAATACAATGTCTGATTCTGTAGCAAATATACGCACATTTTAAACACAAGACTTTTTTAAAATCTTTAGCACATTAAGTTTTCTTTATGCTTGTGTTGTAACGGATGCGCAAGCATTTTTTCTAAATAAAATGAGTTAAATTGAAATTCCGATAAAAACTAAGAATGTGACGGAGCATTCAATACCAACTTTCAGCACTTTACAGTTTTTGTCTCCAGTTATCCATACCTGGTGCTATAGATGTATTTGGTCTGTACTAAAAAGTAGTAGTAGTAGATCTACATGTACGTCCCTGGCAGGCTGAGAGATGAGAGTTTCTGCTGGGACAGGGGTCAGTTTTGGGACAGTTTGAAGGGGCTGATCCCTGGTTCAGCTTGGATTCTCCTCTCATCATCTGTTGGCTGATCTTTTCTCTCTCTCTCTCTCTTTCTCTCTCTCTCTCTCTCTCTCTCGATCTATCTCTATCTCTCTCTCTCTTTCTTTGAAACAACTTTCCAGCCCTATAGAGGCCTACACAAGCCATCTTATTCATTTCATGCACCATGCAACTGGTCAGACGTACAAACGGGCGGGACACTTTCAGACAAAAAGCGGTAAGCTAATTTAAAGTACAAAGATAGTTTTTCTTATTGTTACCATACCTTACTGTTATCCAAATAGTAGACATGTTATTGGCTTTGTAGGACAAAAATGACCAGACTTGTAAAGCACTTTTCGGTGACTTTAAAGTCGACTTAGAAACAGTTTTGGGAATAATGTGAGTATAAATGGGGGGAAAAAAATTAAACATGTGGCTGGGTTGAAGAAAAGGCAGGTCTGACGCATCAAAAGTCCCATATATCTTTTTGAAATGGGATTTATAATCCAGCCTACAACAGGAGGGCTGCTATGATGTGCATTCAATATATGGGTGGCACACCCCATAAAGGCCTCGGCCTTCTTTCTGTGTGTGTGTGTGTGTGTGTGTGTGTGTGTGTGTGTTTGATTTATTGTCACAGTAGCTCAGCTCATACGGCCTCATGAAATCTTTGCCAGTCCACTAATAACACTGTTTTTGTTATTTGAATAAGTTCTTCCTTTAACTGTTTCATTATATATTCCTGCAATAAAAAGTTACAGTTTCTACTTCCGCAATGTAAAGAAAAAAGAGGGTAGTACTGTAGTTTAAAGAATAGCTGTAGTCATGAAAAAAACATGAATGGTATCTTTGCTTTCCTGTGTTTTATGATTATTCAAATTACAAAGTGAGTCCTGCTGAAGGAGTTCTTGACTAATTACTGAAGAATGAATTTGTAATTAATGAATTAATACTGTTTTTTGATGCCAATGAACAATGGTGTCTTTTACACTGTACATTACGTTAAGTGAACAAGATGTTAGTCTGACATACCGCTGGATTTAACCCATATGCCCATATTAGCCCATGTTGAAGAGATGGACTGTAATATTTTTTGTTTTAGCAATTATTATTGTAGATTGAGGTTCAAGGGTGTGGGTTACTTTACTTACAATCTTAATTTACATAGGCGCATCGTTCCTTCAGTCTTCAACATTTGTTCTCTGTATTTTTAAAGTATGATGTTTTATTACAGTAAAATAAGTTTGTCCGGTCAAAATAATTTGTGGATTTAAGGTGAACATGGGCTAATTAATTTAATTTCTGATCGATATAAACATTCTGAAATTATATTACCTTGCAATTATTTATTTGCTGTAATTACTAAGTGACCTTTTATAATATACATTCAGTTATTTTTAGGGACAGACATGTCAGCGAACTGTATGAAACCAACCTTTGCCAAAATCCCCTTGTAATTTGAGCTTAATGTTGCTCCAGACAAATTAAGTGCAAGTTAATGATTAAGCCATGGATCTATCAGACACTTGGGTATGGGAAAGTTTTCGGGAGGAACCGGCCCAGCTCAAAAATCATTAAAACGTGCTGACAGCGATGGGAGAACAAGTTCCCACTTTGATCCGATGACAGACCTGAGCTCAGCCTAACGTCATCCTCCTGCTCTGCCTCCGCTCTCTCACATTTATTAACTCTGAGGTTCAGACAACAACGCTTTTCACTTAAAATCTGGCACTTATAATACTCCTGTGAAAGGTATTATGACATATACAGGTGTAATCCACCAAGAGTGCACTTAAGAGCTTTGGTTTGTTTCCCATACAAATTTGTCTGGGTCGCAAAGTAGAAGTCCAAGATATTAATATTTGATTACATCTACATTTCTCTTATTTTTTTATAACACACATTAAGACACTTTTATTTAGTATTTGACATCTAACAATCACCCTTATTAATGTCTCTGTGTTTTGAATGACAGCGGACCAATATATGCAATCTCTACTCATATGTTCTTCCTATCAAGTTTGCATAGATAAATACAACTGATTTATTTAAGAAATTTTGAGTATAAAGATAAAGTTCTGCATTTGCCTTAAACAATTGTTTGCCATTAGTAACATTATTTAAATCTAACTTTGCTGCATGCGTGTTTTTTTTTTTTACATCTGACAGAATACACAGAGGCAGAAGGAGAAAGATCGTTGAAATCGTTGTTTGTTTGTTTGTTAAAGCAAACTTTATTGTTTGTTGGGAAGGATTTATCAGCACCCTGAATCATTTCCTGACTTGAGCCTCAGCAGTAGGTGACAGTGGTATAAGTCAGCTGTAAGCAGCTGCACCGCTGTAGAAATAAAGGTCTTCTGCTGCCCCCCAGGGGTTTATAGAGGAGATTACAGGCAGTCCTGCAGCCAGCAGCTCTTTCATTTCAGGTGATGCAGTTAAAACATGTGTAATGTATGTGTATATGCTCATGCTAAGGGAACAGATCTCAGGACAGTAATCTGGACATTGTGCTCTTTTATATGAATAGCATGCTCAAAACAATATAAAACTAAAGGCTTGTACTCTTCTTTCAATATCTGTGAAAATACATATAATTTCACTACGCTAGTTGTTAGAGCTGCACGTTAGTATGCAGATTTACATTTCAGTATATTTGATTCATTTTATGTGACAATGTAAACTAATACACATAATGCAATAATAAAACACTGATTGTGTTTTCTTGCAGCTGTCCTGAAGCTGATTTTCTGAAGAGAGTCAGGAAAATGAATTAAATTGGTAATTAAATGAATATTAGAACATTCATGTTATACCATTAAAAAACAATCACAGCATATATAACTGAGTATATATTTACTCCAGCTGCACAAAGCAAGGCTTAACAACACGCCATGTGTAAAGACGTCTTATTGAATCGCAGTATGGAGCTTCATTTCACTGTGTAAAGATGAAACACTGAAGTGCATTAGGACACATAAACGCTCATAACATCTGTTTCCTTTGTGTTACAGAGGGTATCGTTTTGTAGCAAGCAATATGTGCCATCAGTGACTGGTGGAATAATATTTGTGTTTCCCTCTAAAACAGACACACTGTCACAGAAGCACTTGTCTACATTTTGTAGTTGCTCGAGGAAAATAATTGCCTTATCTGCAACTGTCAAAATGATGAATGCCCTGGAGAGCACAGAGAATTGACTGATGGAATTGGGGGGAAATCTAATCCCTGATCTGAACACTTTGTATAATACATTAACCCCTCTGGTAGAATAGGCTGCACAGAAACAGATTTGTATAGACTTGTAGAAATAAATTCAACATAGGCTGAAGGATCGATAAAAACATCAGGAGTTATGGCATTGTCTGCACTGAGTCAAACAGAGCTTCAGAAAACATTAAGTGTATTGAGATGCGTGCTGGAGTTAAGTCAAAGATGTACATATGTAAAAAATATGATGTAATGCAAAAAGAAATCTGCATTATCTGCCACATATCAAACTGTAATTGATTCTGAGAAATCATGTTACAGCAGCCAGGTGACATACCCAACAAAAACAAATGAGGGTAAGAACCAAAATACAACTGAAAAGCCAAATAATATACAATAACTTAAATAGAATACTTAAAAACTGTAAGTAATTATTTCAAATAGGACTTTACTCCAACTCGCATTGAATATCCACTGTACAATAATATCGCAAGATGTTTATAATGACGTTTAGTTCTTAGTTTTCAACCACATGGAGCTGAGCCATAAACACAACCAGTGTTCAGGTATTGTACTATTCCATGTAGAATAAAAGGGAAAATTACCATTTTTGTTAAATCTAGTGACAGATCTAAAAATAAAAAGAATAATAATAAAGCAAATTAATAAACCAAAATGTTTCTTTTTTTCTAGCAGTGTAGAGTTGCACACTTTCTAATATCAATATAAAACATGTGGCAAATGTATACAAAATCACATATAAAATAATGAAACATGTTTAGCGCAGTTATCGTGTTCCACTGTTTTGCACTTTGTCTGACAAATCTTTTTCCTTTTTATTTAAAACAAAGCTTTTCTTATTTCCAATGAAAGCCATGAATCAGTAATATTACATTATCACCCCAAAACATGTACTTTACAAAATTAGTATTAAAGGGATTCTTCATCAACAATCAAAGGAAAATATATCTTTATCCTGATACACAAAGATGCTTGATTGCAATCTTATCTTTGGCTGAACATTTAAGTGACAACTGCAGAGAAATAATGGTTCAGTTAAGAATGCAGTGCTAAAAATGAACACAGTGGGATATGCACAGGAGGATGATGGTAAATTATCTCCACCATCGGTCCACAAGCAGCAGAGTGGAAATCTCATCCAGATATGAAGGGATATCTCGCCTGATTAAAAACCATATTAACTTTTCATAACCTAATGTTCTCAAATGAAGTTTTCTAAAAACGAAAACCTGCGAACGGGTTCTCCCTCTTTTTTGTCACACTTGGGTGGAATACATTATCCCCAATATTAGGAGAGAACATACCTGTAACAGGTTAATGACCTCACACTTTCCACACCATTTCACTTAGCGGGCCATAGCCAGGAAAAGCTAAACCCTTCACTCCCATCACTAAATTATGAATTAGCCAAAAGGTGAGGCGATTAAAGATTCAACATTTTACGGTTCGACCAATAGACGGTGTCCTCGTTGAGCTTGGGTGGTGATATCTTCAACCATTAACTGAAAAATGTCTTGATAGCCATTACGAAGGGCATGAATATTGGAAGAGGAGCACAAATAATCCAGAAATTACCAATCAAAGTGTTTGTGACCTCAGAGAGAAATTACTATCTGCAGTATAAATGAAAATGTACAGCACAATCTATATACATTAATAAATCAATAACATATAGAAAAGTATTAGATCATGGGGAGTTTGAATTATGTGTCATGAAATAGTGGAAATATTTCAACAGCTGTCATTTTTTTTCATCATGATAAATATTATTTTCAACAATATTAACAAGCATTCTTAACCAATGGTTAAGACAGGTTTCAAACCCTGGTGTTTTCAAACCATCCAAACGCTTACAGTTGCTTCTGCGTGTCACACTTCCTCAGCCTTACCCGCTCTGTAGCGAGCACTGACAGGTCACATGGCACAAACGGAGATGTCTGAATAATTTGAACAAATGCTAAATCATTGCAAAGCAGCCAGAGAGATCAACCACGTGAAAGTGAAGTGTTTGCGCTTCCCCAAGGCTCAGTGGCATCTGTTCTACATGTGTGCAGCAACAACATCCATGTTTCACCAATTAATTGTGCTTGTATTAGAGTAAATGTTTGACTTTGAAGCGCTATAGTGATAATTGGTTGGTCCATTTCTGGTCCCACTTATTAATGTTCAAGAGTATAATGTGAGCCATTTAATGGAAAATCCTTAAAATGGTCTAAAATTCATATTTCATGTCAGTGATTTCAAAGATGTATTAGTAGCCTACATTTCAAAATCTCAATTTTACTTTTTGTGAACCTCAGTCTTGAAATCTTCTTTTAAAAAAGTGTTAAGCAAACATTAGCAGAACAAGACGGTGAATTGGAGGGTTGTGGGTCCAATTACGGTCTGTTGGTTTAGCTCGAGGCCACCAGGGAGAGCTGTGCTTGTTTCTCAGAGTCACTGGAACAAACCTCTCTAACAGTCTCAGCCCTGCCACAAGGAAAGATCTCATTATTTACAACTACACCTTTCTTGACGTATAGGAACAGTAAAAGAAGTGTTTTGCAACAATCATCTTGTCTCAGTTGAAAAATTTGAAAGCTTTTTTTTCTCCCAATGAGGTATTCCCGAATTTTTTAACCAGGCAAAGGAATTATGTACATGAATCCTCTGCAGGATGTGAGGTTGTTGGGGTCTGTTGCTTCGACTGGCCATTAACTGGGGATTAGTGATGGTGGGGCACAAATCTCTTTGAAAAGGTATTTCCTCACACTTCCTTGCTATAGAAAATCAGGAAGCAATCATAGAAGAAACTATGCAGATGGTCCACACAGGGAAACCTGTGACAATTTTTCTTCAGTCACAATTAAGACTTGGAGTGGCCCCTGCCATTGTGGAAACTTCACGTCAGAAATTTCAAGGGGACATCAGAATTAGATCTCGGTCCGTCACGCAATCGTGTCTAAGGGGAAATGGTAACAGTGAGATCAAATGTTTCTTTGGTTTTTTTTGTAATTGTAAACAGTGTTTACAAGCTTGTGTAACACAGCACAGTCACTTCACACTTTCTCATATATCTGTCAATACAATATGATCCAAGCTGGTATATAGCATGGCTATAAAGCTGTAAAAGTTGTTGGAGGGGCGATCCTCATAAAGTCACATATAGAGATGCTTGGAGAAGTTGAAGGATATATGTTAGTGAGACTGATGACTGGGAATGAATGGTTGAAAGTTATTAGTGCTGTATGTTGGAGCACACTGACCTCTACAGGGACAAAAGGTTGCTAGACAAATATCTCCATTGGGATTCTGGGACTCTGCTGACATCACCTTTTTAAACAGAGGAAAGTCTTCTGTGTATTATATTTCAGTTATACAAAATACCTCACAGTGATTTCCAATGTGGAACCCTTTTTAAAAAGGGTGTTGTGTGTACTGCACAGCAGCAGGTTTTGCAAAGGTTTCTCTTTGGTTTCCTCCGGTGGTCTCTCTAGTAAATTGTTAGCATGTCGTCCAAGCCATCCGTACAGTGTTGTATATAGCACTGGGGGTTTGTTCTCTCTTTCAGAGCTGTTTCTGTATTTTAAATCACTGACTTTCTAAAAACCAGAGGCCACTTGGTTTTACTTGCAAAGCTAAAATTAAAGGTTGGATATATCACTTGTATTTAAAGTTTGCACGTAAACTGAGAGGTTTGAGGCAGTTTTAAAGGTTGCAGTTGTGCTGTAGCGCTCACAGTGGGTGTTTACTCTGTTAGTTTGACGTCAAAATACAAACATATGAATTATCTTTTTTATAAGGTGCAATTCTGCCTTTACAGCTTTGGTTTCTCCCAGTGAGGAGTCTGTAAAGGCAGTCACTCGGCCCATATTCTGTATTTTTTGTCTTTGTTTTGATGATGCCATTTTAAAAATGTGGAGATTATGTCAAATCAATTGTAAAACAGTCATTTCAATCATCAGTCTTTTATATTTTGGTGGTTTCTCAGCTGTGTGCTTCCCTAAAACTTAACACTAATAAAGTACCTCTGAAAGAGATGTAGCCAAGACAACCCTTCACAAAACAAACAGGATAAGGAATGTCAAATGTTTATTACATACTATACTGTTTATGCATAATACATAAGTATTTTATTTATATATTAATTATCACTACAATCTGCATGCAAGTGAATTAGATTGAAAGTCAAATTAAAATGTAAGTAATTTCTTTCAGCAGATTAAATATATGACAGGTAATGTTACCTAACAGTTAAAAGGAGAACCATGAAAGACTTTGATGATAAAGAAAATTATCAGGAAATTATATGCAATAAATCCACACTTAGGGGAGGCATTGTGTTGTGTACATTAGATTTCAACCCCAACACAATGTGTGCAGTTAATTCAAGAGAACTGCCTTAATATAATGATGTAACACTCTTGTTAATTAGATAGCGTAGATCGTTTGTGATCGGTTCTCTAAAGCTTTCAGGTTGGTAAATAATTGACGGATGTTTGCATGGAAATTAAACATTGCTTCAATCACTTCTATCACATGTTATGTTATCTGTCCTTTAGCCAAACATCAGCATCATGACCCAGCTGGAGGGCCCCCGGAGCCACAGTTGCTGCTCTCCCTCTGCCTCAAGCTGCTGCCATTGGATTATCAGCCCGGCTGGGTTACACGTCAGTCGGCCAGAGATTTGATTAGCAACATCTGTGAAAGAGAAAAGTCAAGGGCGAGCATGGGAACTGACTTATCTGCTTGTATGAGCAACTGTTCCTTTATGAGGCATGTTAGAGACCCATGTCGCCTGTGGGTACTGGTTGGCACTTTATTTTGATTTTGCATTATTGTTATTTAACCACACATTTCCAAATGTATAACTATAGTGTGAATTACACGTATTACTGTCTAAGCAATTTTTTTTTATAATTGTAAAGAAATAAGAATAAAGATTAGAAAGCATTAGATTACTATTTTATTATTTATTGCAGTGCATTTCAAACTAATCCTAAAACCCAGATAAAGGTGACTCTAAGTCAGTGTGTGTTTTACCATTCCCAAATTCTAAATACAAGCAACTAGGTGTTCCATCATCTTCAAAGTTCAACTCCTGACCTTGGAAAAGTAAAGAGAGGTGTGCCTCCACCCTCAGAGGGGCCCCCTTCCTGCAAAAACTAACAAAGTACCAAGGTGGTTGAAAAAGGGGAAAGGGGAGGAGAGGCAGCTGTATCTCAGGTGGTAGAGCGAGTGAGCCATTTATCAGGTTGGTGCTTTGATCCCTTGCTTCTTCGGTCCGCATGTTGGAGTGTCCTTGAGTAAGAAATTGCCCCAGATGAGTGTGCATGGGTTGGGGGGAAATGTAACTCGCTTAAGATAAAAATCAAACAAATGTAAAATTTTGAAAGCTTCGGTCAGTCTGTGAAATGGTGGCAGCTCTTGAATCCAAAGTTTATATTTCCTTACCTTCTTTTTATCCTTTATAAAGTTATATATCCTTTATAAAGTGTTTTCAGTCCAATCAACTGGTGCTCATCTGTCACCACGCATTAATGAAAGGTCTTGGCCTCACCACCTGTTCTGCATATTCTAGTGCCACGCAGATGTTTTTTGTAGCTGCAGGGGACGTCACTCTGAGGCCAGCGGTTGTTGTCCTCTGCGGTATGTGCGGCACTCGTCCAGTTTGCCCTGCCTCTGTAATAGTAATAATATAAGTCTTCTCTGTTCTTTGTTAAAAGGTATGCACACCTGAATCTGTCCTCAACAGGACACGCAGGTGCACTGCATCAAAAAAGACTTTTACTTTGCCTTTGTGAAGCAGTATGATACTAGAAAGATATAGCATAGCAATCATGGTTCCTCCAAAGGAATTTTCTTGATGCATTCTTTGTCATTTAATATTTTTGTTTTGTTTTGAACACATTCTGTAAATATTGTGACTGTTGAACCAGCTTGAACAACAGAATTGGTTCTTGGGATCACATTGTAGGTGCCACTTTGTGAGTGGACTTTGTTTTTTTTTATATATATCTTGCAATAGGAAACAATAATATGTTAGCTTATTAGACGCATTTGCCTCTTTATATAACGTGTTTTTCTCCAAGGGGAATTTTACCAGTCCTTAATCTGCACCTGCCAACTACTGAAGACCACAGCCTTGTGCACTTGAAATAGAGCAGCTTTGTGTACGAGAAATGGCCGGGGCAAAGGTATGAAAATGTTCCCTTCCTGCTGCTCCAGTCAAAGAGAGAGTGAGTGGCCACTGTGGAAACGGCTGACTTGCTTTCTGCCATGTTGACTCTCACAGTTTTACACAGTGTACGTTTAGAGGAGGCAGAGATAGAATAGAACTAAAGGAGAAGAAAACCATGTGGAATTTTGGACAGTATTTTCTATCTATTTAGATGCATTGTAAGGATTTAATTTGATAGGATGTCCTGGAAATACCTGCCTAGACTGTAGCGTTATGTGGTTTGAGTTATTGTCATCACCACTTCATTCACAAGTATTTAAATATCATTTAGTTAGTAACATTAACTTGACAAATAACCATATGATCCTCATTTGGTTCATTTATGAGTTGGATGCTGGCTTGCTGTGGCATAGCCCACTGGACAGGGGTGCGTTCGGTTATTTTAGGACTGTGGTTTTGTGTTGAAATGGATATAAGCATATCATTGATACAGGGCATAGCTCTATTTATGTCACTGACCCATATTACAACTATCACAGTATAATAAATATAAAAACATCCATTTAATGTTTGCTATGACAACTCCAAATTCTTAATCCCACAACAGGGCACCACAGTCTGTAATTATTGTTGAATTTATACTCAAAATAAACCTCCTCCGTCCCATGGTTAGTGGCACATGATACGCTTTGAGAGACACACATGATTCTTTGTTTGTCTAGCTTCTCCTTTAAGAAAAAACTTGAAAGTGGGCAGAAAGGTGGAAATGAAGGCCCACAATTTAGATTTTAGAACGTCTGCGGTTCAGTTACTCCACCATCGTTTCCTACATGTAAAAATGGATACTTGCTGTCTGCTTCCGGTGGTCATGCTGGTCTGCTCTACAAACATCTTTCATTTGTAGCGACCATGCAGCAGCATTACATTGTTGGTTTTCGTTGGTGTTCACATGGCATCTGTTGCATCAAAAAGGAAAAGGCCTGTCATTACATTGTTGAAGCTGGAGATTAATCTATAATTGTTAAATGTATCTCCACCACATCTTATGGGAAATTAAGACGTTCTCTATTGATGCCTAATGTTACCCATTAGCCACCCTTGCTCCTTCTGCTTCCTTTTAGCCCTAAACTGTAATGTGTCTGTTTTATTGTGACTAATAGTGGCACTAGAAATGCACTTACTCTGTATTTGGAGCAAAGCCAGCAGAGTGGGACAAATGGAGCGACCCATTCAGTAGTTCAAATTTTTTTAAAGACCTCCTCGTTCTGGCTTGGTCCTGATACAAAAGGAGGTATTGATGTGAGGAAAGACTGAAGCCTTGTGTTACACCCACCAAAATTGGCTGAGGAAACAGCTCTTTCACAAACCTTAATTCAAAATGCAAATGGTGGCACATCTTGAACTCGAGAAACCTACAGTACGCCTATTTTTATTTGAGCTTTACGCAGTACTTTAGTTAACACAATTTCCTTGCGGATGTGTCATCTCAAAAAGATTAATAAAGAGAAGTCTAAGTCAAACACAACATGGACATTTAAGAAATGATGCCGTTTTGAATGTAAAAGTGATATTTAAGCAAAATTTTCTTTTTTTAAATTCTGGTTGTGAACAGTTCTCACTGTTTTGTACAGACAGCGTGCTGCAATGTAAATGTCCCTACACACTGTTGTTGTCTAACAGGCATGATGTTCTGGTCAGCTTTTTTAAGGCCTAAGGAAACAATGACAAGAAACAAAGAGCACAAGAATGTAGAAAATTGTAAATGCTGTCTTTTTCTGTCACGGCAGAAACACATTTGGTGGCTTTGAATTGTCTCAGAAAGGAATGTCTGGGTTTGAAGTATGTGCACAATAAATGTACTTGTTGACAAAAAGAAATGTAAAGAAAATATGGAATTGACTGAGAATTGGGGCAGCACTTCTTCGCATCACCTGCTGACCTTACCCCAAGTATTTACTTAACTCTCCCCTCACCCACAAAGCCATTGTTTGTACTGCTGGGGGGCTAACTGCAACTAAATTTCATGCTAGATAAAACCATGAAATGTCCATGTTATTTCAAACTAGAATAGATATCTAAATTTAGAGTGGGTGTAGTATGTTTTGTTGTTGAGCTGGGTAGAGGGGTTGGCAGTACTTTACATAAACACTGAGCTCATAGTCAAAATGATAAAGGGTGTTCCAGTGACAACATATACAAACCAAAGAAAACCAAGTAAGGAAGTGAAAGATTATGCTGCATTTGGGTGGAAATCCCTGGTGTTTAGGTATTTAATCCCTGTTGCCCCAAGCCCTATAGTACTCTAAGGACTTTTCTAGGGATGAGGTGATTCAACTCTATACCATTAACACAATCAAAATACAAAGTAGTCGAAACATAAACGCGAAATTACTTTACATTTGTATCTTTGTAAGAGACATTATTCTTAAGTAGAATTGTTTTTCACCTCATAGAAAACTACTAGACTTTACTGTAAGGATGAAAATTGGTTTCTAGATTTTTTAAGCTACCACAGTCATCACAATTATTTATCACAATGTTATTTTGTGTCTTTATACATTTGAGTGGCTGTAATGGTCAGACTTAAGCCTCTCACCAATCTAAATGCAGAGAAAATAGGCATCTATTTCCATTTTGCAAAAAGCATTTTTTGGCATGGTCATCCACACTGTAATAGGTTATGTGTCACAGTTTGAAAAAATACGTTCCTCATAGCTCAGTGAGTTATGAAATTATTGCATTAATATATTCAGCTCAGAGTTGCCAAATTGTGATTTCAAATATTTTGACACAGCATGATGAAACAGCCTTTGTCCTTCCCCTGAAAGAGGAATGTACACATAGATAAGCATAAAAACATGGGGGCAATATACTGTATGTACGTAAAGTTTTGGCACATCACTGATGAATTTGTGCTGTCATTGTGTTTGAGAAAAACTGGTGTTGACGGTAAACACATCATTGCAGCTTTTCTTTGATGTCTGTCGATGAGTTGTATGTGAAGAAACATATAACAGCACTCATAAATCCCCAGGTTACCATTTACTGTTTAAGCTCAAAATTAGAAAATGTCTGGCTAGAAGACAGCAAGACAGTTGACATTTGTATTGTATTGCCAGCAATTTATTTAAAGCAGCATGCTATTGGACAAGAAGTGCTTCCTATGCAAAGTTTGCTACAGAGCTGTATACAACTTCTGCTGATGCACTGAAAAACGGCGCTTATGGAGTTTATGTATAGTTGTGAAATGATCAAAGATGAGAGAAAACTCAATGTTACTGACATGTCCAATTCACCAGTTTTTAGATGACTGATGAAAAGTTCTTAATTTGTCTCCTTGTTGCTCATCAGTTGTATGCAGTGAGTTATGTGCATTGAAATTCTGTGCCCACTCCTGGCACAGTCAGTCATTATCACATGCAACAACCTGAATTGTATAAATTGCAGTCCTCATTGTGAGATAATTTACTGCATATTTAGATTTATGTCTCTGCCTCAACCATCATTATCGCCTGCAACAGCACGACTTTCATGTGTAGCTCTGAGATACTTCTGAATTAACTCAATATCTGTCTGTTTATCACAAATCTTACAGAAATGGATCATTTAGATCCTTTGCTCAGGCAGTTTTACATATTTGAAGCCCCTCATGGTTGATGTGGCAGGGCACCATATAACAGAGCAGGAGGGTGGGGTTACCTAAATGCCCTCATTTTACCATGGGACTGAGAATGCTTTAACTCAGTGGAAAGTGGTTATTCTATATCTGCTCCAACCATCCAGTTACTCCACCCTCTACACATCCCACATAAAGCCACTCCAATATAAGACTTTATTGATGCTCAACCTCTTCTTATTAGATTTACACTCTTTAAAAGCTGCAGACCTGGGAACACTTCTAATTAAAATAGAACAACCAGCCCAAACTAACCAGATAATGATCGGTTGCTATGAGTGAATGTACTTCTTACTAAGTGCTCTGATGTGGCTTTTCTTGGCAACATATGAAAGCTCAGATGAGTGAATTAATAAAAAAGTCACTTTTTAGTGTACAAGAGAATGACTGAGGCAGAAAGATTGTAGAAACGACTGCCTCCCTGCGTTTCTGTCAGCGGGTGGGGTCAGGTGGACAAAAATGACTTGGACCACATTATATGTAAAGTTTGTAATTACTAGGTTTGGAGACTTAAATAGCCCGGCCCACAGTGGTAAACCTCTGCCTCCACATTATCCTTCTTTCTTGCATCCTTAGAGTGAAGCTAGTCAGTGTGCAGAAAGCTTAACATTTTGTTTAGAGAACCAAAAAGAAGAAAATGCAAGCCAGAGACTTCAATTAACCATGCCCTCAAACAGAAAGTAAGGAGGCTTGGAAATCAGTAAGTGGTTGTGTTTCACAACTAAGACTCCATGAAGTGAACTGTGAATGTTTCTTTTATAGATTTCTTTTTTCCACAAAGTATGAAACAGCTCAACAAACTCTTATACACATACAAATAGATGTGAACCAGCCATGAGAAATTTTACTGTTATTGGACCAATTAACATGAAGAGTGTAATGTGCCAGTATACTCTATCACAAGTGGTTGTCTGATAGTGGAATAGCTTGGGAAACCCCATCCCCTAACACCTCTCCAACGTTGGATTTGGTGGGGGAGGGAACATATATTCATGTTCCCGCAAGGATGATACCCTGTATTTCCCGTTAGCGCCACAATGAGGTTGATATTTTTTTTTTTTAGTAATGTCTCGACAACTGTGGATTACTATAACGTTTGGTGCAGGAATTCATGGTTTCCAAAGGATGAATCATACTGACTTTGGTGATCCCCTGTCGTTTCATGTAGCCACACAGTGTAGTTCCTATTTGTGGTTTTGAGTGAAATGAATTACCATGACATGTGGAACACACATTCATGTCCTTCTCAGAATGAATTATAACTTTTGACGTTCAAACGTTCAATTTATTTATGACTAAATAATCATGGTGAACATTTTAAACAATATACTCGCTATGAAACATCTGCATACTGGCATTGTCATTGTGGGTATGTTTCTTTTATTTTGCACCACATGGTTATCTTTTGCATTGATCTGCATATTCCCTTGCTGTCCTTTGATTATATAAAAAGATAACTGACAAAGATGATGAATTGGGGAACTTGTGCTCATGTCAGTTGAATGTGAAACTCAGACTAGTCTATTAAAATAAGTTTTGCCACAGTTATGGATGCAGTATTTTCATGCCAAAATTGAGATGTTTTCCGGAAATTGTTAAAGAAGCTTTATTGTAACAACCAAAATGCCAAAGGAACAGACTGGAACATCAGCAAACAGTCTAGCAGGCCAGAATATCAAGGCCTCTTTTTATCACCAGCCAAGAGACTTGTGTCAACAGACAGACCTGCCGACAAACTTCGCACAATCCTGCAAACCAGCTGCAGTTGGAATGTTTGCATACAGTGGCAGTGTAAACATCTGTTTTTACAAAATGGGTCCTTACAATACCAAGGACAACTTCAAACAACTTTTGGCCAATTACAAAGATGCATGTACAGCAAACTACAGTATATGTGTGCAAGAAAAGTACCCCTGCAGAGGGGTAGAGAACCTGTGGAGCACATTCAAAACTGGAGTCATTATGACTTTTAGCAAAGAAGAAATAAATAAATTAACATGGGACATTACTATTAAATCTCATGTGTAGAAATGACCTGGCAAAACATTGGTATTTCCTCTTTGTGCCATGAGCATTGCTATGCGGAGCTATTCATTTTTTTGGCTCTGCATAAACATTTCAATTCAAGTTTCTTTGGTGTAAAAGCAGCCTACGGTATATTGCTATCTCAGACGTCTTCACAAACCCACAGCTCCCTTAGGACTTTCCTATATTTGCTAAGGAGTTAAATTTGGGCAGGCTTGCAGGACAAGCAAACGACACAGTTTGGACTAAGAAAATAGTCTGGAGTGCAAAAACAAAGATAGCTTCCTATTTCCACTATGCTATACCCATATGTATGTAAGTCTCAATATACAGAACATCCTTGCTTCAATAGTTAAAAAGCTTAATAGGAATTTCTGCTCAACAATACATTTTCTTCATCAAACTATTTTAAATAGTAAAATACTTTAAATAGCACACTGTCAGAAAATATATAGCTCTCTGTATCAGGATGAAATACCCTAATAAATATCAGTAATTCCAGAGTTTTCTGAAAGTTTTTTTTTTTCCTGCATCAGGGTTCAGAGTTCATGTCCATCAAAGTCTACAAAAAGTTGAACACCTTCTCCTCAATCAAACTAATAGACTTATTTGTTAGCATTTCCTCACTGCTTACAAATTTATATCCAAAAAGCTTCAGCGTAGGTCCACAAACCTTTTGTACAACCTGGGCTATTTTGAATGGTAAACTGAATCTCCATTTCTCTACTTGTTCGGAGGAGTTTTTCTGTGTGGAGTAAACACCGCTGGTCTCCTTGGAGGCCTGGGTGTTCTTCAGGATCCAGGATTTCACTTGTGGAGTGAACGGGATTCCAGTAAACCTGTACATCTCTGTTGCCTTCGTCATGGGGAACCGAGCAATGTCCTCATACCGCACCAGCATGTAACGCTTGCGCAGCCAGGGTGGCTGTCTGAGGCCAATCTCCGCTGACATCCTGATGTTGTCACAGTTCCCTTTCAGCTTTCTCACCTCATCATCATCAATGGGCACATCCCCATCCATAGCCCACTGCTTCCAGTTCTTGTATTTGGTTGCGAAGGCCACCATGCGTGAGGCTAGTACAGCTCGAGGATCCCGAACAAGCTGAATGAATTTCACGTCAAGGCGTGGGTCCTCAGTCAGAGGACGAAGGTTCTCTAGCTGCCGCACCCTCACTGACTTGATGGCCCTGTGCTCCTTTTGGAGGCAGGACTCAGACGCCATGGTCAGGTTCAGGGGCCCACAGCGTCTGGTTCTGCAGCGATAACGCTCAAAGACCCCTTTGATGACGGGGCTGCAGACCGACTCCTCACACAGAGAGCTGCTGGACTCCCTGCGGAAGAGGGAAGTGGTGATGTGGTCCACCGGGACGGGGTCGATGAAGCTTTCCAGCAGGGTGAAGTCACACAGCAAGAGCTGCTGAAGCACCTCACGGTACGCCTTGGCAGCTGCTGTGGCGTTGGTGCCACCGGTCTCCAGCGTCAACATCTTCTCCACATGCCATAATGGCTCAAACAGGTAAAACATGTTGTCGCCCTGCTGGTTGAAAAATTCGCCCACAAACGAGGAGCCCGTCCGGGTGGTAGCTAACAGGAGGATGTGTTTCCTGCCCCTTGTCACCACCTCCTGGTGCTGGCTATAATTCTCCAGGCGCCGCTTCATTAGTGTGAAGGCAGAGTCCATCTTGCTGAGTGAGCTAAAGGAACCATTACGCTTCAGCAGTATGTGGGAGAAACCACTGGGCTGTAGAGGGGTCTGGGGGGTCTGCTTTAAGGTGAGTTTATCTGACACCCTAAAAGTGCGAGAGGAGTAACAGAGTTGTATTATCTTTTAAAGTTAACAGAAGTCATATCCATGTTATTTAACTCAACATTTGCAGCAATTTTGTATTACTGAAGGGGTTTTTGTTAAAAGCTTAAACACACAAACCTACTGGGAATTATTAAAGCACTCCATTGATCACTGAAATGGACTTACCTTGAGATAATGTTGTTTTCCTTCTCAATGATAACAAGTGCCACAATAAAGACGATGGGTATTGTGTATTTGATCCTCATTCTTGGATGTAGCTGTGCCTGGATATGCTTTTACAGACTGCTTCTTAATGGGTTCTGCCAATCTTGGAAGTCTCCAGTCGCCTTCTTAAAGAGCCTTCCAGTTATTTGTATTCCCCGTTGTAGGCGATGTTTCATCCTGTAAATGAAATGAACATCAACCTGTCAGTTACACATTTTGCACATTTGAGCACGGCGGTGAGTAAGTACTTTGGTCTCAATTCTTTCTGTCAAAACACATCAAGGTATTTGTTTTAACCACTAAAGGAAATGGGGAAGTTGACAGTCTATTGTTGCATACGTATGTAAAACTGCACTGTGATGCAGAGTCAGAGTTGTGGTTATACAGAGTTCTTCATGTTTCACATGCCTTTTTTCTTTCTCTATTTTTTATTCAAACACAGCGTCTCTGTACTGTGTACTGCGAAACCAACTACGGAGGCATTTACCTAGAGACAAAAATATCATATCTTGAGAAGATAAGAATAGAAAATAGCTGAGTGTTCTAGACTGGAATCTAAGCCAGTTCTTCCAACAAGGAAGTCCGTGTTATCTTTAGGTGCACCAGTGCATTTTAAGAACATGCCCGCCCACCCACCCTGCAAGACCAAAGACTGGTGCACATAGAAAAGCTGTATTTATAAGTCAGTCTTTGTTAAAAAACAATTGTGAGAGCATAAGTGAAGAGAGAGAGACTCCAAACAAGCACAATTTTGTAATTAAACTAACTGTAATAAAACAACTGCAAAGCTGCTTGCTTAAAAACTCAATTGTCTGAGTTAGAGTGATAATCCTACCTCCCACTTTTATGGAAGCAGAGCAGTGTGGTCCAAACTGCCAGCTGCTCCTCCATGTCAACACTGGGAGGAGATCTTTTCAACAGAGGCCCACAGTGACATGGGCTAATGGTACAGTACACTATCTGGTGGTGGGCTAATGGCTTGCTGCTTCCCAATAATATGCCTTTGTACTTCTAAAACCCTGACTGACACTAAGGGGGACACATGTCCCAACACTGAGATGTATAACTGCAGAGTGCTAAAATTGAAGAGGAAAGCATGCATGTCGTGGAGCCATAAATTGTAGTGCTCTGAGCCTGCAGGCTGTTCAGTACTTATGTATACTCTGTGGAGGGCGGGTAGTGGGTAGTCAAATGAAGATAAGAGTGGATTTAATGATGCCTATGTGTATTTGGGAATGTCTCGCACATTCCTTAAAGATTGATATTTTAGGATAATGGCAGTTTGGCTCAAATCCCTGACTAATCTTGGGATTTTAGCATAATCCCGCTTTACCTCGTCTGCCTGTGAAAGGGTCAATTACACTGCAAGAGTAAATGAGACAGTCTCCACCCTGAGGACATTGGCAATATGTCAGTTTGATGTGTGCCCACAAAAATGCCTAGGTTAGAAATTTAGAAACATTAAATTTGTACAGTCAGTCTTTTTAAATCCTAAATCAGACGTCTGGGTTTGTGAAAACATTTGTTTATTGGAGCCTTCAGGTGCTACGCACAGACTCCTGAGTATGTCTGTGATTTCTTATAGATCACTTTTAACTGGTTGGTTATGGCCGAAACATTAGTGAAAACTGCTGCTATTTGTCAGCAGAGCCACAAGCCAACAGGCCCATATTTCTCTAACTTCAGCAAGGTAACTGTGTGTTTGACATGAAACAAGCAGCATGGTTTTGGAAGCCTGATACATGAGCATCATTTTCTAAATTCTTTTTAAGTTTCTGTATAACACGTCTGGAGGTCCAGTTCTCGCATCCTATTGCAACCTTTGTCCTGGGCCAGTTTTGAAGCACAGAAGCCAGTACAAATGACTGCAGTCTAAACACAGGGAAATGGTTGGACCCTTCCTGCGAAATACTCTGAGTGGGAATGGGAAGTTTATAGTTATACATAGAGCCCGGTAGACGTGTAATGAAATGGTGAACAGATTGTCTACTGAGACACGTTTTCATCAGGAGGAAAAACCAGCTCTGTCTTGCACCACCCTGCCACAACCACAAAGGTCTCTTTACACAGGAGTGACTCTAAACCTCCTTTGGGCTGAGATCGCACAACATAAATTCCCAGGTCACTCACACGTCACAGGGTCAGTGACTAACCCCCTGATAACACGTCATGTTAAACATGTCAGATAGTCATCTGCACCACAGGAAACTATTCTTTCTTTTAGTTTCCTACTGTGACTGTACAGGAAAAATGATTTGGCCTAATGAATAAGACACAAGTGACTGTTCTTTCATTGAAAAAGTTAATTTGAAATCAATTTTGAGTACTGAAATACACAATATGTGTGTTTAAATACATGTACATAGTGTTCAGTTGATCGTTCAGGAGGTTTGCACCGGGAGCCAAATCATCTCCTCCTTTACAAAAGAAACCAAGCTGGTGATTAAAACCAGTAAACTGAATGAAACGGTTTTGCATTAAAAATCTGTTTTTCTGAAGTTGTTCGTGGATACAGGACGTCGCAGTGAAAGTATATGGTAAAAAACAATCTAAAAAGTGTAATATTAAAATTTGGCTTCAAATTGGCCAGGTTCTGGAAGACGCCACAATACTGACGTATGCGCAAAGAAGATATGACCCTACTAACAGGTGACTATTTATATTGACCATTACCTTGAATAAAATTACTAATTTCTCTGGGTTTAAACATTGTTGGAAACATTTGGGATAATGTAAGTACACAATTCATCAAACTGTATAACATAGGTCTAGTCCTTTTTATACATTTTAGTCTGGAAACGTTATATTTTATACCTTCTAGCAGTTTCAGTTATCTCCTTATGATTTAAAATAAACCAAAGTAAGCCACATCAACAATTCATGAAGAAAATAAGTAGTCTGAGGATTTGTCATTTATGTGGCAAATTCGATGTACACCAATTATCTCAGCTTATTGCATCTGCTGTGTAAAGTAAAAAAAGAAAACACACATGAGCTGACATTGTTGAATATTCACAAACCACTGAGGCATATGACACTTTTGATCATCTACTCATAACAAAACCACCACTGCACCATTTATCATCTTGCTACAAATGCTTTTAAGCTGCCTCTTATTTAATGTAAATCTTATGTGAAGACAAATTGAACACTACCCAGCCAAACCCACTTTGCCTGAGATGTTGCAAGTGAGCACTATATGCACAAAATAGTTTTCATTTGTGGCCAACAGATTAAGGGATTTTATTTTGTAGATCCTCTCTAAAATACAGTATGTAGGCGTGATAATTACAGGATGTGTGTCTCAATACACACAAATAACAGAATACAATACTTTTAAAATGTATTGGCAGTGTAAGATTGGGCAATATACCACTACATACATTATGGGATGTTAGAAATTTGTAAACCATCATTTTTTCTGTACTGGTTTTACTGTGATATCAATCTTTGTAAAATTTATTTTTATATTGAAGTAACTGTGGGCAATTTTTATCCTCTACATTTCAAAGATTTAGTTATGACTTTGCAAATTAAGATTTTATTATACTGTAAAACACATCATCAGCCTTTTAAAAATGGGATGCTTTGTTACTTCAGGTATTTAATTAGCCAAACACAGACATCCCCATCTGGTTATTTTATCTATAAACGTTTTTCTTAATTTACTTTCCAGAATATGTACATTTTACAATCATGAAAAGATTGTAGAAAAGTTTGTTCTTGGTCTGACTAACTGACATACGTCCATTTCTTTAAGAGTTATCTGGTAACCAAAAAAAAAGAGGTTTTGAGATTATCATAAATACTAGTAGGCCTACAAAAAGAATCTCGTTTAAACATCTTTAACAGGACACTGGAGTATGGCATGCATGCTCAATTAAGTCTGAGAGGAGGCGAGATTAATGCTTGTTGATGGAATATGTTTGGGACTATGTGGCGATTTTGCATATAGCCTAGTAGATGGTGTGGTCATGTAGTGGTCATGCACAAGTCAAAAAAGTATGAATGAATGATCTTACTATATCCTACATCCAGACAGTGACTTAGCGAGCAACGTTTGTGTTCATTTATAAATAGATTGAATAGAAACCTCAATTTGGGAATCGTACTTCTTTAGTGCAACAGTGGGCCTCTTAGGTCAAAAGGACAAACCGGACAAACTAAAGTCATGCTTTCTTAATAAGAAAACTCTTTACAAAGAAAAAGCCACTTTGCTTCAACTTTTATGTTTGAGATCAACTGTTTTATGGTGATTTTATTGTAGGCTACTTGATTTATTTATTTTTATTAAGGTGTCATTCGAGTTTAAAAAAATCTCCCATGTTATATTTTTTGTTAGCCTTCGATATTTATAAAATATCATTCTAATGTATAAGGTTTATCCGCTCTCCAATACCCACCATCATGATCAGTTGCGGTGTCTGAAGGAGTCCCCCTTTGGTTCACGCGTGAAAAGTTGATCTGCCTTTCCTCGATGAGTGACTCCGAATAGAATTTAATTCCATTACTTCCCAATACTTCATTCCTATAACAAATAACTGTCCAATCCGAAAGAGGAAATAGCTCGACTAGTTTTGGTAAGTAAAACATTTGGGTCTAATGGACTCATGTTTGAGGAGGCTGCAGGTCGGGCAGCCCGCTGAACTGAATGACAAGTCTGTGAACAGTTGAGACTCAGTGAATCACATGGGAAAGTTTGGTCCAAAGGAGCGGAGCTTCAGGCAGGAGGCGCACTGCCACCCCCTCACAGACTCTTGTTTGTAGTCAGTGATAAATTGGCAAGCAAACTAAATAAACACAAAACACATGGTAAACAATGCAGGGGACGGATACTTTTGTTATGTGCCGGAGTGCCGCTTTTATTGAGGCCTATTTTATATTTTTTATTGATGTAGGCTAGTCACAACAAAAGAAGAGGCAAGCACTCCACCTAGTGGACATATAACACAATGTGCGTCTCAATGGCCTGTATAGCCTACAGATAATCACAAAACCCTTACAGATTCTGTCTATAACTTGATTTATGGTAGGCTAAATGAAATTAAAAAGCAAGTCATTCCTAGCCTAGGGCCTACTTTTCACCCCACTACATTAATCTGACAGCTGTTGTTTGTTAGACTTAGACTTCTCTTTACTGATCCTTTTGGGATGACTCACGCAAGGAAATTGAATTTCCAGTTGCTTATAAGACATTTGTATAGAGAATAAGGAGGTATAAAAAATACAGTATAGAAAAAAACAGTATAAAAATAATAATAAACTTTCAGCTATAAAGAAGATCTTTAGCATAAATAAAACAAAATAAAGAAAACAGTTACTTTGCAGATTAAGATTTTGCATATCACATTTTGAGATCAGTTCTTAAATATATTGTAGCCTACTATGTAAAGTAGTTTAAATGAGACACAGTCACTCCTAACACATTAGGCCTACTGCATCAGTAATATTAAAACAATGGTATTTGCTTAGTGTTAGGCCTTATGAAATAACAATCTGGAAGGGGCATTGTGAATTGTGAGTAGCTGGCTAATTTTTGGGGTGGCAGTAGCTCAGTCTGTTGATAGTTGGATTGGGAGCCATATTTACGGAGTGTGGACTATGTGGACTGGTAGCTGTGCCAGTTCACCTCCTAAGCAAGGACCACAATTCCCATTAAACCTGTCGCATAATGATGACGCACGAATAGCGAATTTTCACGAAGGTTGCAAAACGATTGCGTCAGTAAGTTGCGCACTATAGTTTCCAGAAAGGTGAACGTCGAACATTGTTCTCTTGGTAAGTAACTTTAATTTACATCTACATTTCTTGAAATAGGACATTAGACAATTCATGGTAAGTGGTAATAGTTAATGTATGTGGTCAGGCTGAATACCGTAATATCAGAAGTTCCCAAAGACTAGCGTTAGCAAAAATAGTCTTTAACGTTACGCAGCTAACTAGCATGTCATGGGAGCTAACGTTAGATAACAAACATGTTATGATATCAAACGGTATTTTATTTTAAGTAAATGGCCAGTGGTATTACAGTATTTTTTAACGGTGTTGTCTAAATGGTTTGTGACTTTAGTCAAATATACTGTAGGCCTATGTGTTAAAATGTGTTTCACATTATGTAACACGACTGAAAGTTACCAGACGCTCTGTTTATTTTTCAGACTGACACACGATAATATATTGTAACAATGTTGGTGGCGAGGTTGACGTGCCTGAGGAGTCTTCCTCTCGCCGGGCTCCGTCCTGTGCTTTCTCAAGGCTCCCCAGCCCTGAGAGCACCCGCCCTGAAGACATGTCCACCCCTGCTCAGGCCCCAGCAGGTACTGTCAACACCAACAGGCTGCTATTCATGGCTCTCTAACACTTTTCTAAACTTTCTGATTGCTGCTTTATCTTTCCATTATGACCACACCAATACCACAACTAACGTTACTATTCCTCTGACCCACTCTTACTAAGATTAGACTCTTGTCACAACAGATACTGAAATACACATACGGACAAATAAAATTAGGTATTGGGCCCTGGATGATTACATATGATACGTCTCCCCTCAAATCACTATAATATTTTTTTTAAACATCCAGTTCTATTTTCAATTTGTCATGTACATTTTCAGTATATGTACCTTTTGTTGACAAAGGATGGTTAAACAATGTCTACACTGGATAGAAACAGACTAAATGTTTGTTATGAAGCAAGTCTAATGTCTCAGATTTGACCAATTGCTTCTACCAGGGCCATGGATGGCGCAAAGTGATTGACCTTAGAGTGACCTGCAGGCTAGGAAGCTGCAGTTTAATATTCAGAATGTATGACAGTGTCATACTTTGCTCGTTTGAAAGCCATGATGTCTCTCTCATGGGTGGGACAACTTCTCTGGGTGGGCAAAGCAGAGAAATGGGAGGTAACCTTGCCCCTTATGACCTCATAAGAAGCAAGATTCCAGATCGGCCCATCTGAGCTTTTATTTTCTCAAAGGCAGTGTAGGATACCCAGGGCTCAGTTTACACCTATCACCATTTGTAGCCATTGGGGACCATAGGCTGTCTGGGGGAACTCACATTAATCTTAAAAAACCTAATGAAGTGAGATTTTCATGCCATGGGACCTTTAAACATATTTCTCTGTACGTTCTGTCATACACTGTGAAATGATATTTGAAATGGTGTCTCCACACCACAGCATAATTGCTTTCAGTTTTTATTAACAAGGGTGGATGTGAAATTCCAGCCACAAAATCAACAATTGCAGTTTTGTGTAAAATTTATTTTTCTTTCACCAGGGTTATTCCTCCAAGGCCAGATTTGGGTTCCGCCGTGGGAAGACAACCAAAGACCAGCTCAAAGAAGCAGCTTTTGAACCAGCAACAGATACCGCCATTAAAAGTAATCACTATACTAGTTACTACTAAATATACTATTACATGCACTGAGTGCACTGTTACATAACTGAACTATGTTATGCTATCCAGTCTCTTGAACAAGCCAAACTATGAGTTTGTATGATTTAGATCATTCTTTGATGTTCTAAATTGCCATAATGCCAATATCTCCTATTGAATCACAAATCCTTTATCTATAACAGTCACTGTGTTTATCTGTCATTTTTAATGCATGCAATGTAAAATATGTAAAATATTAATTGTTGTGTCCACAGTTGACAGCATGGGAAGAATGGTTCTGGCTGGAGGTGCAGCAGTTGGCCTTGGAGCTCTGTGCTACTATGGACTCGGCATGTCCAATGAAATCGGTGCCATTGAGAAAGCAGTGTGAGTAGCAGCTCTGTGTACAAGCAGCTCTTTCATTTTCATAGGCCAGTAGAAAATCTGTGTAACCTTCTAAGAGCTCTATATTCACCTGGCTCTTCCCTCACTTTGCAGGATCTGGCCTCAGTATGTGAAGGACAGGATCCACTCCACCTACATGTACTTTGCGGGCAGTATTGGATTGACTGCTTTGTCAGCTGTAGCAGTGAGCAGGACCCCGGCACTTATGGGTCTGATGATGAGAGGATCTTGGCTGGTAAGCTTTATAACTCAGGTAGACCCAACATAGGTCCTCACTGCGTTGCAACATTTATTTTCAAATTAAATTGAAGGTTAATACGCAATGGAGCTGGTTTGGTAATAACTGTACTTTTCAAAACTGACTCAAACAATATGTTTAGGTCTATTTACAGGTTATTAATATGAATGCCTGATGTTTGTTCTAACCCAGGCTATTGGAGCTACTTTTGCGGCTATGATTGGTGCTGGCATGCTTGTCAGGTCCATTTCATATGAGCAGAGCCCGATGCCCAAACACCTGGCTTGGATGTTACATGCAGGTTTGTAAGACAATGTCTTGTGGAAAATTATTATTCTGTTATGTTCCCACTCAGCTTTTATTTCTGTTGTGTGCCTCAGTTTGGCTCTAGAGGGCAGTCATGTAAAGGCAGAATAAAAACATGTAAACATTTGGAACAGATCTGTGTTGTTTGTTGTAAATGTGGTATTATTTATTAGGTGTGATGGGGGCTGTCATCGCTCCTCTTACTCTCCTGGGAGGGCCTCTGGTGATGAGGGCCGCCTGGTACACCGCAGGAATCGTGGGAGGTCTGTCCACTGTGGCAATGTGTGCCCCTAGTGAGAAGTTCCTCAATATGGGCGGGCCATTGGCTGTTGGCTTTGGAGTGGTCTTCGCTTCCTCAATTGGTTAGTATAATGCAGTTTCACCTCTTAAACTTGGTCTCAGGTGCACTACAGGCAGTACTGAATGCAAGTTTTTAAATTTTCAGACTGAAAATGGCATTCTGTTAAAAGTAAAGTTAGAGTACAGAAGTGTTAGCATCTTAGCAAAATGTCAACAAGTTAAATGACATGACGTGTACATAATGCCATTTAATGCTTAATTAAAGTCAATATCCAGGTATAAGGTGTTTTCATGAGAAAATTCACTGACATAAAAAATTAAAATTAAATCATACCCAAAGTTTTCACACAACTAATCCCTTTTGCAAATTAATTTGGTTGATGTCACACAAAGGAAAAGTATCTTTGTTCTGTAGGAATTATTTGCATAATCTATAAAATAAATAGCACACATATCTACCAATTATGATGCTTTTTGATGAAATAGAACAATTTTTTACATATGTGTATGTTCATTAATAGTTTATCCGCTGAAATCAAGTTCTGTGCCAAGCAGCTTAACATCTCATTCATTTTTATAAACCCTTTAGGAAGGTAGCTGATCTATCAGCTACATACATACATACATACATACATACATACATACATACATACATACATACATACATACATACATACATACATACATACATACATACATATTTAAATTCTTATAATTCATTATTTAGGTATGTGTGCTATCACTTTGAATCAGTACTTGTCAGTCTCACAGCAAATCTTGTTTTTTTTCAGGATCAATGTTCCTGCCACCCACCTCAGCGTTTGGAGCAGGCCTGTACTCTGTGGCCATCTACGGAGGCCTGGTCCTGTTCAGCATGTTTCTCCTCTATGACACACAGAAGGTCATCAAGAGGGCAGAGACACACCCACTCTATGGTGTACAGAAATATGACCCAATTAATGCGTAAGTCACACCAGAAAATATTCACTTAAAGCTATTGCACTTTAAATGCTGTTTTCAGCAGAATGCTAGTAATGTACTTGCACCAACATAGGGATCTCATTCTTCTTTATTGTACAGGTGTATGGGGATTTACATGGACACACTGAACATCTTCATGAGACTGGTGATGATTCTGGCTAACGGCGGCGGCGGCAAAAGGAAGTAAACAGCAGCGTCTTGATTTGAGTTTTACTTTCACCTTCAACAGAGCTAAACAAAAACATATTTTACTACTAGCAGCATATACCAAGTGTTCTCTTAGTGATTAACTGGTAAATATACATGAATGCTTTGCAAGTGGTTTGCGAGTGTGAAGAAGAGGATTGCACTCTCAAAAAAAGACCAATTGTATATTGATAACACCCTGAGAGCTCTTACCTTGGTTGTGGAAGTATCTGGATAACCCTGGGCGTTACAGATGAGTTAAATATGAGTTAAATATGTCTGACAGCATGATTTTTCCTGCCTCAGATGTCGTTTGTATTCTTCATGTTTTGTATTTATTTCAACTTGATGATGATGTTTCTGTTTCTATAAGATGAAAGTTTAAGAATATCTGGTATGTGCAAACGAAATGCCACACGTCAGTCATAGACTGGTTCAGACTCAGTACAATAAATGACCACAGTATACACTGATATTGCACTTATGTGATGGGTTAAAGAGGTTGGCACTAGTTCATATATTTCTGAAAAAATAAACAGTAATTTCAACAATGGAATCGCTCAATAAACAAGTCAAAAGTGATGTTTTTTTTCAGATGGTTTTTCTTTAAATGATGGGATCCATATCTGCTGTCAGCTTTAGGAGAAATGCATATTTGGATAGATAATAATTTAATTCATATACTTAATCATTTATATTATGTCCTGGATCTAATAAGTTAGAATTATTTTACAGATAAGTTTTGGTTCTTAAAATCTTTTCTTAAATCAATATTGAACCCTTAATGAATTATGTTATTGGAAAACCACATAATCTACATTTACAATAAAATACCAAATAACACATTTGCTTTGATCCTGGTTGAACACATCTACTTGCATGCAAGCATTTATAGTATAACCATGTTGAAAAGAAAAGACTTCCAACGTTGGTATCATCTTCTCAAATTGTTGAAAAAACGGTAACATTAATGTTTTAGGTGCCTTTAATAAGAAATGTATTGTTAGACCTTGCAATAACATTACAAATAAGTTTGACTTGCAATACCACCAACACTCAAATGAGTGGTGTATTAAATAAGCCAAAACATTCATACACATGCACACTTATAGCAGCTCTGACCAAACTATAAGAGACCGGTGGGGTTCCACCTTGTATTTTCCTATAAACAGTCAGTGTGTAGCAGCAGATGACAAAGGCTTAGCGTAGTAATCCTCTTGTTCACCATCTGGCTGCTCCTCTAAAATTAAACCTTCAAACCAGGACGCTTGCAACAGATGCTAACATCTGTAAATATGCAGGTGATGCATTAAAGCATGCATATTTGGAGCACACAGCTGCCAGGGGGTGTTTCAATCTGAGATCTTATTCATGTTAAGGACACATATGACTCATATATACTGTCTATCAAAAAAAAAAAAAAAACTGCAGATGGGAGGGATAAAGAGGGCAATAATGGATGAGATTGGGGAAAGCTTCAGCATGTGGAGATCTGGCATTACTGGGGATAAACGTTGCTCTCTGGCGGTCATTTTCAGATTGATGACCAATATAGGTTTGGGACCAAGGTTTTTATTGCATAATGTAGCCTTGACATTGTGTTTGTGAGAGAGAGAGAGAGAGAGAGAGAGAGAGAGAGAGATAAGTTCAGTAGACAATGAATAATGGCTATGGGTATAGTTATAGCTTCACCACTTTCACCCACAATACCTTAAAAGCTCTCTCAGGCACTTTGTTGTCCATTATAGAACAATGTGTACAATATTTCAATTCAAAGAAGCCTTTAACAATGTTGCCAAAGCATCGTCATTTCAGTTATTTTCATCTCAACAACTGTCAGATGATTGCCTTGAAATTTTGAACATGGTAAAAAGCTTTCACTTATCCTGTGAATTATCTTGTCTACTAGATGGAATGGCACAACATGTTGTACATTTGTGATGCCCAGAGGATGAATCCTACAGACTTTAGTGATCCCTTTCTAGCAAGACCATATGATCAAAATTTTATTTTAGTGATTAGTTTCAACAATCATTCAATGACTTAAAATCCGCTGAAGCTGCTTAAGAAAGTTATCCATGTCCATCGTACTGTTTCTTCTCATTTACCGCCACATATCAGACACACAGTTTACACACACTAAACTAAGCGTGAAGTGAACGCGGTAAACATACCTGCAAAACATCTGCATGTTAGCCTGCTAAAGTTAGCATTTAGCTCAAAGCCCTACTGTGCCAACAAGTATGACTCTTAGTCTTGTTCTGCTATGTACTTTTTTCTCATAATATTTAGCAACTGTAATATAACTACTTTAAAGTTAAACTACTCAACTACAGTAGGATATTGTACTTTTCATTCCACTACATTTATCTGACAGGTTCAATTACTTTGGAGATTCCGATTATCTGTGGAAAAATCAGATAAAAAATCAGACTCATTATTCTAGATTAAAGCACCTAACAATGTAAAACTTGTTAAAATGAGCCCCACCTTGATTAACTCCAACATTAAAATGTTGCTTATGTGTTCATGAATCAGTTTAGTATTACCATTATTTAACACTCTAAAAGCTGCTTAATGTGTACTTGTACTATTAATACATTACAAGTTAGTTAGTATTATAGAAAGTAAAATTTTGAATGCAGGATGTCTACTTTTTTATTTTTAATTCTGCATAGTTCTTCCACAAATGTTTTTTTCTGCCTTAAATCCTTAAGATTCTGTAACATCAATTAATGTGTCTGCACTTTCAAAGTGTGTTATAAACCCTGCTTTTCATGGATTCTGTGTTTATTTTAGTTAACAGAGCAGATTTGTCATTGGCTGCCGAGTAAGATGCATGAGTGTGTCACGTCAGACTCTATTTTTATACCTGTGAAAATAGGAAGTGCACAAGTCTGCACCTCTAAGTGCCTAAGTCATACAGTTAACACACCACGTGGAAACAGTGGACAAAGCACTCACATGACGTCTGCTTATACGCAGATCTTATTTGTTTTTAAAAGGTGCAAAACGCTCTCAATACCAAAGTATTAACTTTCGGGCTCTTGGCCATCATCAGATACGCAGATAGATAAAAACGTACATCATATTCAGTTTTCCACTTGCCCTTTTTTTTATCAGCTTTTTTTCTGGGGACTGTATCTCTGTAAATTTGAGAGCAGCGTTTTGATTTTGACTTGATTAAGCTGCAAGTGATTCATACCATGAGACGTTCTTACAATTTTAGAAAGTGCTTAATGGCAAACATCCACTGTAACATGACATCCAGTACCTTTGTTAAGCTGAACTAAAAATGTAAAGTAGGCCTGCAGCTTGAAAATGCAAAATTTTCAATGCTGAATAAAAGCCTTGTTTTGCATAGGGATTGACAGGTCAATGGGATTCACAGGGAAAGTGGAATGCAAAGGCCAAAGAGAATGCATCACAAGTGCAGCTGAGGCTTGTGTTGGAGAGCAGCCCCAGGGAAGCTTAGGCCAGTGAAAATGGCTACATGTGACTAATGAGTTTGTTAAAACCCTTTAAAACACCTGCGAGAGGAGCCAAATGTGCCATGTGTCCATACTAGTTAACAAAGACGATATATATATATATATATATATATATATATATATATATATATATATATATATATATATATATATATATATATATATATATATACAGTACAGGCCAAAAGTTTGAACACATCTTCTCATTCAGTGTGTTTCCTTTATTTTCATGACTATTTACATTGTAGATTATCACTGAAGGCATCAAAACTATGAATGAACACATGTGGAATTATGTACTTAACAAAAAAGTGTGAAATAACTGAAAACATGTCTTATATTCTAGTTTCTTCAAAGTAGCCACCCTTTGCTTTTTTGATAGTGCTGCAAACCCTTGGTGTTCTCTCGATGAGCTTCATGAGATGAAATGGTTTTCACTTCACAGGTGTGCCTTGTTAGGGTTAATTTGTGGAATTTATTGCCTTATTAATGGAGTTGGGACCATCAGGTGTGTTAGAAGTCAGGTTGATACACAGCCGACAGCTACGACAAAACTGGCTCACATGAGGACCGCCCCCAGGAAAGGAAGACCAAGAGTCACCTCTGCTGAAGATAAGTTCATCTGAATCACCTGCCTCAGCCATCGCAAGTTAACAGCAGCTCAGATTAGAGACCAGGTGAATACCACACAGAGTTGTAGCAGCAGACACATCTCTAGAACAACTGTTAAGAAGAGTTGCGCAAATCAGGCCTTCATGGTCAAATAGCAGCTACAAATGCACTGCTAAGTAGAGACAACAAGCAGAAGAGATTTCTTTGGGCCAAGAAACACAAGGAATGGACATTAGACCAGTGGAAATCAATGCTTTGGTCTGATGAGTCCAAGTTTGAGATCTTTGGTTCCAACCGCCGTGTCTTTGTGCAACGGAGAAAAGGTGACCGGATGGATTCTACATGCCTGGTTCCCACTGTGAAGCATGGAGGAGGGGGTGCAATCATGTGGGGGTGTTTTGCTGGTGACACTGTTGTTGGTGACAAAATTGAAGGCATACTGAACCAGCATGGCTACCATAGCATCCTGCAGCAACATGCAACAACCCATCTGGTTTGTGTTTAGTTGGACCATCATTTATTTTTCAACAGGACAATGACCCCAAACACACCTCCAGGCTGTGTAAGGGCTATTTGACCAAGAAGGAGAGTGATGGAGTGCTGCACTGCCACAGTCACTGGACCTGAACCGAATCCAGATGGTTTGGGGTGAGCTGGACCGCAGAATGAAGGAAAAAGGGCCAACAAGTGCTGAGCATCTCTGAAAACTCCTTCAAGACTGTTGGGAAACCATTTCAGGTGACTACCTCTTGATGCTCATCAAGAGAATGCCAAGAGTGTGCAAATCAGTAATCAGAGAAAAGGGTGGCTACTTTGAAGAAACTAGAATATAAGACATGTTTGCAGTTATTTGACACTTTTTGTTAAGTACATAATTCCACATGTGTTCAATCATAGTTTTGATGCCTTCAGTGATAATCTACAATGTAAATAGTCATGAAAATGAAGAACGCATTGAATGAGAATGTGTTTGTATGTCTTTGATTTAACAATATATGGTTGCATTGCCTGCTATGTATACATTTTGCATGTGTGCAGAAGTGTGATAATCACACCATATTGTGTGAAACCTGAACTCACTCCACTCCACGCGTAGTTTTTCAGGAGAAATCGAGAGAGAGAGAGCAGTGTGGTGGAAGATGTTTGCGGAGGGAAGGGATGCGTCACTGGATTAGTGCCTGAGAATCAGTCCCAGCCTCTTCATCCTGAGCTGCTGAGACTCCTCCAGAAGGACACAACACTCTCTGCTCGTTTGCCCTGTTTTCCCTCCACGAAGCCTTCCACATGAGCCAGCCAAGCTGTGCCTCCCCACCAGGATGAAGAAAGAAAAGAAAACGCATGCTTTACTATTTCTCCTCCTGCTTCACTTCACCTTGGGTAAGGCTCTGCTTTTCTTTTCTTTGTGTTCTTTGTGTGTGGTTAAGACTTCTTGCTTTGCTCTTATCTGGTTAATCCTCTGACACAGAGGGCATGTCCATCTTAGTGTAGACTGCTCATGCTGCCTGTACTTTGTATCTAAATGTAAATGTGTGATAGTATATTTGTGTTATGAAAGTGGAAAACCTAAATCCAAGTACGTGTATAATTCATCTTCTCCTCTCCTCTCCCTCTTCCTCCTTCTCCTCCCTCCTTTTGGTTCCTGCCCTTTTTTTTTTAGCAAGTGAGTGCAACAGTTACGTCTTAATTACATAAGCATTTCCATTAGAAATACAAAAAATCCATGGGATTTATGTACATTTTTAGCTTTATACAGTAGTCACTTTTGCTTAAATAACTTGGACCATGTTATTTTTTTTTAAAGGGCAATCCGACTATGCTCCTTATTTTTATGATAATGGACCCAGCATTACAAATGGGAATATGGCCTTGTTCAGCATCTCTGAGGATACACCAGTTGGTAAGTCTCACTTTCACAATAACAGATCTGGTACATTTAAGTGTGAAATAATGTTTTGTGTAGTTTACAGGTGTTCATTTTTCATGTGTAGATGTAAAGATGTAATTATCCAGCTGGTGTGGGGCCCGCAGCTAATCACTGTAATACCTTTTGGATTGTGACGTACATCACGACTTACAGAAGAAAACAATATGGGTGGTGGCTCATCTGACCTCATTATTAAATACCATTTACACTGAATAAGAATTGAAGCAAATGATTTGAATGATTTTTAATGAACATAGAAATGTCATGTTTTTCTTTGATATTACTGTTTTTTTTTGGTCTTTTTTTTTTTTTTTTTTACCACATAGGGACACAGATATACATTCTGAATGGTACTGATCCAGAGGGAGATCCGGTGCGATATGATCTGACTTTTGAAATGGGCTCCAAAGAATATTTTAGGGTGGACTCCAAATCAGGAAACGTGACTTTGATTCAGGAGCTCGACAGAGAGGTGAGTCCGTGGATGACTCTCTTGTTTTGAAGAAACCGGCTGTCAATGTGACACTGCTCTGGCTCAAAGTAATGTTTGTCTTTTCTTTGTAGAAACAACATGAAATCTCAGCGCTCGTGAGCATAACAGATGGTCGCAATAAAGTACGTTTTTACTGTTTTAACATCATTTTGTTTATACTTTACAGTCACTAATTCACTGCAATAATCACACCATTGACACTATACAAAGAAAAAGAGAAAACAAAGATAGAAATGTGAAAATATCTACTACTGTACAAAATAACTGCTGTTACAGAATGACAGGAATTTTACCATGCTTACAGACTGTAAACATCTTACTAATATACATCATGATTATAGAATATACATACTAATGTATATAGAATGATCTTTTTCATCTCTCTTAGTTAATTTCTCTCTGAAAAAAAGATATAGCTTTAAAATAAATAATTATAATTTCTTTCTTCTTTCTTTCAGGTTGTTGAGACGGTTAGAGTGTTTGTCACTGATGTCAATGATGAACCACCTGAATTTCAAAATCTGCCTTTCATCATTGACATCCCAGAGGTACAGGTTATCCAATTAATACACCCGTACAATATAATAAATGCAATACATCCTTTCTGTCTATCTTTAGAAAGGATATATTTTGAGTTAAAAACAAATAGTGGATTTTAGTTTTTTTAATCTCTTGTCTGTTTTAGGATACTGCTCCAGGACAAAGCATCTACAAGGTCCAAGCAGTGGATAGAGATATGGGATCAGGAGGCAGCGTTTCATATTATCTTCAGGTAACACTACAGCGTCATTGTTATCCAAATGTGTAATACATCCAAACCAAATACTTCCTAATATGTAATTCATGGTTTTTATTTGGTCTTGCTCAGACTACTGCATCTATCTTTACTCTGGCACTCTGGCAGAAAATCTCTCTCCAAAATACAGTGCCCAGGCTTTTTTTAATTTATTTTGCCTTCTTGCATATGGCCTCAAATTGATTTCAGTGTTGATTGTAACATTTTGCTAATAACATATGGAGCTCTAGCTTGGCTCCAGCCTACATCTCTGGGCTCTTTACTCCTATACCCTTGAATACAGTCTGCCTACAATTGTATCCTCTCTGACCCAAAATCCTTATTTGAAAGCAAGAGCAAGCATTTTCGCTTACAATTTTATACCATTTTTTTTATCTTTTTACTGTTCCACGCTACTCTTCATTGCTGTTTTTTCTAGTTTTTGATTAACATTTCCAATTTGTAATCCATTTGAAAATAATTTCATTATTATGACCGCACCATTATTTTCTACAGTGGCCATTTGACTGATGAGACTGCATGGAAGAAAAGGTTAATCTCATACCAGAGAGCAGTGTGGAAATAGTGTGACTTTAGTGGATTTAATTTCAATTACATTTGAGCAAGTCACTGAAGAGTTGATAGGAGCTTAGGTTTGGTCTGGGCCAACAGCTGACTGCACAATAGTTGGTACTGTTCATGTGTCAACTGTGAGACAAATTGTGTGAGACAAAGTGTTTAGAAAAATGTCAAGGTTGAAGTGAGGTAAATCAAGATATAATACTGTTCAGAAGCATGTTTGAAACTAGCTTGATTGCTTTAAATTCAAGTAAAAATTTAAACTTATGTCTACTGTTAACACTGCTAACTGTGGCTTTATACTGTGTGGCTTTATACATTAACAGACCTCACCGTTTGCCAAGTTTACAATTGATGGGAACAGCGGAATCCTAAGAGTCAAACCTGGTGAGACTTTGGACTACGAGACCACGCCCACACACTTTGTGGTGGTGGTTGCAAAGGTGAGAGGTCATTGTCGCCCCCTTGTCTTTGGATTTGTCTTTTTGGGTGCCCTAAAACACACATTCACACTGTGAGCAGCAGCTTAGCTTTTGACATTTTAAGGGCTGAGATTTACATATGTACCATTGTGCACATAAAACAATTGTCGGAAAAGCAAGGTCTGTTTCAAAGGTGACAAAGTTCAGTCATGACCAAGCTTGTCTGAACACCAACACTTTGCTAAATTTCCACAGTATCTATGTGAAGTGAAGGGGAGTCTGGTGAAGAGTTGACAGTGATCCTTCCATTGTGGATAATAATATGATGGAGGCGGCTTTAGTTTGCTTTTCTAGCCCCAGCTTCTATGTATGTCTGTAGAAGAACATACCGATTCTTAAAAGCCTTATTTTAAAGTTGCTCTGTAAACAACAAATCAGATACTGAGAAGTTGAAACTCTGATAAAACAATAATATATAATAATATATGTAAATGATATCTGATGCTCCATCAATATAATCAGATTAACTCAGCAATGTTTCAATAAAAAAAATACATTTCAGCATTTGTCCACACGGAAAAATGAGTCTTTGCATCTTTGCTGTTAATGAAACCTCATAACATAACTAACAAAGCCATGCAAATAAAATGTCAGATTCCACTGGCTCCAATTATACTGAATTTGAGATGCTAAATGTGGATTAGGAGGTTTACGTACCCGTTTTTAAACAGACATCTACAGTAACCAGTAAGGCAAAATTTGCAATTATAGTGCTTGTATTTCATTTTGTAATAACTTGTTAACTTGTGTCTCCATTAACTGCCAAATGTAAAATAAAATGTCCTGTACTCTTTATTTGTACACTTTATTTGATTTAATTTTAAGACTGTTCCATCATAATTTGCCATGGATAAAAGTACAATCTCACTCAACAGCCTCACTGTTTGTTTTCTCAGGACGGAGGTGGAAAGTACAAGGGGAAGCACCAGGTTTTAACCTCCACAGCCACTATGACAATCAATGTACTTGATGCCCAAGACATGCCTCCATCCTTCATAGGAACTCCTTACTTTGGCTATGTCTATGAAGTCTCAGTTCCTGTAAGTCCTCGCATTCTCTACACACCAGTGAATAGGTCAGGGTGCTGGTTTTGTTTACATGCAGTAAATATGCATAACATTAATTTTCTTCTTCCAGGGTTCTGAAATATTCACTGTGTATGCTAAAGATGGAGATCAAGGCAATCCTAACCCAATACATTATTCCATTATGAATGGTGAGAACAATACATCAACAAAGTAATTCCAAGTTACACTATCTTGTTGTAACATGTTTACGTTTATCACTTTTTAGGTAGTGATGGTGTCTTTGACATTAATAGCACAAGTGGATGCATCACCCTGACAACCTATCCAACTCTACTGAAAAATGAATTATATGAAATTATAGTCAAGGTAACATTGTTGTTTTTTCTGTCTTCTCCCAGTTATTTCTTGGGAATTACACTTTCATATATTCAACTTATTATTATTATTATTACTACTGAATGCATTGTTCTTTTTTAAACCCCAGGCGTTTGAGGTAGGACCAAACAGTCAGCTGCAGGACTACGATGTTACCACGGTGACAGTCCGGGTGGTGGATCTTAACAACCATCCTCCAACCTTTTACGGAGAAAATGGACCACAGAGCAAGTTTGAGGTCACCATGTACGAGCATCCTCCTCCAGGGGAGATCCTGCGAGGCTTTAAGATTACTGTCAATGACTCTGATCAGGTGCAAATTTCCTCTATGATGCTGATTCCTTCCTTGCGGTTCATTGGTCTATGTGTGCCTGCTGTACTTTAATACCTAACTAATAACTAACAATTATTTACCAGATGTTTTCCATTTTATTAGGTTTGCTGAAGTCGTCTTGAGTCTGATAAATCTTTTTCTTGTTTTTCTGGGCAGCTACTAATTCAGTTTCTAAATTTTGCTGTTTTTTCTTTGCAGGGAGCAAACGCTAAATTTAAACTGAGACTAGTGGGGCCGAGTCGAGTGCTGCGAGTGGTTCCCCAGACAGTCCTCAATGAAGCGCAGGTGACCATTATTGTGGAAGACACATCTGGCATCGACTATGAAAAAGGACCAACCCTTTATTTTAAGGTTTGACTTCATATATCACTAAATTATTAATGAGTATTATTGAAATAACTCCAATATCTGGGGCTGCAACACATCATTATCTTACCTTTTTCTTGTTATATTTTTCATTAATCGATTAGTTGCTTTGCTTAGCGTCCAAGATGACATCTTAACTTAAAATTGCTTGTTTTCTCTGACCAACAGCCCAAAACCCAAAGATGTTCAATTTACACTGACCCAACCTTTTTTGATAAATTAGAAACAATTGATTATTATCAAAAAATTTTAATTTATCTTTAGCCACGCTATCAGCATGGCTCTAGGTATGGCAAAGACTGAAATATCATAATGACAATGGAATGAATTTTGGCTTCACAAAGCTGCTACGGTGACTCTTACAATAAACTAATCAATTAATAACTTTTTAGCACTGTTTTAATTACACAATGCATGTGTCTCTCTGCAGCTACTGGCGGTGGAAATCGACACTCCTGAGAGGTTCAGTGCAACAGCTGACATAGTCATCAACCTGCTGGACACCAACGACAACATCCCCAAATTCACATCCGAGTATTACATTGCCAGGATCCCTGAGAACTCTTTGGGAGGCTCCAGCGTTGTGTCTGTAACAGTGAGTCAATCACGATTAAACTCAGCTTTAACAGACCAAAGTGATTATATAATCCATCAATCCTCCAATAAATGCATATTACTTGGTGCAGTTCATTAGATAAAAGCAGGTTATCGGCAGACAAAAAAAAAGCTTGCGGCTCCCTGGTTTTGTTTTTGTTGGTCCTGAAACATATGTGACATTCTGGCATATACATCAGGGAGGGCTTTCATTAATAGTAATATTGGCATGTTTGTTTCTTCCTTTTCATTATACTGTATCTGTCCTGTAATCAGGCAACATGTCCAAGCTACGCAGTATGGAGTAAAAAGCTTAATTTTGCCCTATGGTTAATCATGCTGACCTATACCTCCACCCCCACTCCCCACAGGAAGAGACTTACAGCCTGCCCCACCCACATGAGCTTATGGCTGGTTGTCCTCAGCCAGTGGCCACCCCCCAACCCCCACCCCTACCCCCACAGTAATTCTATTACATTAAATTGATCAAACTGGTAAATAATCTTGCTTACAAAGTGTCCATGTTTCACTATATACTACATGTGCTATAAGAATTGCCTTTTAATCTCTGTCCTGTCTTGTCATTCAGGCAAATGATCCAGATTCAGGCCCCTGGGGTGAAGTCAAATATACGATTTATGGATCAGGATCAGATTTGTAAGTAAAAACCTTTTACTCTTGCCAGTTTAGGTTTGTTCTGATCAGATACTTAACTGTACTTCCACTAAACACATTACATAGACTAAAAAGTTTTTTTATGCGTATGCAGTGAGCATATGACTCAATATTGCTCAGAGTGTTTGGTAAACTCAGGATGACACCAGTCATGATTCATCGTTGTCACTTTGATGAGAGGTAAGCAGGAAACCAGTTTGATTGGCCCCTCTGCTGCACAAACAGCTCACTCTAAAATGGCTGCAAGATGCGGGCTAATCTTCTAATTGGATTGGATGGTTAAAAATAGACAGCCCGGCCCGTGTCACATAGGGAGAGCCAATTAACATGCAATGTGACAGCTGGAGCCACAGAAACGGCAGTTTTGAGAAGCAAGGCAGCATGCAGCAAAGGAAAAGTGAGAATTTATGCTCATCTTCAGGCAGCAACCAGGAGTTAATTGTGTGAAAGTTATCAGCTTCAATGCAACTTGTGAATTTTCACAGTGGATAAAACAAGACAGAATTGGTGGCTGAATAAAATGGCAGCAAGCCCAATGTTGAACTAGAAAGCACTTTCAGAGCTGTAAATTCATAAAACACTTATTTTCATCTTTGAAGTTATTGTGATGGCAAACGTTTTTGCTTCTGGAAAAATGGCACAATCAATGTTGGTGCTACATATTCCAGATCCGGACCAGGAATTAGCTAGTTATTTATTGACCGATCCTAAGTTTTCATCAAATGTTGTGGAAATCTTTTGAGGAGTAATTAAAGAAATAGAAGAAAATGCTGCAAAGAAAAACACACAGCAGTATGTAGAAATAAACCTGAATTAGAAAAAGGACAAAACTCAAAAGAGTGTAGCTGGCAAGAGAAGGCAATGCAATTAAATCTCAATCAGAATCAGCAGGGAAACAAATAATAAAAATCTTCCAGGGAAAAAAACCCCATTCATAATATAATTGGCGGAAATAACTTAAAGTGCTCATATTATGCTCATTTTAATGTTCAGAATTGTATTTAGAGAATGTACTAGAATAGGTTTATGTGGTTTAATTTTCAGAAAACACCATATATTTGTTGTACTGCACAATGCAGCAGCTCCTCTTTTCACCCTGTGTGTTGAGTTTTAGCTACAGAGTGAGGCATCTCACTTGTGTACCATCTTTGTTGGGATTCGCACATGCACAGTAAGTACTGCTAGCTTGTCAGTTGTTGAGCATGTCACTACCCAATGTGAGTCGAGTGCAGATGTGAGTCGTACATGCGTAATTTTGCAACGAGTGCAGATGTGAGTTGTTGCATCATTTTGCGACAAGTAGACTACAAGATACTAACAAGAGACTTCTGTAATATCAATACAGTAAAAATGGACCTACATACCAAAGTTTTTTCACTACTGGCTACAAGTTAGCAATCAAACACAACAAATGCTGTCACTTGAATGACGTTTTGAGCTAACGTTAGCAATCAAACAATCATAGATAGCTAAAACGTTGAAATTGAAATGATTTCCATCATCTGTTATTCTTTGTAATGAGAAATTTATTTTAGGGATTTCACAAATTTCAGTATGACATGTTATGCCGTAAAATGTTTACATCTGAGCATACGCAACTCACATCTGCAGTTGACTCACATCGGGTAGTGACAAGCATGAGGGAGTGCCACGCTAGCAGCCATAACGTGTGTTACAAAGTGATGCACGTTGGTCACGGAAGTAAAGGATGGACTACAATAGAGCTGTTTGGAGCAGTTTGTGAACAATTTTTCTCTGTAAGATGGTACTTTGGCTTTTTCACTTTATAAATCAATGTGCACAAAAAAGATATATAACACAATAAAGCAAAGGGAAGAAGCCAAAAAGTATAATATGAACACTTTAAGGCATTATTCATATTGATAACTAAAACAAAAAATACACAAGGAATTTACCTACATTATTTAAAATGAAACAAATTAAATGAAAAAGTTAAAGAAAGGATAGGATATATTTGCTAAGTCTATCTTCCTGATTTCTGAGACAAATGGTGATAACCATTTTAAGCTCTTAACCAAATGTTTATTTTCAATAGAAAGTTTTCTGAGATAAAGGACAGGTATCTGCTTTTTATAATGTACTCTTAATGGGAGTCATTTTGAGGTTCACATGTGTGATGTGATGTGCTGTTAATTAGGACACCTGGTTTGTGTTTGACACAGAATAGACAGCTGTGGTTATGACTCATGCTCTTTCTCTGAACCTGCAGGTTTGCCATCCAACCGTCATCAGGCCTCATCTCCACGCAGCCCTGGACCAGCTTGGACGCAGAGGTCAGGTCTAAATACAACTTCTACGTCAAGGCTGAAGATTCGGAGGGAAAGTACAGCTTGTCTGAAGTCTTTGTCACTGTACTGGACATGAACGACCACTCTCCAGCATTTGATGAAAAACTTCTGGAAAAGACTATGATAATTGGTATACCTGTCAGAGTAGAGGTACATC
This sequence comes from Percina caprodes, assembly GCA_013375575.1. Taxonomy (NCBI): domain Eukaryota; kingdom Metazoa; phylum Chordata; class Actinopteri; order Perciformes; family Percidae; genus Percina; species Percina caprodes. Next base: position 4,522,157 of record JABXJD010000010.1, on the reverse strand, counting down.
ATGTCTAATAATTCCTCTTGTAGTGAAAGTCGATAAACACTAGTTGTTTTTGATCATACTGACGTTTAGAGACTTCATGATTTCCAATAAAAGGAAATTATCCCAAATGATTAGAATTTCAGTTTCCTTTAGTGTGCACAGATCATGTTTAGCAAAATTGATTAATGAATGTTATAAAATCTAATGTTTAAGAGCTAATCATTACTGCCAAAACTAAATGATAAAACTGGGGATGTTCTATACTTGATCCACTTAACAAGTGTATCTAAAACCTAATATGGTTTATTCCTTTGAGGCCAGTGAGGCTCCATTGTTGTGGAAGACATGATCCTTCATTACAACGATTGCGTGTGTTAGAGTGCCAAGCTGTTTTAGGCAAATGCTTTTTTTTACTGAAAACATGATCCTTTATAGGCTGGTTTTGTGATTTACCAAAGAGATATTAAGCTTTCGATTAAATAAATTGATACTAAAATATCCAACCATTTTATGTTATTATGCTTCTTTCTACAGGCGGTGGATGAAGATGCAGAGTCTCCAAACAACGTCATTGAGTACTCCATAATGACGGCTGATCCTGACAACGCGTTTGATATCAATGCAGACACCGGAGATATCAAGCTGAAGCCGTACATCAAGTCCATGGAGATTGTGCAGAACATCACCAAGCAAAAGCACTGCAAGTGGTCTCTGGTGGTCCAAGCCAGGGACAGAGGCTCTCCATCCTTCAGCACAACAGCTGTGGTCAACATCGATATCACAGAGGCGGTAAGACTTAGTTCTGACTTGCAGCATGCTTGCAGCACTTTCTATTCCAAGCTTTAGGCAGCACGAACTTTAGATTCAAGCAATTAAACATATGAAAATAGGCATTGTTATGCTCATAGCTGCTAATTCATCCTTGTTTCAGCCAGTCACACTTCATTGAGCTCATATTCTTTAAGAGATAATGCCGGTAATTTTTATGCTTGCATTATTATCAACAAGTCAAATGAAGAGACCAAAACCAATGATGAATTGATCCTACTAACAAGGGGATAATATCTGGCTAGTAAGTTGTTAGTTATTCCTCTTTCATCACTAACAAGTTTACTAGTTACAGTTAACTTTATCTGTCCATAAAATCATCTGCCTGCTACAGCAGGAATCATTAAATGTGACATTTCACATAAGAATGAGGCTAAAAAGCTCCATAGAACTGCAGAGTTAGTAATAATTATCTGTGGGTTTGTTACAATGAGCCACATTTTCTTATTACACATAGTTGTAATAAAGTAGCACCTTCTAATTAGTTATGTAGTTTGCAGCTATAAATGTTAGTACATCATAAAAGGGTTTTAATCTATAAAGTCTGCAGTTGTACATGTTGATACATGGTTTGTGGTACAAGCAACTACTCAAAAGTATTGTTCACATTTTGGTAACCCCAAAGATTGTTTTTATTAAGGACTTGTAACTGATCTTTACATCTTACAACCCATTTATAAAGGATGCTTACTAGAAAATCATTTGTTTTGCCAAAACTTTAAATATATAAATTCAGACTGGTTATTGTCTCTTCAGTAAATTTGAAGATATAAAATTACAGCAGCATTATCCTTTAAAGTTTTCAGTTATTTACATGAACCCATATTTTAACTGTTTTCACGATGTTTTCATTCCTTCACTCTATATGATGAGATGACTCAGTCTCTGTTGTTTCTATGTTGTGCATCGTGCTTTTCAGATCAAAGGTCGAATTGTTTCATACTTCATGGGCCTCAGCAAGCGTCCGCTGACTGTATTTGGGATTTGTCTCAGCATTGTCACTTCCCTCCTTTTACTCACAGTCTGCATATCCACAATCATGTACTGTAACTCAGTAAAAAAGTCCAGAATCAACCCAGAGAGTAACTATATCAAGGTGGTGCGTAGAACCAAGTGAGGAATATTTGACACCTGTATTTCATTACTCATTCATAACCTTTAAAAAGATATCTATTTTTTTACTGGTTAGCTATTCATTATTGGTCTGTCAAAGAGTACTGAAGCACATTTGAAGGAATAATAAAACAACATAATCAAAGTATTTTTTTAAATTTTCCTTTTTTTTTTTTTTTATTGGAAAATGTTCTAAAATGCAATAATTTTTCTAAAAATGTAGATTGTGTTTTTACACTACCGAATCCTCTTTGATTATCTAAAGCACTTTTTTTGTCTAGAGCATGACTCAGAGTATAAAGCTGTCAAAGAGACAAAGATGAAGCCTTTATCTTTGGATCAGTTAATCTACATTTGTCTCACACAAACATGCTCTTAACTCTATTTTGGTCCGATGAACTGTTATCCTTCTTGTTCATACCACATCAATCACATGCCAAAGAGAAATCCTAAGGCACCGCACTGCCAGACGCATTCCCAACAACTAGTGTTAGTTGCATAGTTTTTAGCTTTGCATCAGCAGTCCTGTACTATAGGAGAGGAGGATGACTGAGTTTGAATGTGGGAGTGTAACATTGTTGGTAGACATGTTGTGTGGGCCTCCTCTGTCAGTGCTTTGCACATCCATCTCATGCATGCATGCTTTGGAAAAATTCTGCGTTAATGCTTGGATTCAGTCCCTTGGACTTGATTTAAACTATTTCATTGTGCTTTTTCACAGACTCCTCTCAAGGGGCCTATGGCGGCCTTTTTATTGAAAAGTAGGGACAATCCAATGAAAGCTCTAGGGATGGTCACTGTTATCATTAGCTCATTGGTAGGGGTGACTGTCTTGATCTCTACGGCTATATACATGCGTAACTCAAAGTCAAACAGGATCATGCCGGCACGTCGCATCATTAAGAGGCGACCAAGGGACCAGCAGCCCTGGAAGGTCAACATGCCTGTTGTCAGATTTGTCAACCCTGCCGATAAATTCCGTATTCTCAACCAAGAGGTCAGTCAACAGTGGGGAACCAGCAGCCACTGGGCGAAGCCTCCTCCTCCCAGTGCTCCTCCGCCCCCATCTAACACATGGTCTAATGAGAGTACCCGGACGGTCCCAACAATATCTGGTGTGCTGGCCTCCAAAGGATCAAAGAAAACTAAATCTAATCGCCGCAAAGAGGGAAATGTCAGCTCTGCTTTGGTGTCGGAGCTTAAAATGAAGCTTGAGCAGAAAATCATTGAGAGCAACCAAGGCTATTATTAACTCATATAAATGTCTTGTTTAAGGTTATTTGACGAGTCTACTGCTCTTAGAGTTCTCACCTTCATGTGATGATCTGGTAGATGGGCCTACCTGTAGATTATTCACTAGTAAATGGTAACAGAGGTGTTACTGGAACGTTAACAGATATTTATGTCTTAAAATGAGATATTAAACAAGTGGGTATCCTCTGTTGACCTGGCTTAGGTGAAGAGAGGAGACCGGTCGAGTCTGTCTCTGGTGCAGAGGGAGGTAATTCACGAGACTGCCATCCTGAGGAATATTATGTAATTTAAGGAAGTATCACTGTAAATTGCCCAGCGAGAGGATTACTAAGATTTACTGTGTATACATAAATTGCATAACTTGTTGCATAATAAGTGTAATTTAATGGTTTAAACACATCTAGGATTTCATCCAATAAATCATACTAAAAAACATTTCTTCTTGCTCACTGGAGCGTGCAGCTGAATGACACGGTCATGAAAACGACACTTCTTATGAAGTGCTGAAGGACCTGTGTGTTATTTATTTTTTTACTGTGTTACACCAGCAGCTTAAATGCTACGGGGTTGCGCTTTTGTATGATTACAATGTGCCACTGTAGGGTTTCACAGTTACACAAGTTAATAGAAATGCTTTTCTTCATTTGAATGTGTAATTCTAGAAAGAAATGTTTTTATATAAATAACATGGGTCCATTTTAAATGTATGTATATGCATATATTACAAGATATGCCCATTTCCCAGTTGTATCTTGCAGAAGTAAATAACATACGGTACAAAATTAACTATCTAACGCCACTTAAGAGTTCAAGCACATATCACTGTGTACTGTATATAAGCAGGACATTTCCTTTACAAACATAGTTATTGAAATATAGAGTATGTGTCGAATATTTAGGTTCCACTCCCAGTTACTTTTCCATTTCACACTTCAATGCTTTCAAATTTAGGCAAACAAAATAATTTTAATTGTTGTTGTCCATATATTGTATCTGACTATATCTTAACTTATATCTATCTAAATCTCTGCTATAAATTACAATTGCCTGGTCCTTGGAAGTAAAATATTTGTACTGTCTTTGTACTGTCTTGATTTTGAATAAATATATGGAAATGATTTGGTCTTAGCTCTATTTTGTCCAGAGACAAATTTATATTAGTTTAAGTTAGTTTAGTATAGAACACTTTAGTTTTTACAATACCACATACTATACTATAACATTTTCATTGCTTTTATTTGGCATACTATGTTATGATTTTTATGACATTATGACATAATAAACTATTACTATTTTATGGCACTTTGTTAATGACATAAACAATGACTTTGTATCAATTTCCACTTTTCCTTACTATGATTTTTTATAGCATATTATATACTGGTTAGAAAGTATTAGATTGGGAGTTTGATTTCCATCAAGAACTAAATATTATTAAAGTCAGATATTACTTTTATTACTTTGTATGGCATACCATACTATGACTTTTTAATGACATACTATATAATATACTATATAATACTATAACTTTTTTGATATAGTAAATTATGACTTTCTTGTGACTTTTTAAGGAATTCTATATTATATTTATATATTATATTTTATCAGTGTGTTCAATGACCAGTTAGGAGTCTGAATTTGGGAGTTTGATTACTATCAATAGCTATTCATTATTAAAGTGTGACTTTTTCTGATATACTATGATTTTTTTTCTGACATACTATAAGTTTTTTATGACTTTTTTGAGATACTATACTATGACTTGTTTTCAACATACTATACAATGACTTTTTTTCAACATACTATACTATAACTTTTTTATGACTTTTTTCAACAAACTATACTATGGCTTTTTAAGACTTTTTCAACATACTATACTATGATATGACTTTTTTTTTATGAATTTCATACTACTATACTATACTAAACTATTTTTCCACACTATGACTTTTTTTGACATTCTATACTTTATCGTTTTTATAACTTTTTTCAACAAACCATACTATGACATTTTTCAAAAAGGAATTTTTTAGTAATTTTATTTGGATAAAAAGCAGGGTGTCCAAGGCTGGAATGGAACCATGGGAGCTGAGATTACAATTGAGCCTTAATGGTACACACCCTACCCATTGAGCTAATATGATACCCTGTTGCTGAGACAGTTTTAAACATACTTTACTATGACTTTTTTGACATACTATACTATGAATTATTTATTACTTTTTTTGACACACTACTTTTTCGACATACTATACAATGACTTATTTCACATTCTATACTGTGACGTTTTTATAACTTTTTCAACATACTGTACTATGACATTTTTCAACAAGGCATTCTTCAGGCATTTTATTTGGACAAAGACAGAAACACATTCAGCAGGGTATCCAGGATTGGAGTTGAACCATAGGAGCTGTGATTACAATTGAGCCTTAAGGGTACACAACCTACCAATATCTACTGGGGTGCCCAGGTGCTAAGACATTTTTCAACATACTTTGTTATGACTTTTTGACATACTATACAAAGAATATTTTTAACATACTATACAATTACTTTTTTTGACATACTGGACTGTGAATTCTTTATGAGTTTTTTCAACATACTAAACTGTGACTTTTTTAAGACTTTTTGATATACTGTAGTACTGTACTATGAAATTTGTCAAAATTATATTCTTTAGGCATTTTATTTGGACAGAAATAGGAATACATTGAGCAGGGTATCCAAGGTTGGAAATTGATTAGAATGGAGCCTTGATGTTAACCCTACCCATTGAGCTACTGAATGCCCTGTTTCTAGGCATTTTTCAACATACAATACTGTGATTTTTTTTGTATCTTTTTCAACATACTTTTGACATACTATACTGTGACTTTTTTATGACTATTATTTCCGACATACTATACTATGATTTTTTTTCGGCATACTATGCTGTGACTTTTTATGATTTTTATTGACATTTTTACTGTAACTTTATATGTTTTTTCTCAACAGTCCATACTATTACTTTGTTAAACATACTATACTATGACTTTTTATTGACATACTTTACAGTAATGTTTTATGTTTTTTTTTCAAGAGTCTATACTATGACTCTTCGACATACCATATAATGACTTTTTTTGACATACAATACTATGGCTATTTTCAACATACTATACTATGATTTATTTAAACATACTATACTATGACAGTTTTATAACTTTTTTTGACATATGATACTATGAATTTTTTATTACGTTTTTGGAAATACCTTACTATGACTTTTTATGGCTTTTTTCAACAGTCTATACTATGACTCTTTTTGACATACTATACTATGACTATTTTATGACTTTTTTCGAAATAATGTCCTATGACTTTTTTTTGACATACTAAACTATGACTAAGGCTTTTTATGACTTTTTACATACTATAGTATCACTTTTTTGACATTCTATACCATTATTTTTCCGACATTCTATACTATGACTTTTTTCGACATACTACACTAGGATTTTTTTGAAATACTATACTATAACATTTTTATAACTTTTTTTGACTTAATATACAATGACTTTTGTATGACTTTTTATAACTTACCGTACTATGATTTTTTTCAGCATTCTATACTATAACTTTTTTAGACATTTTTTTCAACACATTAAGATCAGCTAAAAAAAATATATATACTTTATTGTCCCCAAAGGGAAACCTGTTTTGGCTTCTGTCCATTCCGAAAGTAAGCATCTCTCAGCACAAGCTCTCATGGAACACTAACATGCTTCCATATACATTAGACAGGTAAAATCGTATTACATTACTCTTAAAACATAAATTAGGACAATATTAAACTGCAGCGCAAGACAAGTCCGGGTCACAGCAGCGCCGCACCACCGGAAACTGTATTGTATTATGAATTTTCATGATTTTTCTTGACATACTATGCTATGACTTTGTATAATCTTTTTCAACATATTATACAATGCATTTTTTATAACTTTTATTGACATACTGTACTATGACTTTTTTCAACATTCTATAGTATTATTTTTCTGACATTCTTTATTGTGACTTTTTACGACATACCTATCCTATGCCATTTTCATATCTTTTTTTCGTATACATTTTTTGTGACTTTTCATAACATACCATGGTATGACTTTTTTCAGCATACTATACTATGACCTTTTTGATGTTTTTTTCAACATTTATTTATTTATAGCCTTTTCAACATTCTATACTATGACTCTTTTCAACATACTATACTATGAATATTTTATTACATTTTTCAAAATAACGTACTATGACTTTTTTTTCGACACACTATAACATGGCTTTTCATGATTTTTCCTGACATACTATGCTATGACTTTGTATGATTTTTTTGACATACTATACTACGACTTTTTTGACATAGTATACTATAATTTATTTTAACATGCTATAACATAACATTTTTATAACCTTTTTTGACATTCTATTCTATTGTTTTTTCCAACATTCTATACTATGACATTTTTATAATTATTTTTCAACTTGCTATACAATGACTTTTTTATTACTTTTCATAATATACCATTCTATGACTTTTTTCATAATACTGTACTATGACCTTTTTTGACATTTTTCAACATTTACTTATTCATTGCTTTTTCAACATACTATACCATGATATTTTTTAAACATTTTTCAACATATACTATGTCTTCTTTCAACATACTATACTCTGACCTTTTTTGACATACTATACTATGACATTTTATGATTTTTATTGAAATACTTTACTATGACTTTTTATGGCTTTTTTCGACAGTCTATATACTATGACTATTTACTGACTTTTTTCTAAATAATGTACTATGACTTTTTTTCGACATACTATACTATGACTTTTTTTGGCACATTATATTGTGACTTTTCATGATTTTTTTGACATACTGTACTGTGACTTTTTTGACATACTATAGTATGATTCATTTTGACATACTATACAATAACATTTTATAACTTTTTACGACATACTATACTATGATTTTTTTTATAACTTTCTTTGACATACTAAACTTTGAGTTTTTTGACATTCCATACTAATATTTTTTTGTTTTTCAAAAAAGTATTCTTCAGACATTTCATTTGTACAGAAACAGTAAGAGATTTAGCAGGGTGTCCTAGGGTGGAATTGAACTCTTGCAGCTGTAATTAGAATTGAGCCTTAATGGTACACACCATACCCACTTGGTGCCCTTGTCTCTAAGAGATTTTAGACTGTGATTCTACTGTGACTTTTTTGAATTTTTTTGAATTTATGTTTATGCTAAGACTACTAGTCACTTTGTAGATTAAGCTTTCATATAAAATGTATGATGACATTATTAAATACATTGCATCATTTAAGATTAAAGCAGTTCCCACAATTTTAACTTGTAACCATTTACATTAAAGCAGTGTAGTTGGGGCCGATTGTTCAATTCAAGGCCCAAAGTATTCAATGTTTCACAGAAAAGGAATGATTAGAGAAAGATTCAAAGAATTGAAACAGATTTGTGTATCAGATATTTGTTTTTCATCTTTTCTACCCTGTGAATCATCTCATGACCTGTCAGATTTATCTTGCGACCCTCTGGAGGGGCCCGACCCATATGTTTGGAACCACTGTACCAAAGTAACTATAACTGTAACATATGTATATAAAGTAATATAAAGTAACTGTATACACACAGTAGTTAAGCTCCACCTCGAGAAGCCTCAACAATAAAATGATGCTTACACATTGATGCATTGGTATGGGATTTAATATATGATAATATATCAGTTACAAGAGTCATTTTTCTGCAGAATCAGTATTTTACTGTTGAGTACATCTTGTTGAAATAACTTCTGTACTTTTATTTAAATGCAGAACTTTTACTTGTAATTGAATAGTTATTTTTAGATTTTGGTTTTGTTACTTTTACTTCTTCCACCACTGCTCAAAATATTACATCATCATAATTATAGTTATTTACATATTAATATATCATATTCAGCAATGAATCACACCTTTTAATTCATCTGTTTAAAAAAATCATAACGGATGCAATGATTCCACTGTGGATTTGAAATATTGACAATATTTAACACTAAAACTAATTTTCATCATATCCAATATATCTATTTAATTGTGAACTAGATAAAAAGATTTTCTTTTCCCAATTAAACTGAAAAAAGCAAATTGAAAATCTAAAAATGCCCTCTGTTCCCTATAGTGTACATAGAGACACACAGCAAGCTCAAAATTGTCATTAAATGGAAATATCATTTTCCTGCTGACTAGGATTCAGAAAGAAAATCTCTTTAATCTGCTTATGAGTGTATGTATAAATGCACGGGAAAACACTGCTTATATAACAAAATCCTCTGATTGTGCTAAAAAATCTGAGTATGTCTCAGCATTTGTCTCTGACTTTTCTTTAATCCACATCAAACATCATTTCATTACAAGACAGCAAATCTGCACTCTGTGAAACGAAAAACAATAAAAAAAAATGTTTATTTTTTTCAACATAAAATGGATTAAAATCTCCTGAACCATAAACCAACACACAATTACAATTTAGTTTGGTGAAGCTGACAATTAAGAAATATACAAAATATTAATTATTCACAATTTATAAAATTTTGGATTTTTTTTGCATGCAGTATCAAAACTTAAAACTCAAAAACTAAAACCAAAGAAATATCAAATGCATTTCATCACAAACTTCTTCTGTACATGTATATTAACACAGATGATAAAACTCTTCTCATGTTAAGGAAGAAAGGCATCTCCGCTTTGAGCTAACAGCTTGAAAATTATATTTACATGATGACTGCTACTTATAGCAACAATTTGTGTCTCTAATGTGCTAATAATCCAATGCTACATTTGCGTCCCTGAGCTTTCTGGAAAAAGAAATACCCTGCAATCTTTTAAATGTAGATCATTTAAAAAAACTAAAAAACAACACTGTTCTGCATTCCAGAATCCTCAAAGACTATTCTGGTCATCTCAATAAAAAAATATTATGTTTTCTGTGTCTCTGATTGCCAGAATTACTTATGTAGTTTGAATTTGAAGAGTAAATCCAATTTAAACATTTTTTGTCTGCATTCATTTTTTTTTACCATTATTATATATTATAACAAAATAATGTGTTAACATATATTCCCAATGTACATTAAAGGGAAAGGAGATGTGTAATTTCCTAACGCATTCTCATGAACGGGTTCGTATGATATCGACAAAGAGTTACACACACTAAAACGTATGATGTAATACAAAAACTAGGAGACCGACGGCTGGTCACGTGACATCAACTTCAGAGCTCCATGCTACAGAGCTTTGTGACACGGCTTTAGACCTCTGTCACAGCTCGTCGTATCATCGGCAGTTAATAGATGTGTGTCGCCGCTTTTTCTTTCTGAAATTCTGAAAATACTTGAAAATACCTTACCATTCCTTACTTTTCAAAGATCAAAAGTATTTTCGGAAAACCTGATGACTCAAATGTAATGATAATATACAAGAAGTAAAAAGTGGTGCTGCGCTCAAAACTGACATTATTTATAAATACACATATTTGTACATGTATTTACTTTGATGCTAGTACAGTTGAGCTGCACTTCCTGCTTTGCTCTTGTCCTCAGACTTCCGCCTCTTTTTCGGCTTTTCCTCTGAGTCTCTGCACAGGCCTTCATCACTGGCCGCTTGCAGGCTGTCGAAGGTGCCCTGCCTCTCAGCCCCCTGCAGGTCCTCACCGTGCAGCCTGCGCTTCTTCCACAGTTTCACGCAGTGATCCATGCAGCTGAACCTTGCCTCCGTGGTGCAGGCATACATGCCGACCGGCACTGCCAACACCATGGCGCAAACAATGACGATAATGTGGATGAGCCTCTCTCTTTGTTCCAGCTCACTGATGTCACTTCCCGTCACAAACACAATGCACTGTCCTTCTCTTGGTGGATGGTTCTTCAGGGTCACACACACCTCATATTTGGTCACAGGAAGTAGGTCGCTGACAGTGTAGCTGTTGATTCCAGGGCCAATGTATATCATCTCTTTTTTTTGTGAATCGTATTTGCCAAAGTGGATGGTGAACCAGGTTTCTGCTGGGTTGTCCGTTGCAGCGTACCACTCCAGGGTGATACCGTAAACTGTCTGCTTGGCAATGCGGATTTCAATGTAGGCATTCTCATCGGATGACAGCATGGGGACAGGTGGAGGGAGTAGAGCAGAGGAATCGGAGGAGTTGATGTTAACTGTGATGCTGACAGAGGAGTTGCCAATAAAGTTATTGGCCATGCAGGTGTAGAGTCCTCGGTCTGCCAGGTGAAGAGTGGGGATCACTAGCTGGGAGGTGACGGTCTCTTCGTCTATGTGAGTCTCTGTAGCTGGAAAGAGATAACAGAGTGTCACAGCATTTCAATCAGAGGCTTGTTTACATCTGATAAAGACATAGTAAGTTATCCCAAAAGACGGTATTGTTCACGTATGTATTCATTAAGCAGATGCAGCCTGAAAGTTCAACATATACCTAACTACGTGCTCCCTGAGCAGGTTCACAACAGTTTATTGGATAGAAGTAATATAAAAAAATCTCACCAGCAAATCCTCTTATAATCTTCAGACTGTACATCCACTGAATGGTTGGACCTGGCCTGGCCTTTACTAAGCATGTGAGTGTTGCATTCGCTCCGAGAGGTAAAGTGATGTTGGTCTCTGGGGCCGAGGCCACCGGATTCAAGCATGTTTTTAACTGAATCTCGTGGAAAAACTTTTCAGCTTTGGAGGCGGGTCCCGAGCACATCAAATAAGAGTTCATGAGAATGATGGGAGGGCTGACCGCCCTGATGAATTCAACAAAGCCTTTGAGGCGGCAATCGCACAACCAAGGGTTGTCATGCAATGCCAGAACCACATTGGACACCAGCCCTTCTTTCCCCCAAGCTTTCTCTGCTGTTTGGTAAAGAGGCCAATTAATGAAGACATCTTTTGATATGACACTAAGCTGATTGAAGGATAAATCTAAGTAGGTTAGTGCAGGTAAGTGTCTCAAAGCGTGTTCGGGCAGGATGTCCAGTAGATTGTGCTTTAGGTCCAAAATCTTCAGTTTTGGTGTGTCCTGAAACGCCGTCCATGTTACTGAAGTCAGCTTGTTACCTTGCAGCCGGAGCTCAGTCAGGTTGGTCAGCCCATCTAAGCTTTTGATGCTCATCAAGGTGATTTTATTAAAATTCAGCCAGAGAAACTCCAAGGCACTGATTTGAGAGAAAGCTCCTCGAGGTAACTCGGTCAGGTGGCAGTTTTCAATTCGGATTTTAATGAAATCATGAGGGATGTCCTCTGGGATTTGTCCCATGGAGGTTTCCATACATATTAAAGACCTAGAAGGGGAAGACGAGATATGTTTAGACAAGAGAAGTGTATATTTTATCTTCGTAGCTACTCATGAACATGCACCACTGAACAAATTTATGGATAGTGTTTGTAGGTTTTAGAAAACTTTGGTATAGCAGATTATATGTAAAACAACAGGGTCATGACTAACACATACTTTAAGAGTTTGTATATTTTCAGTGTTTACATACCTTCCCAAGTTGTCATCTGTGCAGGAGCAACCGGTCAGACAAGTTGGTGATCCGGGGGTGATGAGATAATATAGCAAAGCAATATGTAATGCGACATAAAAGGTGTCCATATTCCTGGAGGAGCATGTGAAATAGGCCTGCGGAGGCAGGACATGGGCTGCATGGAAGAAAGCCTATTACCTTAATCTTCCTTGACGTAAGATTTAAGACACCAAGGGACACCAAGTGAGACAGGTGTATTTATAGCAGAGGTCCACTTTGTCTCAAAAACATTGTCAGACCTCCTCAAAAGCATAACAACACTCACCACAAATGTTCAATCAAGATTTGTTTTATTCAATTTATTTATTCCCCACCAAAGCCAAGGCGTTGACATGACAGGATGGCCGTCTGTACAAAGTGTGCCGGAGCCTGTTGGGCTTAGCAGCACACAGAGGGAGGGCTGCAGAGGGACAGATGTCTGAAGTGGACTGTAATCTGACCTCAATAATCTGAACACTGGTTGTCTCTCAGGTTGTTAAATCAGCATATAAAGCAAGTGTGAAAACAGACAACATCTACAGCATTTCAGGTTCAATCTTTTGCTTTAATATCCATTTTTTTTATTGATGAGCATGCTAGTTTAACAGGCAAAGAGATCAGATGTTTGGTCATGCAAGCTATCTCCCAGTTAACATACAGCTTTTTCATACATTTTATGTTACGGATATATTTTGATGATTCCTTGGTTTAGTTGCTTGGCAGAAAGCCTACAATTCATTCAGAGACATTTTCCAAATGTCTTGAACAAATACTTTTTAATGACGTAACGTTCGTCTACCTATAGGCCTACTACACACTATTTTTCTTGAAGAGACAAAACAAACTGCCCTGAAGTTGATTCAGTGTTCTTTTTAACTTACATATTTCAGGATAAGGCTCTTGAGTTAAATTCATTAAATACTAAATCTTTATCAGAAAACCAAAGGTGTTATCAATGCTTCACTGTATGTGCTAACAAGACCAAAGAAAGATGTGTGCTGCTTTGTGAGACTGTAATTTGGTACACAAGTGCTAATTTTTCTGTGAATTAGCGATCTGCATAATACATATGTTTACATTTGTTACTTTTTAATGCACATTACAAGCCATTTACTGCTTCAGTCAAGATGACTATTTATCTATTCAAAAAACAATAATCTGTGATGTAAGAAAAAAGCTTGAGAGCATATATCAATATAAAAAAGTTTTATTGTTTTACAGTACATTCATGCATACACATATATTTCAGGTTCCAAATATTTACACATTATAAAATGTACTGTATTTTAGGTTTTCTGACCCAACAGTAAACCTGGCACGTTAACACCATACTGACATACAAAACTAATTTCTATCAACAATTCATGTTTTAAATAAAGACTTTAATACAATGCAAGGTAACATTTCGGAAAAAATAAAAAATGATTGGGTTTTAGACAGTTTAGGGCAACATTTTCCTCTGCAAAACATCACCTTAAAAAGTATGTTTTTTTACACATATACTGTACACCACATGTAAATATTGAAACCGTGTCACTGTGTATGTTTTCCCTTTTTTGCTGCCACTAAATGAATGGCGGTTTTTATTCCCACAAGGCTGTAAAACAACTCCATACATCCAATGCTGACTGAGCCATTGGTGTCCTCTGTCCTCAGTCCATTAAAAAACAAAGTGCACCCTCTGTAGGTTGAGGCATTTGTTCGGTTTTAGCAGAAGTACTCGTTAGGTGGTCCCTCAGTCCTGGCTGTGGCCTCCGAGTCAACACTGGACCTTGCTGAGAGCAACCTGTTGGATTCGTCAGGATTTAGCCTGGTCAGAAAGTCGCCCTCCATTCCTTTAGCTTTGGCTGTGGGGCCCAGGGTCTCAAACGTGACGTACGAGTCCTGCATGTCCTTGGACTGCCGCCCTAGCAGCTTTTGGCAGCGCTTCTTTAGCGCCCCGCAGCACACAATCAGTGTGAGGGGGACAGCAATCACGCATGCCACAGTTATCACCACCACATTGATGAGCTTCTGAGTGCCACTTGCACTGGCCGCCTCATCTGTTGAGAAGATTACACACTGCTCCTTTTTCGGGATCAGGCCTTTGACACAAACACAAGCAATGTACTTTGTCTTCGGCACAAGGCCGTCAATGGTGATTCGGTTCTTTCCGGCACCTACGTTTACCCGACGCATGTCTCTCTCTCCAAATACAGCATATAGGACACTGAATTCTGTGGTGTTTGTGGCTGTAGGTGCTCTCCAGTTCAGAGAGACAGTATGGTCTGTGTCACCAATCACCTTCACAGAACGCACTACCCTTTTCTCTGGAGCTTGCTGTAAGGATGAGGCATTGGCTGCCAAGTTGCTCAGAGCATCCACCTCCACTGGTTTCTGAGGGTCTGACGCCTTGCCTCTTCTCTTGGAAGCACCGTCAGAGATGCTGTAGCTCTCAATCTCATACTTCCCAGTCGCGCCTTTGCCATTAAGACTTTCAATGATGGGCTGGACAGCTGTGGTGGTTGGTGGAGGAACATATCTGGCAATAAGTTTCTCTTGGTAAGCCGCTCTTCCAATGCCACCAGGTTTCTTCCCTCTGGTTCTCTTAGAGACACTCCCACCTGCTTCCTCTGACTGAAAGGAATCTGTGATCACCAAAGAGATAATAGCGTCTGCGGTTCCCACAAAGTTGGTTGCTTTGCACACATATTTCCCAGAATCACGGTAGGCAACTGCAGGCACACTCAGAATCGACCAAATGATGCCCTCCTTTGAAACCTCTTCCTGAACTGTAAAACAAAAAGCAGACACCCACTGATTAGTTAAACAGATAAGCAAAGAAAAAGTAATCTCACTGACACTTTGACTTGGACAGAAATAGATACTGTTCTAATTTAAGCACATCTGGAATTACTTCAGGAGAACTTACCGGTGCCATTCATTTTCTTGCCATCAGCACGGCTCCAGGACAGTTCAGGGATGGGAACTCCAACTGTGCCACAACGCAGCAGGACGTTGTTGCCCAGTGAGCTTCGTACACGTGCCACGGCAGTGTGCACCCGAGGGCCCTGGCACCTCTGCAGCTCCGCTTCAATGAAAAGAACCCCTGACAAGCTCTCTGGATCAGCACACCTCAGCCTTGTGTCGATTAAAGCCACGGATGACGAAGGGGATTTCTGAAATTGGACCAGATCATACAGCCGGCAGTCACACAACCAAGGGTTGTCATGGAGACCTGCAGAGGAAATCAAGTGTGACAAAGTGCTGTCAGGAAAAAGAAAAAACTCTGCTTCCATTTATGAACTACTGTCACTACCATCCAGTACATTTTATGTTACACAGCAAAGTAATTTTAAGATAAAGTATGTGTAGCTGTGAGTTAAAATAAATAGAATTACTTGTTGCAATGTGTCAAGAATTAACTTGACACATTGCACACAATGACTATAATTAGACTAATCCCTAACTCAGCTTAAATTGCTACTGATGTCAAAGAAGTGGTTGGCATGCAAGGCAGTTTAAAAATAATACATTCCGGGATCTTTATATGTCACAACTTGATCCTCACCCAGAATTAGTTTGGAGGAATCCTGGGATGGCTTCACACTCAACCACATTGTGAGAACATCAGCAGGAACGGTTGTCAGAGTGTTGCTGGATAAGTCCAGATAGGTGAGATTCTTTGCATACATGGTGGCATCGGCAGGGATAGTGGAGATTTTGTTGTTGTGTAAGTCAAGGAGCCTCAGGTTTGGCATATCAGTCAGGGACTCCCAGGGGAAGGAGGTGAGGGAGTTGCCATCCAGCCGGAGCTCATCCAGGTTGTAAAGACCACGGAAACTGTCAACATTCAGTGTATTCAGTGAATTAAAAGACATCCACAGATATTCCAAGCTGTTGAGGTAGTGGAAGTTGTTGCTGGAAATCCGTGTGATTGCTGTCTTTTCGATGCGCAACTTCGATGTGTCAATGGGGAAATTTGGAGGAACCACAGTGATTTCCGGATCATTGCAGAGTACACTCCTGCAGAAATAAAAATGTGATAGTTTACAATATAGACAGTTAAAATGAACAATATTAAATCTATGTTCAAACTGTAGAGGTTTGTAGAAGTGGTCTTTAAAAACAAAATTTCTTTCATTTTACAAAAAAAATAACACAGTTAGGCATTTATATGAGGAAAAACGTAGTAAGCTATTGTTTAGTAACAAGGAAAAGAGATTAAAGGGCAACTCCAAGTTAATCCTCACTATACGGAGTGACTGAATAGACGAAAGCTGCAATGAAAATCACTTTTGCATGCAAGAAGAAAAAAAAAAACATGTACTAACAATTCAATTCCAAGCATAACCTTTAATTGAATAAATTGACATATTTACCTTGCTTTTGATCCATCGCTTAGTTTGTGGAAGAAGCAGCTGCATTGTGCAGGACATGAACTGCTCAGCAAAGGAAGACATACTAAAGCCAGACAAACAGCAGCAGTAAAATGTCGACTCATTTTCTCTCCTGCAAGCTACTAACTCTATGCAGCTAAACTACAATTGAAAAAGGCGCTACAGCTCGAGTTTAACAGAGCATCAGATGCATCGTGGTGGTTTGCAGGCTCCCAGCTCCATACTGCTTCCACTTGTCTGAATCCTGAGATAAAAAGGATAGGCAGGGATTAGTGAAGGACTTGGGTTATTTCCATTCACACGATTAGGCAATAGCTTCCTGGAAGCTGACAGGCTGAATAGTTTTTACCCATTCTAAAGAGAAATACTTTCCAAAAAATTGATTGGATGGTAAATTAACTACATGTAGATAACCATCATGAATATTTGAAACTTCTTTTTTTTTTAAATAGAAAGATATTACAATACTGAATTCCTTGATAACTATGAAATACAGATATTTTTGGTTTTAATACTTTTATCTCAATATTTTTAGTCAAGTCATATCAGATAATGGTGATATTACCACTTCCCATTACACAGTTACTCACCTGAAAACAGATTACAACTCTGATATAAAAGCAAAGGGACATGCTATAGATGCAAATCATTTTAATAAACATCAGCTTTTCTTATGTTAGCCTGTACTTAAATTATTAGAATTATTGATGTAGTCTATTAATTGAATACATTGACAGATTGTAGTTTGTATGATGGCTAGAAACGTAGTAACACATGGCCACTAGATGGTAATGGAGAGTTGCTATGGCTACTTTATTGTGCTACTCACAATCTTGTTATTAGGCCAATGGCAACACTACTGTTTGTAACCACATGCAGTTGATCACTGGGCATTAATATCAAATAAAAAATACTTTTTTAAACTTCAAAGAAGTATGTGACAATAACCTCAATTTTTTAAGATTACTATTGTACTATTGCTTTCATACTGTATTATGTAGTTATATATAATTAAATAAAATATATATTTTTAGTAGTATCCTACAGAACACATTTTGTGTGTGACACACATTGTGAATGACGGATGTGTTGTCACAGTCTTTGAGGGTTTGTCCGCAAGTGCAGAGGGTTAAAGACACGGCTGTCAGGCGGGACTTCAAATCCTTTAATCCAGTCATCTCTTTGTCTCATGTTAATACATCTTTCTTCTATTTTCTTTCATGAGGGTTATCCCAGGCAGAGAAAAATATATTTGAAAGAAAGAAAAATCTCCTAATAAAGAATGGCCCCAGTCATTGTAAAATTATTAAAAAGCCCCATACTTAGAGAAACATGCTAAACAAGGCTATTTTTTCCAATCCTGCAGGTTTATATGTAGTATTCAGTTCCTGAAGTAAAAGTAGAAATATCATAGTCTAAGAAATTCAAAATATTGCTTAAGTAAAACTACAGAAGTATTATTAGCTAAATGTTCTTAAAGTGTCATAAATAAAAAATATTCAAGAAGAAATACTCCTTTCAATGAGTTGTATTATTAATTATACATTGTATTATTAGATATTTCTACTTTACAATTTAATTTGAAAATGTGTTTACTAACCACTTTTAGTTAACAGTAAAGCACATCATTTCTATGGGCTTATCATGTGTAGTAAAATAAATTAACATTTCTCTCTGAAATGTAGAGAAGTAGAATTATAAAGTATTAAATGAAAGTAAAGGTACCCAATAAGTGTACTTAAATACATTTCATTGGTGAATGTGCTTAGTTACTTTCCACCATATAATAAAAATATGTAAAATTTTAATTGGCAAAGTATCTCGCATCAGATAAAGTGGAATAAAATTATATTTTTATTTATATTTCATATAAATTATATACAAAGAAATAGCAGTCTCAGTCTCCCCTATCTAAAACATGTATTTCAGCTTTCAGCTTGCTCCTGATCCTTAGAGTCTGTCAGTACAAATGGAATTTCAACAGTGAAACCTTTGTTTCATTGCAAAACCAGCAGATTATGATGGTGTAATAACTGTTGCATTCATGCCAATGCATTCATGTGTAGCCACTGCAAGGGTGCAGAAAAACTACAGACAGGATATCCTTGTCAGATACAGTCATAGATTTTATTCCCACATTTTAGCTTCATAATATTAATAAAGACGTTAAATGAATGCCCATTTTCTTCAGTAAGTTTTTAAGGATTTATGGCTTTATGGTGCTGACTTTTGTAAAGGACATAGCTTCTACTGTGTATCAGAGTACAACTTTGAGCTTTCAGTCAGGACAATATGGGCAGTTTGAGAAAAGGGTATTATGAGTCCATAGGGACGTATTATTACTTCATAGTTAATGAGTTTGTGGTAATCTGTGGGCAGATTAGTGTTGCAATTACACTCGGCCCAAATGTTACATTTTTAAATGTTCAGGCTGTTGCGAGAGTAAAGGGTAATTTTTCTGCTGCCCTCTTTTTTAGGGTTATTTCTGTCAACAGATAAATAAGTTAACGAATAAGGTCTTGGTGCTTTCACAGAATTTTTAATCACCCTTTCACATTGACTGTGGCTAGTGAGAGAACCAATTGTATTTTGAGTTTAAAAGAAGAGATTATGTAGTGTGTATGTGTGTGTGTGTGTGTGTGTGTGTGTGTGTGTGTGTGTGTGTGTGTGTGTGTGTGTGTGTGTGTGCAAGAGCAACAGAGGAGGATCTTGCTTCCTTCACCACTGCCATGTGTTAGAAATGTATTAAAAAAACATTTTTTTTCTAAATGAATCAAATAAGAATGTATTATAAAACTAAATAAGCACTTAACAGAGTGATTTAACCATATTCTTTGTATATTTAAGAGTTAACGTTGTCATTTTCTTTGAGGACACTTCTGTTGTTCAGCCTACAAAATGAGTTTGCTATAAACAACATTTCCCATGTTTCCATTTTTTCTTATCAACCAAAACAACATTAACAATCAGTTGAACTAAATGAGTTCAGGGGGCTTGACTAGAAGTTGTCCTGCAGTAGCCATATCTCAAATGGACAAAAATCACAGCTGATCATTGAATCAACAAACATTAACTATTTGCGCAGCGAACGCGCAAACGTTTGGCGATTACTAAATTGCAGTAAGTTTGAAGTTGCTCGTTAGGACATTCTTCGGGGGATTTTAAAAGGGGTTTACTAAGATTAGTCTCATCGTGCTTTTTCACGTGAAAAGAGCCTTTATAAGGCGTCTTTTTTTGTTGGAGCAGTGTTGCGCTACACAACTTGAAAAAGGTCTTGTCTTTTTGTGAAAAACTGTATTTTGTGCATTTCAACATGGCAGCGTATACGTTACCGGAGGGATTCACGGAGTTTGATATGTTTACATTCGGCTCAGGGCTTCTTGTTGCGGGTAAGTGGACCGATTATACCGGAAGACATGTTTCACTTTCTGCAAGAATTAAAGGGACAGTTCATTCCGAAACCATTTTCTTTGGTTATGAAAGCAAGAACACACCACAGGTTTTCCTCATTGTGATGTTTGGAGTGCAGCCGTTTTTTTTTCAGTTAAAACCATAAAACTGTGCTGGTAAATTCCGGCTGATAATAATGTGATACCAGAAATTAAAAAGGGGCGTTTCTCTTCTTTTTTTACTTTCAGGCACGCTTGGATTCTTCCTCAATGCCATCAGCATTGTCTCTTTCCTCAGAGTGAAGGAAATGCGGACTCCCAGTAACTTCTTTGTGTTCAATCTTGCTGTGGCTGACATCAGTTTGAATATTAATGGGCTCACAGCTGCATATGCGACCTACCGCAGGTATCACACAGAGGACACTCTGAGGGTTTAAAGATATTTTTCTTACACAGGCCCTTTTTTATCATGGTGGGGTTACAACATTTCCAAAAAGGCATAGTATTAGTAGGGTTAGTATTATTGGGTAGCACAAACTTAATAAGCCTTTTGCTTTCATAAACCACAAGGCCCTTTATTCAGTGTGTAAAGTTCACGTTTTGTAAGTTACCTAACAGCATCTTTATTGAAATGTTGCAACATTTAAATAGGCTGTTATGTCTTGTTTAAACCGCTTATATATTTTATTTAGTGGTTCTCAACCGGGTCGTCAGGAGGACCGGATTACACACAGATTAACACGCTAGGGGCCCCTATTGACCCCATTATTTATTGTATATGAATTACACAAAAATCTATTCAGTAAAATTAACTATGAAAGCACAATAAACTAAAATAGTGAAACTAGCCATTAAATGAATAGTGGTCCATACAAAATGAATGAATGAACACATTTTCTATTTATTCTATTACCACCGACTAACTTCAACATAAGAGCCTACGGGCCCCGGTGCAGTAGCTTGCTCTGGTAATCAAGCCTTGGGCATTGGGTAGATAAATCTGATGATTAGTTTCTTTTTTGGACTTTTTTTGGGTGACACATTGGAGAGTTATACATAGGACTGCTCACAGCTCTTAGACTTTTGATAAAGAGGTTGCAAGGCTTTGCTTGGCTACTAACGGTCACACATTTTCAAAATTGTAACCAACCTGCTTTTACAGCCTGATGTAATATTTGGTTTAGGAAACATTTATCTGCATGCTGGAGTATGATTCAGATTTATTGTCTTTTTCTAGATATTGGCCTTTTGGACAAGATGGATGTGCCTATCATGGTTTTCAGGGCATGATAGCAGTTCTAGCGTCAATCAGTTTCATGGCTGCTGTCGCTTGGGACAGATATCACCAGTACTGCACCAGTGAGTACAACATAACACCAGTACTGCACCAGTGTAATATAAAACTCAACTAAAGTAAATACATCTAATTTATAGTGTTACACTAAATGATTGATATTTAAGTTATAGACTAATTTTGGACAACAGAACAACAGATGTCTTGATGCCATCATGGTGACTGTATTTGTAAAATACTTGAACACTCAGTATTTAATCATGTCATTAAGTTTTTTTCAGAGTTTTTTTTCTTTAAATAGTGCATAAAACTGAATTTCTTAGATTAGGTTGCAGTTTGCTTTTGTTTTTGCAGCAGAAATAGCAGAAAAATATCAACACACATGCCATTAGGTATCTCCAAACAACAAATAATTTATCAAATGTCTACTTAGATCCAATTGACATTATACATGCCTTTATTCTGTAGGACAGAAGCTCTTCTGGAGCACTACGCTGACAATAACCAGCATCATCTGGATTCTTTCCATCTTCTGGGCTGCTGTTCCTCTTATGGGTTGGGGCGTCTATGACTTTGAGCCTATGAAGACTTGCTGCACCTTGGACTACACCAGAGGGGACAGGTAGAGTTGTATAAAGAAATGATACTAAAACTGGAATAATGACATGGACGAAATGGCCGGTATGCAGTTGTTTTCATTACTATCAATTAATGTTGCGACGTCTATAGTCAGCACAAAATGATTATTTATTTTGACTAAACAAGACCTACACTATAAGTATATGAAATGTAGCCGTCCATCGCATTTTGACAAATATTTACCATATTATTTACTCATGATTCTCTTTTCAACAGGGACTATGTGACCTACATGCTGACTTTGGTCGTGCTCTACCTGATGTTTCCAGCGTATACCATGTACTCAAATTACGATGCTATCCACAAACACTTCAAGAAGATCCATCACCACAGGGTAAATGTGCAAAATCCATTTTATAGGAATATTCCACTTCTTGTTTTGTTTTTAGGTTAAATCAGATTTGGCAGAAGCAATGCATTTTTAACCTGAACTCAACTAACTTGTTTTAGCTTTGCATGTAGTGTCCATTATGTTATATTTGGACACAGGGACACACCATGAACTTGTCACCAGCCACTGGAGTTGTGTGCTCACTGACATCTACTTGTAAACAATATCAAGGAGCACAACAACTGTGGATTTGTGAAGTTAGCATGCTAATGTTTATGCTGGAGTGGAGTCAGAATTGAGTGTGATCAGTGGCAATGTGGGGAAAATGCAGTTAATCTCTTTTTTGCAGATAGTTAGAAGCTATATACCACTCTCATGTCTACAGCCAGTAGGCAAAAGCTTAGCCAGTGTTGCCAACTCTTCTGCAATGAAAGTAACTAGCATTACCTCAAAAAGTCACGAAAAGCCCCGAGATGAACCTTGAACTAATTACTCTGAGCAGCATGCCAGGGAAATGAATTACAATATAATATTTCTCACTTTTCCCCTGATGGCCTGAAGTCGTCAAATTTGTCGTTAGTCGCTTTTTTGAAATAAAACCGCTAAATCTAGCGAGAAAGTTGTCACTTGGAAACACTGAGCTTAGCTTTGCATAAAGACTGAAACAGGGTAAACAGCTAGCCCGGCTCTGTTTAGAGTTATACAATACAGTGACCTGCACCTCTCAAAGCAAAGCTCACTAATTAACACAGTATATCTGATTTGTTTAATCTGTGCACAAAACAGCAAGTCATGGTATTACAAAAGGGTACAACTGAGACATATGTGCTGGAACTATTTCTTGGCCAGGTGCACGGACCCTTTTCTTTCTAGTTAGCTTACAGATAATGTCTGTACAGCCTGTACATTGGCTGTTTGTGGCAAATAAATACAGACTGCACAAACAGTCAGACTGTAACCGACAAAACTGAAATGTGGTGTTCTTATTTCCAGCTAAATATTGTTAATTTAAGTTTTTTTTTTTATTGTTTAATTTTTACATTGTTAAAAATAAACCACCAATGTTCTAAATCCACTACATCGCATGTGTGATATCTTTGTTTTTCAGTTTAACACCAATACGCCTTTGAGGGTAATGCTGATGTGCTGGGGGCCCTACGTCCTCATGTGTATCTACGCCTGTTTCCAGAACACCAAGGTTGTATCTCCTAAACTAAGAATGGTGAGTACTTATTTAGTTTAATTTAATCTGACAGTTTTAGGGAACATACTCTACAGTCTTCATGATAAAAAAGGAAGGAGGGAAGTCATATTATTGCTGACTTAGTGTATTTAATCTGGCTAAACTGTTGGCTTGTTTACAATGTGATCATTTGACCACTCATGTTTTTCGTTGTAGCGAGGTAACCATGTTTCTATATTAGCAAATACTTTGTTTTCATGATGACCAGAATGGCAAAAATGAGACCAAGTTGTAATAAACTGGAACTGTCCTTTATATCAAGTAGTTGCATGATTTAAATCCTTGTTTGTGCTCGCAGGTGCTTCCAGTTCTTGCAAAGACAAACCCTTTCTTCAACGCTCTTCTTTTCTCATTTGGAAATGAGTTCTACCGAGGCGGCGTGTGGCACTTCCTCACTGGGCAGAAGATCGTTGAGCCGGTTATTAAGAAGTCAAAATAAAAGGAAACTCATTATATTCTGGTGAAAAGTCTAGTATGATTTGCTCTCATTATAGGTTCCTGCAGTAAGCATGAATGGGTCGTTTAGATGTCTGTCAGTTGAAATATTTCCACATGTGGACAGTAACTCCTGACAATTTCTACATTTGGAGCCTCATGCTGGATTTGTGTAAATCTATTAAATGTGTTGCAGGTAATTCATCCACTTTCAAATTACTGTATTCTTTCTACAGCAATTTGTCTTTAACCTGCACTGCTCCTCTGTCCGTGTCAGACCACTGCCAATAAACCCATATTGTTGCTGCTTTTCTACTGTATGCTACATCTACTTTAAAATGTTTCTTAAAAGCCGTATAACTGAGCTACTTTAAAGAAGAGCCCTGATTTCTACAATTGACCAGCGTCTAAAGATGCCCTCTCATGACACACTTGTCTCAAGTATTTACTAAGCAGATGAATGAACTGTGTTTTTGTTCGGAAAACAATTTGAGGCAGTGTTACTTCTATAAATGGTGAGAAAAGCAGTCACTGTTTTAAGACTGTTTTATTCAACTGTGCTATAGTCAACACCTGAGACTAAGTGAAACTTACTGCATGCTTAGTGCATAAACTATTAAAGAGGTAGATAGTGTGGTAGATCACATACTTTCTTACCTTGGAGCTACATATTAAAATGTTATGGTGTATTCTAGTTCATATTCCGTTAAATGAAACTTATTTAGCAGTTGTTACAATTATTATATTGTGCAGAGTTGTTAAAGAGCAAATGCACAGCCCTTTCCAGTGAGACAAATGGCAAATTCTGGCCTAGCTCATGAATAAAGATGGACATGTACATAAACACATTGTATACTGAAGGGACCAGATGTCAAACCTGAAACCTAAAATAAGGTTGAACTAATGAACGCAGGTAGTTTGAATGAGTTAAGGCGATAGGCAGCTGGACTGGCACTGAACACTTTGAAGGAACTCTCTCTCTGCTGAAACAAGTCATGGTAGCCACATTATGCAGCTTCAAAATGTATTTTGTTCTGTTGTACCTGTTTCCCTAGATTGCATGCATGCCATTCTGTCTTATCTAATTATGAGCCACATTTATAGCAAGTGTTACGGTGTCATTGATGGCGCAGAAAAGAAAAGAGGGCAGCACTCGGATGTCTGAGCTGCTAAATACATGAACTCCAGAAATAAGCCCACTAACCTCAGACACGACTGACACTCTTGCCAGTCGTCAACAGGTGAAATCCTCTCACTGTCAATGGCCGCCTGTCTTAACCGAGGAGGAGTCGGCCCTAATGAGCAAAAATAGCACAAATTCAGACTCAGAGCCAAACAGAAATAGGCCTGTTGTGTCTTCAAATCAGAAAAACAACACATTTATTTCACATAATTTGCAGTGTTATCAGCATGTATCAGCCATGATACATTGTCTAATGAAATGATCAGTGCATAAATCAGTGGATTACATGGCCAGGACTTCAGTATGAAATATGTGATCTTTGGAAATAACAAAGATGAGACAAAAAACTTTAATGAGAGTCAAAGTCAATATATAAACTAGTTCAACTCAGAGTCATTTAAAATCAAAGAAACAGTGAAATATAAAATAACTTTAATTCTATGTAAAGGAATTTTTTATTGGCAATGTGAGCTATGTGGCTCTAGTGACGCAAATGGTTGGATTCCCATGAAATGTTGTACAGACATTCATGGTCCCCAGAGGATGAATTGAATTTCTTTTTTATTGATCCCCTGACCTGTCATCTAGTGTAAATTCTTCCAATGCTTTGGTTTATGACCAAATATACAGGCAAAATGGTATGACAATCAAAACAATCCTTGTGTCAGCAACTTGTGCGTGTGTGTTACTGCTAAGCAGCAGATGTTACGTGCTAAACAGGCCAAACTAAACATAGCAAACATTATACCTGCTTAACATGTTAGCATGTTGACGTTAGCATTTAACTCAAAGCACAGCCGTGCCCGAGTACAGCCTCACAGAGCTGTTAGAATGGCTGTAGACTCACGTCATAAATGTAACAAGACATTAAGGTTAAAATCTTTGGGTTTTTGCATTATGCATCTTTCTTCTAAAAGTCTGTATCCAAAATAAAAAACTAAAAAGAAGTATAAATTTAAAAGAAAAGCTGAATTGGTAAAAGAAAAGAAAAAAATTCTCAGCTAGTCAGAAGCTAAATCAGGAGTTGCTGTTATGCGGCCTTACCGTCCTTGCACAGAAAACAAGCTTTTCTAATTAGCAGGTATTATATGTTGGGTATAATCATGCACTTCCTTATTAACTCTGCTCCTCATCTACCTGGCTGATCAGGGGTTTTCCCAGGAAAGGAATCCAACAGATTAACATACAATTCTTGGAAACAGTTGTATCATTGACAGCCAGCTGATTACAGACAAGTGTCTGAGGACTAGTGATCTAATTCGGTCACAACTGTAGCTAGAAGGATCAGTAATAGCAACAAGTTGACAGGAAGAAAGAACAACTTGCCACTGACAGATATAGTCTCATTGAGCTTTCTCACAACACATTGTGCAAGTAACTTAATCCAACTACAATTATTTTAACTCAGTCAGGATTTAGATGACAGTCCACACAAGGTGAGGTGAAGGTGTTCCTGCATGTGATTGAAAAGTAGGCTAATGTTAAGTATGTTAAATATAATGCTAGTCACAGACAGATGGTGTTAAAAAAGAAAAAGAAAAACATCTGTCATACAAAAAACCTTACGCAGCACAAACAGCAGTCCCACCACACATGGGTGAACACATGGCATTTTAAAAGAGATTTAGGTAATCAGCCAGATTTTGAATTTAAGAGCACCAGAAAAACAGGTACATAGCCAAAAGGTTCCCCTGGTGCAACCCCAATTTACAAAGAATAATCATCTCATCACCAGTTTTCTTAATAATTCTCTTCTCTTCTACGAGTGTAACAGTATGTATCATTTTAGCAAAACTGCTTTAGTGAGTAAAGGTTGAACAACAAAGTTCAAATGAGGGAAACAATGTTTGCATTTAGTCTCAAGTTAATTATCAACTTTGTATTGGCCTGATAAGCACAGTAGTTGATGTTAAATAATAATCTAGCTGAGAGTTACCATAGAGAAAAAAGAAAAGGTCAGAGTAAATCTTACACTAATGACATCACACGTTACAGCCCACAGGTCAGATTCGATGACCAAGTGGAAAAAGACATGCCACATGACAAAAACAAAGATCTCATATTATACTGCTATAGTTCATAAGCCATAATGATTTTTCATTCACCAATTTATATTTAAATTTTAACACAACAAATTGTGTCAAAGATGTGACACATTTCTCTTGAAATGACTTTGAAAGAATTGTGTATTTTTATAATATGGATTAGACATTTGAGTCACTAGACAGCCTTTCTTCTGGTCTTATTGATTAAACTTCTCTCATATGGTCTTCACATCAGAGGCCAGGACACTGTCCATGTCTCAACCCAGAGGACAAAGTTGACACTCTTAACTTCTGCAGACACTGCCAAGTTACCAGAATGAGTGAGAGATTATCCTTGTGGTCACATCTCTCCACTGTCACTCGTATGAAATCTGTGTATTAAAACTGTGGTGTGTTTATCTAACGGCTGCTGCTGTGCCAAGCCACTCTCATTAGTGAAATTGGGCAGTTATTTCCTGTGGTGTGTTAATCCTCCTGTTGGTGTATTAATGTTGCCTTTTCTGCCTCATATAATCCACAGAACCCCCTAGAAACACCACTCTGCCATCTACTTTGTCCTCCAATATGCTGTTTTATAACAGTAATCATCATAATTTGATTGCTATTCTTATTAGAATTATTATTAGCTGTAAAATAAGTCAAATAAATGAGAACCTTTTTGAATTTTAAATTACCAAACGTTATTATTATATATTTATTTATTCACAGGGGGATAAATACTATAAATAAATAAAAGAATAGCATATATAATCCATACAAGCATTCATCTAGAGTTTCAAATTCATGTCAACATTTCCTGTTCCATATAGGCCTGTTAAATGTTTTTATTTCACCTATTTTATCCACTATTTTATTACTGATATATAGAAACATGTTATAGCATTGTATAGCACAATACAACAATATTTATCTATCTTTAAACTTAGATTGGATTGCTAAGGTAAATTTATATCGCTTATTTGTTGCCTTATGTCAGAGAAAGTAGCTTCCATTCCTATGTTTTGAGTTTTGGTGGGTGCTACCCCATGTTGGACCATGGATTACACATTGATTATTATTTGCAAGACTTCGTCGCCCTCTACTGGCAAATAATGAAAAATGAATGAAAAATTCAATAAACAAGGTTTTTATACTTAAAAATTCAGTTGTTTTATTGTTTTGTTGTTGTTGTTTGAATCCATAATAAAATTAACTAATCTAAAATAAAAATCTAGCTATAGAAGACAAAACCTGGGCAACAAAATAATAAAAAGTATCATAAATTGATAAAAGGAAACACCATTTGGTTTAAGTGGTTGTAATGATATAAAATGTTTATTAGTTATCTTTCAACTTAATGGACAACATCACTGAGATGAGGTATTGGGACGATGTGTATGGGTTTTGTGTGTACTAGTAGATTTCCACCACAAGGCGTCGCCGGTGTGTTGTGTTCCCAAAAACACGAGATGCGGTGATGTACATTCACGTCCCCGTACAGTTTGGTACGATTCCGTTCATGTTTGTCTGTCTGACGGGTGCTGAAATCTCTTCAGCTCCTGCAGCAGTGGGTCGTTTATGAGTTTATGTCTGGTACACATTTAAAAAGCTAATATCGTAAACTACATTCCTTTTTTTCTTACTGACTTGAATATTTCATCAAGTGTTAATATTTGAATTTCCAAAACATCTATATTGAAGGAGACTCAGTGGCGAGAAGTGTGTTAATTAATTTTATGTTTGTGGTGTTTAAAGTCTTCCTTAGATGTATGTGCACCCACTGTGTGTGATCACGGCTGTATACTGTATGTGTTTGTATTTTATCTTGAGATTATTAGAGTTTCTTTGGTAAAGATGTATAACTGCAGATATCTCAGATGTGCGTGTGCGTGTCTATGAATTTATATAGAAGCATTGATGAATGGAACCAAAGTCAAGAGTCACAAACTGGACATTAAGAACTAGAAAGCCTCTTTTTCTTTGAGTCTCTTGTGGTCGTGATGTGGTGCTCACAGGCTCTTATTGGTGGAAGTGATTGCCGCCATGGTTGGGAATTAACATAAAGGAGGCAAGTGGCGAAAGGATCCACATGTGGGCAAGCTAGTGATGCGTCATAGCACTTGGTGAAAAGAGAAGACAAATAAGGACTAAAATAGCGCCGAACCTGCGGGTAACGTGCACCAATGACCACGAAGTCACTCGTGGTCTCAGAGCTGAGCGCAAAAGTGCCACAGGTGATAGGAGGTATGGGCACAGAGCTGAGAGAGATTGAGCGTCCTATGTGTTGCAAATAAGTAACCAAAAACGCTCCAAACAAACTTTGCCATGTAAGATTAGCGAGCGAAACGGTGCAATAACTCTACGATTTCACAACGTCACTTCTCGGGAGATCATGAAACAACATCGGATGTGGCTGAGGCGAAGACACGTTGAGGAAGCTGAGGAAAGCCATCTTCACCGATGAGGCAGCCAAGTTTCCTTACGCCTTTCCCTTTACGCACAGGCGAGGTGAGGACGGAGAGCATCACATGAATGTAAAGAAAACACCAATGCGTCATCCAAGTTGTTGAAAGATCGGCAGCAAACGGGAGAAGCACAACAACAATTTTGAATACAAAAATCAAAAAAAGTACATCATGGATGGAGAAGGAGGATCATCCGGACTGGTCAAATCAGCCGCCGTAAAACTATCCGAGATGAGCGAAAGAACCAAGCAGTTAGGCACCGCGATAAAGGATCCTCACCAGCAAAGACGGATCATATTAGTGATTGTTTGCGTGGCTCTCTTGCTGGACAATATGCTCTACATGGTAATCGTGCCAATTATTCCAGACTATCTTATTGAGTTGGAGAGTCAGCAGGTAGAGCACGTCCATGTAGTGATGCACCCAAACTCTTCAGCCAACAGCACAAGCCAAGACAAAAGCAACAAGGACAATTTAGATGTTCAGATAGGAGTACTTTTCGCATCTAAAGCCATCCTGCAGCTCCTAGTAAACCCACTGTCGGGAACTTTTATAGACCGGGTTGGATATGACATTCCACTTTTAATTGGACTGTCTGTTATGTTCGTGTCCACCTGCATATTTGCAGTTGGTGAGAACTACGCGACGCTCTTTGTGGCCAGAAGTTTGCAGGGTCTGGGGTCTGCTTTCGCGGACACCTCTGGAATCGCGATGATAGCTGACAAATACACGGAGGAATCAGAGAGAAGCAGGGCGCTGGGCATTGCTCTGGCGTTTATCTCTTTCGGTAGTCTGGTGGCGCCTCCATTCGGGGGCTTCCTGTACGAGTTTGCGGGCAAGAAAGTGCCCTTCATCGTGCTTGCCTGCATTTGCCTGGCGGACGGCGTTCTGGTGCTGACCGTGATCAAGCCGTTCTCCAACAGGACTAGAGAAAATATGCCAGTCGGCACACCCATATACAGACTCATGGTTGACCCGTACATAGCTGTGGTGGCCGGGGCGCTGACAGTGTGTAACATCCCCCTGGCCTTTCTAGAGCCCACCATAGCCAACTGGATGGAGACCACCATGCACTCCTCTCAGTGGGAAATGGGGATCACCTGGCTCCCAGCCTTCTTCCCTCATGTCCTCGGTGTGTACATAACTGTGAAATTAGCAGCAAAGCATCCACATTTGCAGTGGTTCTACGGAGCTTTGGGTATGGTTATAATAGGGGCGAGCTCCTGCACTGTCCCTGCATGTAAAACTTTTGGGCAACTAATCGCCCCGTTGTGCGGCATTTGTTTTGGCATTGCACTGGTAGACACTGCCCTGTTGCCAACACTTGCGTTTTTAGTTGACGTGCGTCATACTTCAGTGTACGGTAGTGTTTACGCTATAGCAGATATTTCGTATTCTGTTGCATATGCTATGGGTCCTATAGTAGCCGGCCAGATAGTGCACAATCTCGGATTTGTACAATTAAATTTGGGTATGGGCCTCGTCAATGTGCTTTACGCACCAGCCCTGCTGCTGCTGCGCAACGTGTGCCAAATGAAACCGTCCTACTCAGAGAGAGATAACCTGTTAGAGGAGGCTCCACAGGGGCTGTACGATACTATCAAGATGGAGGAGAGAAGAGCTAAAAAGAAGGGCTACAGTTCGGCAGGGAATTGCTTGTCAGTAGATGAAAATGGTTTTGACACCTTCAGAGCACAGAGGTCCTTGTCAGAAGACTCGTCCGGTCCGGAGAACACTTAGCCCGGCCACACTCTCACGGCCCCACAAAACATTCCCCTAGAGAGATTTGGAGATGAGGCAGGTTGTAGTCAAGTAATTTAAACTTTTATGTAAGTACCGATGTGCAATATAAACACCCGATCACCAAAATCATGATGACTGATCCGCTTTCCAGAGTATATTGTTTCTTTTTGACTGTGATTTCATTGTGTCGAACAAGTCTATGTAGCGTTTGTCATGGACGTATAACTGGAGTTTTGTGAGCGATCAATAAGCTACTGTTAAATTTGTGTGTATCACTGAGTATTGTAAAAAGATATAAATAGATAAATCTGCGTACAAGATTATATGGGACCAACTATAAACAGCACATTTCCCCTCCTTACACAAAAATAGCCTATATTTTTAGTCTCTGACTTGCACATCAAATGCCTGATTTTCGTTTTTGGTTGTTAACAAAAATCCTGAATTAAAATTTTGTAAGTGGGCCTGTCATTTATTTTTATTTCAGATGTTTTTTTTTGTTTGAAATTAAATGTATCATAATAAATTGATTTTGTATATATGTGAATATACGCACAATGTAAATTCTTAAAACATAGGTGGACCTAAGTATGTGTGTTTGTGTGTATGTGTGCGCGCGGGTGTATGAAACATTTTTGTCAAGAAATAGCTAATGAAGTCAGTCTCCTTCAGATGATCAAAGATGTATTCATTTATTAATTGTCGTTTTAATAAATCTCTGTTTGGATCTGTGTGAAACTGGTGATTTCATTCTTATTTCAAGCTTAAAACGAATAAAAACGAAATAAGGAACATATTTCGTAAGAAATATCATACATTTAGATTATAAAATTATTCAAGAAGTATTAACAAACAATGGTTTAATTATACACGTCACATTTGGATGTCAAGGTGGAAAAGTATGAAACTAGTGTAAACTAATGACTAAAGTTAAATTCAGACTTTTGATTTCCAAAAGTTATAGCTCTCTCACATCTCCAACAAGCACATTCAGAAAGCACAGACAGAACAGACATTAGCCATAATGTAAAAACATATAAATCAACAGATTCAAGCATCCAGTATTGTCTAAAATCAGGCTGACAAACTTTGCAGGAATCGTAGGACTTAAATCTGAACCGTAAAAGCACCACGACTGTCCTCTCTGTCAAACCGCAGGACCATCACAGTATCTATGAATGACAAACCAAAAACGACTCACTCCAACAAAGTTATTGCCGGACGAAGGTGTCCAGCCACATGCACAGAAGCATACAGGCTGAGTCATTTTTAGAGGCTTGCGCAATGTTGTCAACCCAAGAAGGATGTGCACGCTGTCAGATAATATGTTCCGCGAATAGATTTCGATGGGAGGAGTTTCTTGCCCCAAAGGGGTAGGTAGACGCAAACACCTTCAGCATCTTTTTCCAAGGCGCGCTTTATGTGGAGTCACAGCCTTATGGCGAGGCGAGGGGACGGGGGATAAGTCCAGCGCCTGAACGGAGCTATAAACTAACATGGGATTTCACAGCGTGGACGTGGGAGGCAATGTGAGCTTCCACACACTTCTCTGACCTCTTGAGCGGCCCATCGATCAGTTAAGGTAACTTTTCTTTCAAGTAATATGTGTTAATTAAAAATGTATCATGCACTGGGAGCTTATTTGGCGAAAAGTGTATCTTAAAAATGTAGGATCTCTTGAGGTCCACTTTGCTGTAAAAATGAATTTTCAAAAGTTATCTAATTGTTAATCATTTACCTTGTTTCCAATCAAACCGACTTGCATCCAGTGATTCATAATTATCTAAAAATTCTATATTTTGGTTTTGGCACTATTTTATTAGATTGCCATTAAAAAGTGAAACTACACTGTAATAGGTACAACATTTTTCCTTTCATTAGCTGATTTTTTATTTGTTTTAGGAAACATGACGCTTTTAAGACGTGAAAAGATGAAATTAGTTTTGAAGATGCATATTTCTTTGCAGTGGTGAGCAATGATGCGCAGCTGGAATTCAAGGACATGCAGCAAATTGCATTAGGCTGCAAGATGATGAAGAATGGAAGCCTGCTGGTTCTCTTTTAAGGCAGCTCTAAGTAGCTCCATTGCTCAGTAGGCCTAATTTTATTTACTTGTCTGCTCTCTTTTTCAAATGTCTTAACATGCTTCATGCAGGGAAGACTGAGCTCACGTTGTCACCAGACGATCTATTTCTACACTATTTTACCTTGACTGGACTGCAATGCAAAGATGCCTATCTTGGAGAAAGAAACGACCAGAGACCATGACAGCCAAGTATGAAAACATGTCATTGTTTCTAAAGTGAACGTGTGTTTTTTTTACATCAGCATTCATTCCATACCTTCAGTTCAATTCAGTTTTATGCAGAACCATGTCGCTGTCCATGGTGCTAAAGTTGACAAAGTGATTTTCAGCACCATAGACAGCGTCATTTACGCTACCTGACCGCTGGGGGAGAAATGATAGCAGGCCTTTCACCTTTCAGGGATGTAAAACCTTATTCCATTGACATAGAACATGTCCCATGTTGTGCTGTCATTTAGATCCACATAAAGCAAATGGTGGATCATGTTATTATGGAGTTTGCTGTGGTGTTGTTTATGGAGTTGTTTACTGTGGTCTGATTGGCTCTGAATTTGTGTTTTTCCCAGGGTAACACCTCTGATCTATAACTTACTAAAAAAAAAAAAAAAAAAAAATAATAGTAATCTACACAATCTCCATTTCTTGAAATCCACAGCTAGACAACTTATTTTACACTTTCAATTTACCGGTCAATATTAACATATTGGGCTTTGAACAATACTGTTATGTAAATTATAAAACATCAGACAGAAAAGTATCAATTTGCATTTTCCATCCTTATAATTATAATAGGACTGTTCAAGTCCCAGAGGGCTGTAGAATGTATTATCAAATATGCCTCAAAGCATTCAAGATGAATTATTAACTCAGGTTCTAATAATTTAAAAAAAAATCAAGAAAAGATGTGAGGGAATTACCCCTTTAGCTAATGAGACCTCGGTGAATTGGAGAAAACAGCTGCGGTCATTTCATTATTTGTCATGAGTATTTATACCAACTTGCTTTTTTTATGATCCTCAGATGTTGCCAAAGGTCCCTGTGCCCCCACTAAAACAAACCCTCGACACATACTTGAAGTGTGTCCAACACCTTGTGAAGGAGGAGCAGTTCAAGAAAACAAAGGCCATCGTGGAGAAGTTTGGGGCTCCTGGAGGCGTCGGAGAAGTTCTCCAGAAGAAGCTTTTACAGAGGAGGGACAAGACGAACAACTGGGTAAAATCGCTGCTCTGCAATATTAAAAAAAAAAACACTACTGCTGCTCTTTGCCTAGGTCCCCGTATACCAATAAAGTTTTATTAGTCTATAAAAGTTGGATGTGTTTCTCCTTTTGTGGTTCATCAAACATTCATTTTGGAAACTTAAATGCAGTCTTTGAAAAATTATTGTTTATTTATCTGTAGTCAATACACATTTTGTATCATTCATTATTATAATATAATATATTGAATTTGACCTTTTACAATACAGCTTTTATTGTATTTTTTTTGTAATAATAAGGTATTCAACTCTATCTGCTCTATTTAGTCTGAGAAAAAAAATGAAAGTGATCTCAATTCTTTCTAAAATAATATATAACCTATTTATAAAAGAGTTGAAGAAAGTAAAACACCAGGTGATAAAGATGAATTGGATGTTGCTTCAATCTTTCAACCTGTGTTTAGGTGATTGGTCAGTCCACAACTCATCCAGCTCAGTGAAATCTATCATGCTCCCACTCTCACACAGTCTCTCCCACTATTATTTTCATCTGGCAGTGATACACTGTAATGGTTTTTTACTCCATTGCCCACAGGTCTCAACTCTGAAAGTAATAACTTGAGTTCAAAACGCTTAATGAAGTCATATTTCTCCAAAAAGTGTTCTTGTGGTTTTATTTAGGTGTATGACTACTGGCTGGAGGACATGTACTTGAACAACAGGTTGGCCCTACCGGTCAACTCCAGTCCTGTCATGGTGTTTCCTAAGCAGACGTTCAGAGATCATACAGACGCCCTCAGGTATGTGCTGGACTTTTGGTTTGGCAATATTGTAAAACGTTTGCATGCACTGAGTTTAACCACCCTCCTAGCTGTGATGCTTTTGAGACTCTGAAAAGGTGTTACTAACTGTGTAGGTCACTAAGAAAAGCAATTAAAAGAAAATCTTGTCCTCAATCACTTTAAGATAAGGTAACAATATGTATGACAATATAAAAAATATAACAGCAGCCTATCAAACAGAATGCAATTAAACAAAAATTATTTTCTCGACTAACCGATTTGTCCAAAAAAGCTCCCAGCACAGTTTTCAAGAGTCCAAGGTCCTCAATTTGTGTGTTTTGTGCAACTAATTATTTAACTCTGTAGGAAATCCTCTTTCTAACTTTGTTTTAACTTTTACACATAGGAACATACATACAGGAAATCTCCAATTTAAGTAGAAGTACATAAATGTAGGGCTGCAATGAGCTGATGACTATTTTTCATTGTCGATTTATCTGTTGATTACTTTTTCAATTAATTGATTAGTTGTTTGGTCTATAAAATGACAAAAAATGATGAAAAATGTTGATCAGTGTTTTCCAAAGCCCAATATGACATCCTCAAATGTCTTGTTTTGTCCATAACTCAAACATATTCAGTTTACTGTCAAAGAGGAATGAAGAAACTACAAAATATTCACATTTATGAGCTGTAATCAAAGAATTTTTCAAACTTTTTTCTTAAAAATGACTTATTAAACCATTATCTAAATAGTTGGTGATTTATTTAATAGCTGACAACTAATCGATTCATTGTTGCAGCTCTACAAAAATGCACCAAGTTCCACCAAAAAAAGCTAATCACAATATTTTATATCACATTATAACACCCGGAATGCACTAAACATCAGATTGGTTGCAAATTGCTTGATACTTTAAGTCAAAACAATCACTTTTTCAACCACAATACAACACCATCCCTAACAATACAACATACATAGTATATCACTCAGTTCTGCAGCCACTGACAGGGTTTATGTTCTTCTCAACGGGCAATGGACTCAGATTAAGATCTGAATTACAAACATGGAGAAAATAACTGCCATCATCTCTTGGCAAATCTCTGCCCATTATTAAATGAGCCGTGGTCCATCAGACATTACACCAGTCCACTCAGCTCTGTAACTCAACATTAGCTTTTGTCAGCTCATGTGGCACTAACTGAATATTTCCAAAGCACGCCAAGCTGGGAATCTGACACAGACACTTATTTGATTGGGAGTGACAGGGCCAAGCTCTCCACAGAGACTGCTAGTCAGGCGTCATTTAGGGGTGTGGTGCACTGCAGCTGCCTCTTTTGTATTGATCTGGCTTTAAACGTAATAACACCAAGACAAATGGCATACAACATAAGACCTGACAGGGCTCTGTGTTTTCCCTTATTGCCCACACCGCCCACTCACACATACAGACTGACTCGCTCTCACTCTCTCTCCCTCTCACAAACACAGATAAATGCAAACAGCTCACCCACTGTATCCTAGTAATTTACCATAATGTGATTACTGTTAGTCCTTTGAGAGTAGATCTAATTGTAATCACTGGCCAGTTCGCTGTGTGTTTTCAGTTTTTCATGTTTTTTAAATTTCATCCTTGTCACTCTTTAAAGATTTGCTGCTCGTCTCATCAGAGGAGTGTTGGGTTATAAGGGTCTCATTGATGCGTAAGTTTAACCTGTGATGAATTACCTGTCCGCCTGCATGCCGTACACTTCATCTATGTTATCTGTACGGAGTTAGTGAATTAAAAATTAAAATAAAATGAAGAATAATAAGTAATCAAGTGAGAGTCTAGAGGTAATTTGATGTGTGTAATAATGTCTCTCAGGCGAGCACTGCCTGTGGATTTTGCTCGAGGCCAGCTAGCTGGGACTCCTTTATGCATGGAGCAATACTACCGCCTTTTCAACTCCTACCGCTACCCGGGGCTAAAGACAGACACGCTAAAGGTCCAGATAAACGCAGCCTCCTCAGCGCCGAAGCACATCATAGTAGCGTGCAAGAACCAGGTCAGCATGCCGGCCTCTGAGGAAAGTTTTCACACTCCATCACACTTCTTAATGAAGACAGTGTCCATTTCAGAGAAAATATGAGGAAATGTAAGGATGTTTTAATATTGCATTCAGAGTTTATTGATAAATGCTAGAAGGTGAGAGTTCTTCTACAAAGTGGTCAGTGTGTTCCATCAGACATAAGACTTTCTTTGGTTTGAATGCCTTTTATACCACCTGAGATGTGGGGATTTACCACTACATGCAGCAACACTGGCCTCTAGTGCAGATAACCTCTTTCTTCAGCAGATTAAAAAGTAAAGGACTATTCTGAGCATTTAAACTGTCTACAATAGACAATGTCATCAATGCTGTCAAGGTGCCATCTTTGAATATAACATACAGATTTAAGGTATATGACTATCTGCATTCAACTGAAAAAGTCAAAATCCCATCCACCCTTTTAAACATTATCAGTCATGAATACAAGGTTTGTTTTCCAGTAAGAGGCAGTAGGAAAATTAGAGGACATGAAATTTATAGAACACTTATTTACAAATATGCCTCAAATGACTTTAAAGAGGATGCATTTGCCTCCACAATAAATTAGCAGTGAATTACAAAATAGATTAATGAAATTAGCAAAAAAGGGGATGAAAACACAGTGCAAGATACAAAATACTGCAAAAGTGCATACCTAAATTACCAAATGTTACTATGCCTCACCTACTCCTGAGGATCTTACAGACTTTGTATACAAGGCAGGCTAAACACTAAGATGTCTATTAATAGGTCATCATTTGACTGATTTAAGTCTAAGTCTAAGGGATAGGAGAGCCTGCAGTATGCATGGCTGCATTTCAGTTTCAGTTTGAAAACACTGTGCCTTTATACAATTACGAAGCATAATGCTATCTAGCAATGTTAACATGTCTATTTGAATATTTAAACTGGAGAGATTTAAAATTATTTCCACATTATGCTGTATATAAATAAAACTATTGAAAAAGACTTTGATCGTTGGGGCTGACTGAGCTGGAAGTAGTAAACAGAAAATGTTAGAGCAGTCTTCTTTTACAATTCCCAGCAACACTCGTCTAGCTGCTCTGTGAATTTTAACTGGAAGATTTTAAATTAATAAGAGATGCTTTTCAAAATTTACAGCAGGCTGGTAGCTAAAGGCTGTGACTCACATAAACAGTTGGTCTTCAGTTAGACATTCTATTTTTTTAAGTGTAGCTCTGGTGTGTTTGTTTCTTTAAGTTTGTTTCTTTAAGACCATACAAGTCCACTCCCACAAAGCCTTCTACCAAGCCGGCCTGTTGTCTGTGCCATTTTCCCCAAATTACCTTTGAGTCCTGGCTGATAATCCTCTATGTAGATTTCCATAAATGCATGAAACCCTCGTCGCTATCATCTACAGGTCTACAGGCTACTAATTGTTATAAATTTAGCTCACGTATTGTGCCAAAATATCACAAAAACAGTAGGAGCTCTTAGTTGGAAATGGTTCTGGAAACCATCAATCTGTGGCAAATGGCCCATCTCTATAGAGATACAGGCAGTTAACTTAATTACTGTTAATTGAATCTGCCACTTGAGGAGCTTTCTTGAGTCACATGTTTAATTGATCGCAGTAGAGGAGCAATATTTTAGGTAGCAATTGGCCATTTTCATACCTTACCATAATTACTTGTGTCATTTTTATATCAGCTGTTCAAATACTGCACCACACTGTATACAGATTTAAATAATAATAAAATACTATTAGCAGGCAAGGGCAAATAAAAACTCAAGTATTCACTATTGAATTTATCAGGTACATAACAGAATAGTTAAGAAACTTAATTTGTCACCTATTTATCTCACTAGTTTTTCGTGTTGGATATAGTCGCAAACAGCAAGGAGCTCAATGAGACAGAGATCTTATCCCAACTGGAGAAAATCAGGAAAATGGCAGAAAACGCCAAAGACAGTGTGCCTCCTTTTGGCATCTTGACATCTGATGGGAGAACAGAATGGGCACAAGCCAGAGATGTACTAACAAAAGGTATCAGCTTAAACATTTCTCTAAGGTCTATTACTTTCAGAAGTTTTAAACAACTGTAAACTATTTTCAGACAAACAAAACAAGAGGTATTCTTCCCTTCTCCATCCAGATCAAACCAACAGGGACTCTCTGGCCCTGATTGAGAGCTGTCTGTGTGTGGTGTGTCTGGATGAGCCCAGTGGCCTGGAGCCTCGAGATACTAACAGGGCCTGCTGATGCTGCATGGTGGCGGCCGTGAGAAGAATGGGGCAAACCGCTGGTATGATAAGTCAATGCAGGTAGGGCTACGTTCAAGGCACTTCAATCCTTAAAAGATGCAGAATCTGACCTGTTAGCTGATCCACCTTCTCTCAGTTTGTTATAGGAATGGACGGGATATGCGGAGTTGTGTGTGATCATTCGCCATTCGAAGGAATAGTTATGGTGCAGTGCTCGGAATACCTGATGAAATATATGTAAGTCAGCCCATCATAGCAAGATATAAATATTGTTGTCTCACTAAATACTGCTGAGGCTTACAGTGAATGAGACATAAGTGTTGTTGTCCTGAACAGCACAGGGAGTCCCTCCAAGATGGCGAGAACATCTAGCATCAGAGAGTTACCCTCTCCAAGAAGGCTGCTCTGGAAATGTAACCCACACATACAAGAACTCTTAGCAGCATCTGGAGACAGACTCAAAAGGCAAGACCAACACTAACTAACTAACTAACTAACTAACTAACTAACTAACTAACTAACTAACTAACTAACTTGACCATATACACAAACAATTCTTTCTACAGACATCGTGTCTCATACCATCTGCCTTTTTTCCTTCAGGCTGGTTGATAATCTTGACATGGATGTTTTCAAGTTCAACATTTATGGGAAAGAATTCATCAAAAAGCAGAGGATGAGTCCAGATGCGTTCATACAAGTTGCCTTACAACTTGCATTTTACAAGTAAAGTATACATTCATGATCTCTTTCTTCAAATTTGGACATTAATATATATATATATTAATATGGAGATATTGTCATATAGATGCAACAAAAGGCTCGTGTCCACTTATGAGAGTGCGTCTCTTCGACGTTTCCAAGACGGTCGGGTTGATAACATACGCTCTGCCACCCCTGAGGCCTTGGCCTTTGTAATTTCCATGACAGATGAGAGGGACACTTTCACCGTGAGTCATTTTTCTTACTTTGACCCCAATTACTTAGTAACTCCCACATTACTTTTCATCACGCCTTCTTAAATGAAACAGGTGCGAGCAGCAATCTCGGCACGCCGAACCTAGTGTCCCCATCCAAACAGATGATCTCCCTGTGGAGTTAACGGGTCCATGAAAAAATTATTTTACTGGCTGCACTGTTCTCTTTTTGTACAATGTGAAAAGTGCCCTGTGTTTACTTTTTTATCTCTAAATAATTTCTCACTTCTCAACAGGATTCAGAAAAAATTATACGATTGAGGGAGGCAATTAATGCCCAGACAAATTATACAATTGCAGTAAGTATTTCAACTTTTTTTTTTAAAATACATTAATGTTACATTTATACATTTAAATGTGTAAACTACAAATCTTTATCTGAACATATCTGTTGAGGATCAAACATTTACTCCCTGGAGACTTTGGGGAATGCCCCTATTTGCTTTATTGCTCTGTGATTGTATGGAATCTCTAATGTCTGTATGGCAAATATTAAGCTCCAGTCGTACTCAGTTAGCTTAGCTTAGCACAAAGACTGTAAACAGAGGGAAACAGCTAGCCTGGCTCTGTCCAAAGGTTAACAAAATAAAGAGTACCTCTAAAGCTCACTACTACTTACTTGTTAGCCAGGCTAGCTATTTCCCCATCTCCAGTATTTATGCTAAGCTAAGTTAATTGTCTCCTTGCTGGAGCTTCATATTTAACACATATGAGAGGGGTATCTATCTTCTTATCCAACTCTTAGCAAGAAAGCAAATAATGCTATTTCCCAAAATGGTTGTACAAAGGTTTTATCATCCTCCACGGGAGTTGCCGTTCACATTAACTTGAGTTGAGTTTATTTGTCACAATAGATTCCAGTATTAACCACTTTGTAATTGGAGAACCAATAGAAATTAATATATTTTGGGTGGGCTATCACTTAAAGAAGATGGGCAATCGTTCCAAATCTTTAAAGGCACACTTTAAAGGTCGTATTTCAATTCCAATCATCACAGTGCAGCCAAGGTCATTTAGTGACCATGATATGCAATCTGACATGATAACATGTTAACATGAAAAGGTACGGTACACAAAACAAGGACTATGCCTGTAAATAATGCATATTGAGGTCTTAATTGAAAATACTTCATTTAGCACTGAGTAAAAAAATATTGTTCAGGCTATAACAGGAATGGCAATAGACAATCATCTCCTCGGGCTTCTGAGGATTGCAAAGGAGCTCAACATGGAGAAGCCAGAGATCTTCTGTGATGAGACATATTTGGCCAGCAACCAGTTCATCCTTTCTACCAGTCAGGTAACATTTTGATCCCATTCTGTTCTTTTATATAACATTTTCTCGCTAGAAATAATTGCTTCTGGATGAACATAGAGAATACAGAGGAGATACTGTTGAGGAAAGGCTAATATTGTTTAGCTGCTTCACATAATGCCATCCTGACGTCCTCCTCTTGTGAGCAGAGGTACAGTGATGGGAAAACACCTGTCAATGCAACAGGACTAGATACCGGTATACTCATTCCTATCTGTGCCTGATTAGGCTGTGAAAGGAGATATACTGTAGTTCTTGGAGCCTACGTTCCTCTGCTTTGCTAACCACAAATTACAAGATGGTTATCCACCAGGTTTCTTGAAAATCAAAACTGACTTTTAAACTGTTCCAAGTGCACTTCTTGACAAAGATAACCTGACTCCCAACTGCAAATTTGTTGCCACATGAGCTCAAGTAAGCACATGATTTATCAAGAAAATATGGCAACCATTTTATTGGTTCCAACTTTTTTTTATATAATTGCAAACACAATATCTTTATGTTTTGGACTGTTGCAAAATAATGTGAAAATGTCCCCTCAGGTTTTGAGAACAAGTGATGAGTATTACATTGGCTGTTTTACACTAAAATATTTATCCAAAAAAAGAACCTACAGATTAAGCAATAATAAAAGTTAGTTAGTTGCAGCCCTTAAATACTAAGCTGCTCTTTCCCTTGACTGAACTGGTCTAACCAAGACTGTGTCCTCATGTATCCAGGTCCCTACCACAGTGGAAATGTTCTGTTGCTACGGCCCAGTGGTGCCCAACGGCTACGGCGCCTGTTACAACCCGCAGTCAGACCACATCATCTTCTGTGTGTCTAGTTTCTGGGAGAACACAGAAACAAGCTCAGCTGTTTTTGTCAAAGCCCTGAATGAGGGCCTGCTGGAAATCAGGGACTTGTGCAATAGAAGCAGCGCGGCGGCTACCAAACTTGCTGATAGCAGCCAGGGAGCCTGCCGGCCCCATATATCAGGGAAGTAAGCAACACTGAGAGAGCAAGCCCAC
This sequence comes from Percina caprodes, assembly GCA_013375575.1. Classification (NCBI taxonomy): domain Eukaryota; kingdom Metazoa; phylum Chordata; class Actinopteri; order Perciformes; family Percidae; genus Percina; species Percina caprodes. The sequence goes on along the minus strand of JABXJD010000010.1, from coordinate 4,478,580 downwards.
TCCAGCTGCTCCACTCAATACTCTTAGACATTGACTCAGTAGTTGAGATGCCTTTGTGTGTCTTTGTTGTCTGTGCAATAGTGTTCCTTCAACAAGAAAATGCAAAGCCTTAAAGGACATATATAAAATGTTAATAGTGACAAATGTGAATGAAAACCGGAACTTTTTTTTTAGGTTTGTAGACATAAAAATAATTATTTCAGGTCCAATGACCCTGTTTAACTCGGCAGACTGAGAATAACTGGTCTGCTGCATTTAGGAAACTAAAGCCATGCCCGCTTAGTAGCACTGATGAGAGGGGCAATTCCTCTGTTAGAGCAAACCAGCTGAGTGATCCCAATGTACGTATATCTTACATACATAGAGTAGTAATGTAATATATAAAAAATATACAGTATATTTAAGTGACTTATAACAATCATGACATCCTGTAAATGTGATCCTATTTTGATTTATGTGTGACATATAAACAACAGAAAAATGGTATAAATGTTGTATATACTATCTATTTTAATGTGCTGAAGTTATGTATAGTACATTCTTTTAATCTATTGCCACCATACGGTTGACAAAGAGGTTGGGAATACGTGTGACAAGTCTGTCTGATGAGGCACTTTAAGATATTTATATGAAGATATGATTGAATAACTGTAAACGTAGAGGACTAATGAGTAATGTGTGTAGGAAAATATATGTGATTTCAGTGGCACATTTGAAGTCGTCTAGATGTACTGTATGTATGTGTTCCATATTATAGCAGTAGTTAATAAGTGTAGAGTGTAACAAACAGTGGTATTTTATAATAAAATACAGTCCAGTGGTGATTGAGGCAAACCACTGTGTTCATGTGCTTTTTATTTGCACTTTGAGGTAGAATGAAGGATGTATTGATATACTGTAGTGCAATAACACAATAGCAGTGAGGACATATGTGCAATTTATCAAATCAACTTATTAGATGCATGGAGCTCACGTAATATTAAGTTAACTATTTTTGTACTATTTTTGTCTGTAACATTAGAATAAATAATGGCAATGTACATATTGTACATGCTGTTTGAGTCCAAAAATGTCCATTCAATGTGTACTGTGACTTGGATTCTTCTAGAAAATGTATATGTATGTATATGTGTTTTAATCTGTGGTGGTTCATGTTACTGCAAAATTAATCTGTGGTCTGAATCTGTGAAGATATTTGTATCATGTATGACTTGTCTGTTACATATCTACCAATCATCAGCCAAAGTAAATGTGAACCATGAAGATGATTCAAAAACAATTTAAAGAAAAGACTATAAACGACACACGTCGTTGCATGTTTATTCTAACATACTTACTGTATTTTTATATGTTCACATGAAAAGCTTATATAATGAAAAAGATAATAAAATAGAATATATAATATTGGTACATATAAGCATCAACAATGCCTTAAAATAAAGAGATGCAACATTTTTCCTGCCAGATATAATATTCTATAAATGTTTAATGTTGATTCGTTTCTACTTGCTGTTTACCGTCTACTCTGAGTGATACATCTAAAAGAATGTTATATTTGTCATGTATTTTTCAGTGGGTTTTCCCTTTGACTCATTCATAAAAAGTAACAAATAATCCTTGTGTGTCTACTGAACCAAGGCAAAGTATTAGTGTGGCCTGATAAATCAATGTCACTCATCCATAATAACATGTTTGTGGATGGTAATTTATGTACAACACGTCACTGTCAGGGAGAACATAGTGTTTCATTAAGTAATTTAATATTCAATGAATGTTCAGTGCAAACTCATATGTTTATCATTTTGAAAAAGAAAACAAAAGGATGATTTATTTTGTTAGGCTACAACAATATTTTGTTGATAGAAGACATTGCTCATTTATGTTGTAGAAAAAACTGTTACTCGATTCCAGAAATAAAATGAACGTCAAACTAATATATTTAATAGTTTCAGTGTTTTCTGTTCAAATGGATGCCCTGTCTAACTAAGTAGTTTCAAAGTAGTTTGGTGGCGTATAATGGCTATAGAAAAATGAGGCCATCACAGTAAAAATGTTGTGTTGCTGTCTAGGTTTTTATTTAATTTGCACAACTTGGAAGATTACAGCACACTGTTACAGTTCTGAATTCCACTTCTAGTATTGCCACAATTTGCCACAAATTGCCAAAGTTAGAATGGATACTGACTTTTTTAAATTCTACTTAAATTTGTTATTCTCATGCTGTGAAAGATCTGTAATGGTTGTAAACAAAAGTAAAACAGTTTTTAATTGAGGCGATGTCACATCCTGAACTAGGATATCAAACAAATTTTCACTTTCATTTTTGTTGTAGAACATAATGCTAAGCTAAAATGGCAGTGAAGCAAACTCCAACCATAATGATGATATAATATGAATAATGAAGTATAATTGTAACTGGAAAAACAACGGGACTTATTTGCATAGTGTTGTCTGTATGCAACATGGCCACCACACTAACACACTCCCAACAGATGGCCTCATTTTTACTGGCATATGATAAGGTCTACAGGGAGAGACCCAAAGTTATTTCTCCATTGAACCAGGTCAATTTAGTGCCCAAAAACATTAAACATAAAGTCAAGCTTCAATGAACTAGGTTACAAATTGGGATGAAAATGCATCGTGCAGACTTATATGGATTAAACAAACAGTTCAGTATGTTAGTGGTAACCAGCACAAAACTGCCTACTTCCACCAAAATTCATTCACAAGCAAACATGAAAGACAATGCCAGGATTGTCTGGAAAAACTCCTCACAACAGCAATCACGTACAACAGCAACCTCTTACCTCACCATCATCTTACCCTTTCTCATAAAGAAGATATAGTAATTGAAGTCCTTTATTGAGTCATCAATAAACTCCCAATCAAAGAAGGCCATCCTGAGGTTGTGATAAGTACCATGGCCTAAGATAGACATACGTGGAATCTTTCCATTAAATTGCAAATCACTCAGTGGGACACAACCATAAGCCTTCCCTAAGTCTTCAAAACAAATAATGACTGGATTGGAAAACTACTATGATTCTTCCAATATCCTTGAAAGATCAAAAAAATTAGTTTTCTTGGGGAGGCAGAGAAGTTACATTGTTTAACAATATCCAGTGACAATATCATCTCAGGGTGAATAATCTACTGTACAAATGGTACACATTGATTACTTATAGTGTAATTAGTGCTGTCAAATGATTAAAATATTTAAATCACGCTAATCGGATTAATGTCATAGTTATCTCGCAATTAATCGCGCATTTTTATCTATTGTAAATGTCCCTTGATTTCTTTTTGTCGCATAATTTTTTCTCATTTTAATGCTCTTATGGAAAAGGAGATCGGCTTGCTTTGTGAAAATGTTTTTTTATTGAACACAACAATGGCATATAGCCAACTGTAGTGTTCAATTTCACAGGTAACAGTCTCACTTCAACTTATTCACAGTTGTAGCAAATAATCTCTCACACAGTGTAACACTGTCCATCAATAAAAGGGTGAAAAAAATACTTTGATGAGAGAGCAGAGAATCAGCATTAGAATCATCTGTGTGCTTGGTAATCAAGTGGTATTTCAGACTGGTCGTGCTGCGATGACTGCTCAGTTCACAACAACAAAACACACAGATCACTTTGGTCTTGTCAATGGAACCATTTGGCCACTTTTAAAAAGTAAACTTTCCATTTAGAATCTTATTGGCAGCCATTTTGACATCTTGTGCTCGCCATCCACTCAAAACGTAACGTTACTACTCTGTGGCTGGTTCGCAAGCCCAAACAAATGTGTGTGGCGTGCCTGTTGTTTTGTTTCCAGTCTAGCTAGATCCGGTGTGGTGCTGTAGTTTGTCTAACATTAGTAGTTGTTGCAACAGCATGTGAAAAATCTATAAAGTCTGCTAGGCCAAAAAGAATGTTAATCACGCAACAAAAAAATTTACACTGTTAAAATGGGTTTGCGTTAACGTCGTTAATTACACATTTAGCTGACAGCACTAAATGTAATTATGCTACTTCTTATTGCTTATGAGCAGGTAGTCTTAGGTAGGATAACAGCTGCATTGGTGGAGGCATGTTGTTTAAGGTATTGTTGAGAGATGAAATGTGATCCGGCAAGTCCAGTTTGAGTACAGATAAAGTTGAGCCAAGATAACTTTTTTGATAGACAACACTGCGTTGTTTTGCTTAAGCCCCCTAAATTGGCACCTGTACTGCACCGATAGACTGGCTCCATTCAAATGAATCAGAGCACTGCGTTATTTCAGGTACTGTTGGTCTGGACACAGAATAACAATATTACAAAGTATTACAAGAGTCAATGTTAACTAAAAGAATATAGATGTAAATTCTCCTATTGAACAATGTCAAATGAAGTCACTGCTATACGAATATACTTGTTTAAATATACTGTATATATATATATATATATATATATATATATATATATATATATATATATATATATATATATATATATATATATACACTTTTGTTTGTCCAGGCTGAATTTAGGTATCGAAGAGCACTGTGAGGAAAACATCTTGCGCAGCTGTGCAAGTCACCTCACAGCTCTAACACCGGCTGTCCAGCAGCGAGTTTATTGACAGAACATTGACCTGGGTCATCTAAAGCCAGTGCTGGTGGCGACCAGCGCTTTCACTGTATGAGGAGCAGCTAGTGACAAGCCTTGGTGTTGAGATCAATGGCGGAAGTCCACCTGGAGATGGATGATGGGAGTACATTACCACTAATAAGTGTCTGCCACGCTGCAGACGGAGACAGAGTCCTACCTGCTGGCTGCTATTGACAGGAGAAGGGAGCACAGGGGAGCAGAGCTGTCCATTCAGAATCCCTCCTCTAAGGCTAGGGGCCTGCCAGAGTCCATGAGAAATGAAAGACCACTGAAGATGGATTTTTAACTCAACTGAGAATGACTAAAGCAAAGCAGGGGCAGTGTTGATGTAAGTTTAAACCCATAACCTAGAAACTTCAATAACCTGGGTAGGGCAAGTTACAAAAAGATGCGCTGCTGTGCAATGAGACTTTAATGATCTCAGGAAGAACAGGTAGGAAATGATAAGTAGCTTCAAGGCCATGATTTAAGTTTATACAGTCACTCAGAACTGCAATTAGATTAAACATGGAAGCAGCAAATACATAAATATCAATGACAATAGTTCTTAAAAATAGTGAAAAAGGCATCTATTAGTAAAAGCATAGTTTTATGTCCTTATCTGACCAGTGGACATGCTTCACAACCAACAGCGCATCAGCTCTCACAAATCATCTCATGGGCTGTAATCACTAATCACCATGTAGTCGTAATGAGCCTCTGTAATTGTATCTGCACATGAATCAAAAATAACAGCTACAAGATTACAATCTGATTTCACTCAAGAGCCAATTAGTTACACTGATCCTGTCATCCATGTGTGTTCCACACACTAGGTAATTTAGAAGCCATGAGCAATAATGCAGCCATCTTTGAAAATGAAACTGAGCTTGACATTTTCCCTCCAAAATGATACAAGGGAAAAAAATGTCCCATTGTCTTGTGTTTCAGATATTGACATTTAAGGAGGAAATTCAAAGAAAGTACCACTTCCATTCTTACAATCTTTCAATTAAGGCAGAGGTCCATTATAGCTGTCTGTTTTCACTCACAAAGGAATTCTGATAATGGCCAATCTGGCATTTATGAGGAAACTGCTCCCAAGGCAGACGCTATATTTACACACCATCTTGGAGCCTAATTGGGCAAGAAGTGAAGCCCCATTGAAAAATAGACTAAAATATACTATATGCCAAGAGCTGAAATTAAATACTTCCATGGAACCTGTCCTATTTAAGTTAGATGCAGATAAAAGTACTGATACTGCCATGACAGAATCCTGTGTATTTAAGTCAAATAGTGATTAACAGGTTTCCATTATGGCTTTTTAAACAGAGTAAGAATCAAGATGTCTGTGAGGTAATGGTTTCCATCACATGAAAGAACAAATATTTCCAAAATACAGCATGAATTGCAGTACAATAATTTCATAGGCACTGCAATTATTCTCAAATGAAAATATTAAAATGACTGCAGCCATAATCACATAGTCGCACATCAACACAGCAGAAAAGCCAACTTCAAGCTCTTTAGTTGGACTGTCAAGAGATTTTTTTTTTATGTTATAATGAGGTTCTGGTGGATGACAACATGACACCTACTCATCTCAAGTAAGACTGCTTTTAATTTATTTTCCTATTTACTCTGTTCAGAGCAGGTTCTAGTTTCCCATGGTTTCTGAACAATAATCCATTTCCAGGCTGCATATCAGCAGTAAAGCAAGCTACGCTACTGTAAACATAGTACCTAAACAGTGGTGGCAACGTATGATTCATTTTGGGATTGGAAGATCAATAACCAATTTGAAGATGACCTGGTGGAGAGGATCCAGATTGCGGGGCTGTGCTTCGATGTGCAGCGTAAATCTCGGGCGGTAGATGTGCGTCTAGGCCTGCCACAGCTCCTGCTCTGGGGAATGATTTATGCCTCGGTCTTGCAACATGTCCTGCCGCGGTTGGACTCTAACCGAACGGCTGGAGCTAATTTTAGTGGCTTCACAAAAAGAGCTTGCAGGGTGAATATCGGGGATGGTAGCGAAAGGGTCAGGGTGTCACGATTTGAGAAAGTGCAGAAGGCTATGATTGGTGTGGAGGACCAAAATCTCAACAGTCATTAATCATTAGTTTTATCATCCTAATCATTATCATAAGCACATTGTTCAGTTCACAGCAGGATAAATGCCTTGGCTTCTCTCAACTGGATCTGAGCAGAGATAAACAAAGAGAAAAAGAGGGAGAAAGTGAGAGTTCATGACTAGATGTGAGTAGAGTAGGTAAATGGTTGTGCCAGGCAATCATCCTAAGACCAGAGTCAATCATCCACAAAAGCACTGCAAAGAGACATTCGCTTAAATGCTCTCCTCACATCGGAGTAACAACCATTCATCCGCATGCGTGGCCCCCCAGTTCAGCATGAGAGAAACTCAGAGCCGGTTGCATAAGTGCCAAATATGAATGGATCCAAGGCGACAGGAGGGATAAAAGTTAGATGGAAGGAACTCATTAAGAGCGCTGCACTCTTCTCACAAACCCCATCTTAAATTTGTGAACTGGCCATGAGTTCTGAAGGAAATCTCATAATGCTTGACAAGTGAAAACCACCACCAGGCAGCTAATAGCTATACTGTCATGAGGGCAAATAAAAAGGCATGAGTTTGCATGCATGTAAGCTTTGTGGCGCTGGTCATTTGAGACACACACTTGACAAAAATCAATTCCCTCAGTTCCCCAACAGATGTGTTCTACTGCCATGCCAGATGTGAGATGGAGGGATCGTTGGCATTAGGAAAAGTAGAAGTGGCGTAAAAAAAAGATGTGCTTCATTACGTGCTGAGCTCCCAGGTGGCCACTTGTCCCAGCAGCATAGTCCCTGTGGAGGTGTGGAGTGCAGACAAACAGAGGCCTGCAGTGAGCAGCAGCATGCAGAAGCCCATAGCTGCAAACGTCTCCATCACTCTTAGGACTCTAGTAACTAAACCACATTCCATGGAGCAGCAACCGCTTCCTGACTCTGCCAATTACAGTAAACCATTAAGAAGAACATTTGCAGCTCCAACCGATGGGAGAACAGAGCTATGTTTATGCGCTTCTTTGGTGAATGAACATCTATTTTGATGCTGATGGAGTCTGGTCAAAAAGGGACAAAAAGTGACTTTTTAAAGTTTCCATAATATATCCTTCATATTTTTGTCTATATTTTAGTATGGTTTAAGGATCAAGTGTCTTATATCATAATTTGGTACTTCCTATACAAACATGTATCAGCCTGACTGTTTCATCTTTCAATAAATGAACTGTTAAAAAAAAAAAAAAAATGGTTAATGTTTGCCCTTACTGTAAATATACATAGACCATACATTGAGGTGTTTAATTGCCTTTGCATTCACTTAGGTCTACTATTTAGCTATTCATAATCATAGTCATAATGTTAGGTTATGCTGTTCATATTGCAGCTAAACATACGTGTAAAGGAGAGTTAAATGGCATTCACTCAATCTTCCACAGAGACTTTAAATTATACTTTTTAATACATCCACTATTTCACCATTAGAAACACTCAGATGACAACGTAAAGTGGCAGAAATCATAAAGGAGTTCTGTGACTGCCCCTTCCATACTGGTGTAGCAAACAACGCATTTGAAATCCAAACCACACCATGGGGAACGCACACACTAATCAACTAACAAATTATGCTGCATAGTTCACAGGGGAGTCTCTTCAAAAGTAAAATTAATCTGACCACTTAAGAGATGTTATGAGAAATATGGCAAAAGGCATTAGGAACTTAATGGGCCTCACAGTTGGAAAGTAATACTGTATGGCCACCTTTCACTGGTTTGGCTCGTGTGCTTTCTGTACATTCTTGAGCTAATTTGTGTCTATTTACTTCCAGGAGGCTGTGAGGCAGATGAAGGAGGAGCAGAGAGAAGCGAGCCGGGGCTGGAAAGTAATGGTTTCATCTTTAATGAGCAACTGGGGATCGCAGTGTCTGGTGACAGAGAGGGTTCCTCTGCCGAGTCTCTGTCACAGTGGAAAGGCTCATCCTAAATCTCGCTCTTATTGCTATGAGCATCGCAACTATATCTCACTCCCGAGACAGAACCTCAGGTTTTTATGGATGCTTGGGTAATTGAGCAGCAGGAGGAAAATATATCTAATCCACTTCCATAAAGAAAGTGTATCCAAACTAAATGACTGGTGAATTAATAATGGCAAGCTCTCTTTAACGCTTCTCTGTACTTCTGTACGTCTCTGTCACTCTAGTAGTAGTTTGTCAATGAGATTTGTTTATGAGCCAGTGATGTTTGCCACCGGAGCAATGGTGTCATCTAAGTTACATGTGTCCTGGTGCAAATGACTCAACCACTCGTACACGTAATAGAGGAGAGGACTGAGAGATGGTGGCAGTGCCATTTTATGGCCCCTCAAACAACACTCGTCAAGAAAACTGGCACACAAGACAGCTCCAATGGGAACGAGAAATAGGCTTTGTTTCTGTAGTTTACAATTACCCAACAAAGGGACAGGCAATATAGCATTTTCAGTCTCTAAACTGACTCAGAGAAATAACAACTGACACAGACTGGCTGTTGCTTTTGCAAACATTACAGCATAAAATAAAACCACTGCAAAGCCAGCCTTTTACTTCCGCTATAATATAGTAGAAAGAAAACAAATCTTGGGAGATATCACAATATGGTCATCAAGGTGCTTGGGCCATGACACAATACTACTGGACACCTTAAAACATATTTGCACACATGGCATAATATCATTAGATTTACACCTCAATATTGAAAATAAATCTAATTTCTTTTCATTTTTATACAGGTCCAAATCAACTGTTGTTGCTGTGTTTTAATTTATCCTCTTAATCACAAAGTAAGTACTTAATAATGAATAAGATGTTAATCAAAGTGCAAAGATAAAATAATGTTCAAAATTAAACGTCATAAATCCCCCCAGAGTTATGATACTCAATTTAGCATGTCTCATTTATGTTTGATTAAAAAGGATGTCTCTGTAAGAACTGGAGGGCTTTTCACAGATGAAATCCAATTAACATTCAGTAAAAAGCCCAGCAGGGATTCACTTTCTAACCAGGAAATCCTCAACCCCCTGTGCAGCCTTGCTGGTGAGTCAACTGTGCTTTCAAAACACTGTAATTACCGTTTTGTCAAAGAAAAACAGTCACATACTAATAGTAAGCAAGTGAATGTCCTAATCAAACTAAGTTGCTTGTGCCTTTCTTTTACACTCCACATACATCCTGTCCAACTTCCACAAAAGGAGCCATTGCATTGTGTGCTGCCACCCTAACAGTGACAGCTCCATAACATGCCCAGTGCATGGCAGAGCCTAGAGGCCAACTCTGCCAGAGCTACTCTGAATAGCACTAAAGGCACATGCAGACAGCTCCCTTCTCTCTATGGACAGACACACACAGAGTCAACCTGCGACACGTGACAGGCCCTGGCCTCCAGTCGCTCTGTTCAGCTATCCCCCACAGTCCACTGTCACAAAGTCCTCACATACATGCAGAAAACAACACATCAAGCACTTTGAGATGTCAGGAAAAAAAAATCTGGTTGATGTTCCCATTCTCTAAGTATTGACCATTCAGTCATAGGTCTACAGTTAAAGATTATTTACATCATGTGTTTTAAGTTATTGTCACAATAATAAAAAAAAGCATTCAAATTGCATGTTTGCTGTCCAAAGCCCAAACTATATTAAATTTGCAATGATATAAAACAGAGAAAGGCAACAAATCCTCACATTTGAGAAGTTGAAACCAGTCAGTCTTTGACATTTCTGCTTGTCAAATTACCTAAACAATTAATTCATCATCAAAATATACTGAACAAAATTATGAACGCAACACTTTTGTTTTTGCCCCAATTTTTATGAGCTTATTTCTCTCAAATATTGTTCATAAATCTGTCTAAATATGTGTTAGTAAACAATTCTCCTTTGCCGAGATAATCCATCCACCTCAGGTGTAGCATATCAAAATGCTGATTAGACAACATGATTATTGCACAGGTGCGCCTTAGGCTGGCCACAATAAAAGGTCACTCTGAAATGTGAAGTTTTACTGTATTGGGGGGTCCGGGGGGGTGTCCAAAAACCGGTCAATATAAAAAAATAACTTCTTGGATATTGTCAGGCCACTCTGCGAAAACCAAACTGACCATGCAAGAACTGGGATGTTTTCAGCTTCCAGGAATTGTGGATGAGGTGATGCTAATGGATGAATGGCACAACAATGGGCCTTAGGATCTTGTCACAGTATCTCTGTACATTCAAAATGCCATCAATAAAATGCATCCGTGTTCGTTGTACATAACATACACCTGCCCATACCATAACCCCAACGCCACCATGGGCCAATCGATCCACATTGTTGACATCAGCAAACCACTCACCCACACCACGGCATTCATGCTGTCCAAACGGTATAAACCAGGATTCATCCGTGAAGAGAACACCTCTCTCGAATGTGAGCATTTGACCACTCAAGTCAGTTACAACAAACTGCAGTCAGGTTGAGACTCCGATGAGGATAACGAGCATGCAGATGATCTTCTCTCAGACGGTTTCTGACACTTTGTGCAAAAATTCTTTGGTTATGCAAACCGAATGTTGCAGTAACTGTCCTGGTGGCTGGTCGCAGACAATCTTGGAGGTGAAGATGCTGGATATGAAGGTCCTGGGCTGGTGTGGTTACATGTGGTCTGCGGTTGTGAGGCCAGTTAGATGTACTGCCAAATTCTCTGAAAAGCCTTTGGGGACGACATGATGGTCCAGAAATAAACATTCAATTCACGGGCAACAGCTCTGGTGGACATTCCTGCAGTCAGCATGCCAATTGCACGCTCCCTCAAAACTTGCAACATCTGTGGCATTGTGCTGTGTGGTAAAACTGCTCATTTTAGAGTGGCATGCCAATATCCAGCAACTTCTTTTATTTTTTTACTAACTGGTTACCATACCTGTGAGGTGGTGCTCACTAACACAGATTAGGACAGATTTGTCCAATATTTGAGTAATATACCTTTTGTGTACAAAGAAAAAGTCTTAGATCTTTGAGTTCAGCTCATGAAAAATGTGGGCAAAAACAAAATTGTTGCATTTATAATTTTGTTCAGTATAGTTGGTAAATTTTCTGACAACTCACTAATCAACTAATTGATTAATCATTTTATGGTTAAACACATAAACACAAAAACTTATTTGTTTTACTTTGTTTTTCTCCCACTTAATGACTGTTGCCATGTGTTGAGATCTAATCATATCCTGAAAATGATCAAGGCCAAAAACCAGTAAAATTTCCCCTTTGAAATGTGTGGGAAGCATCTGTTTCTGGCACATTTGAAACCCAGAGAGAGACATCTGTCTGATGTGGTAACATATCCAAAGATCAACATATATATACAGTATATCTAATTCCAACACATAATAATACACTCTGTAAATAATGGTGTCATTTAAAATATTTTAAAGCAAAAATAAAACATGCATTTCATATTCCCTAATAGTCTTCCTGTGGCACTCAGAAATCTTTGCCAAGGAACAGAATGTATTCTCCCTTTTTGAAATGATGATTGGTCTTGTGCGGACACGGAGCAGATGGTGTTATCTACCTCGTGGGTGGAAGGAGCAACAAGTGTGCAATTAAAGGCCTGAAGAGATGGTTTCAGTTCAAAACAGATCAACTTGGGAAAGCAAACCAATTTAGCCATATAGCATAAAACTATTAAATCATTCCTGGTGCATTTGGGAAGGTAAATTTGACATCTACAATCCAAATATAAGGCAAAAAAAATGAAATCAGCATGCATTTTGCATTTTTTTGGGTGGCAGTAGCTCAGTCTGTAGGGAGTTGGGCTGGGAACCAGAGATTAGCTGGTTCAAGTCCCCATATGGACCAATGTGTGGTGTTGGACTATAGCTGTTGAGGTGCCAGTTCACCTACTAAGCAATGCCAAGGTGCTCTTGAGCAAGGCACCAAACCCCAACTGCTCAAAGCGCCTGTCCATCGACAGCTGAAGCCCCCCTCACTCTGACATCTTTCCATTGTTGCATGTATAGTAGTGTTTTTAACCACAGGTCTGGCCAGTACCGGTCCGTGGGTCATTTGGTACCGGACCGCACAGAAAAAAAACAAAAACATTATTTCCATTTAACTGATTATCAGTCTGAAAGATGTTTTATTTTGAAAAATGACTGGCCTACAACTTCAAAAACAAAGACATTTAATAACAGGTGATTCTCATGTTCCAAGCCTGCTCTGCATAATTGGTGGCAACAAGCTAGCAAATGAGGCAATGAAGCCTTCAAAACTTATTTGGCGCATGGAGACCGAGACCCCGATTTTATGCCGTGACAGCAATCAAAACAAAATCACGGAATTAACTGGACATAAGGAACGCACTTTGGTTGTCACTGTCTACCGTTACCCCCCGATGGGGCCATTTGGTTGCACAAAAACAAGCGCAGGACTTCCAATGATACATCAATAAGGTAATTGTCTTTCATGCATTTTACATTTGTTTTCATGTTATATACAGTATATTATTAGATATTTGTTTTCCTGCTGGTTGTATCATTTTATGTTGTTGTGTTTATCCGCCACACCTTGAAGACAGGTCACTGAAAATATGTCTTAGGCTACATTAAACAGGTCCATGGCACAAATAAGGTTGGGGACCACTGATGTATAGGACCTGAGCATGTGTGTGTATTACATTACTATTATTATACATGAAAGCTAATGAACAGTTCATGCCATTATAAGTGGTCAGCAATATGTGGACTGCCCATAAATTAACAGTTTTTTCATACACACTTGGTGGTAATCATCCTTTGACAATTATCCAGGTGGTTTTTATTTTCACTATACATGCTAAGGTTGTAAGTTTCATGAATACAAACATAGTCTGTAAGAACATAAGAAAATTAGTTTAGTGAGAAGTGACACAGCACAAGTAGTAAGCACTTAGCTAGTAATTTTATATCCTTCGAGGGCCTCTTCTACATAAGTTGCTGAGGCAATCAGGCTACTCCCTACTCTTGTAAGGGAGCAACAATGGCCTTGCTCAATCTTTCATTCAAGCCGAGACAGTATCAATCACATGCCACTCCAATGATAGATAGGCAATCTAATAACACTAGGAGCAAAAATAACTTCACTCACTCAATCCTTGACCTTACAGAGCGAGCAGTCAGTTTGGTTAAAAGCTACGGCTATCACATAAAAATGGATTTTTTTCTTTTGGATCAATTGCAGTCTAAACATTTGAACTAAAATGGCCATAGAAAGCTGTCACTAATAAATAATTGCTATTGTTATGGATTTATACACCGTCGCTGCCTCCTCTAGAGCAGCCCACATTTAAGAGTGTTTTTGACTGCAGGCTATTCAGACCAAATAAAAGACAATGCAAGCAGGTTTCAAGGAACTGCCTTTGGACGAGGAACTATCTCAGCATCTGTAGAGCCGGAGGAGAGACGCAATTACCATCAAACAATAGTTGCTATGACACAGCTGAGGCGCCATGACAACACATGTGGTGAAACATTTAGGTGACACCAAGTTCAAACATGTCAACAGATACAGCAATGAGCGCTGAGGACATTTATAGATCATGCAAGATTTGTTGATTGTAATAGCACAAAATTGATTTAAAAGAAGAATGTGAGGACAACAAGGCAAAAATTCTGTCTACAAAGCAACATTAAGGTTCACTACTTGTTTGTAAAACTTGCCAATGGCTTGGAGAAAATACTGATTGGTGTGTAACAGAATATTGTCTTTTATATTGGTGGCTATCATTTGTTCTAATAACAATAAGTGTTCAGCAGTCAAGAGCATGAAATGGTCTGTAACTACAGATAAGGGTGCCAGATTTATTGTTAAGCTGGGTCGACTGTGTCCCGCTCCAGCAAGCTAGTAACAAGATTCACCTGTGCTGAGAGTTTTGCCAAATAAAAAAACATTTCTTAATAACTCTCTTGGAAAACTGCAATTAATTAATTAGATTAGACAAGACTCTTTGAAATGTAATTTTGAACAGGTGACTTCTGTAATAGAGTGGTCATACTAGAGGTTTAATTATGAACTTCAATGAAAAAAATGCACTGAAGATAGCCCAAAGTGAAGCAACATGGAAGGAAAATGAACAGGCAAACAGGAAGACAACGTTAAGATGCCCTGATGCTAAATTGGGGAACTTAATCCAACATTTAAACCTTTTTTTTTGTTGGTATTTTGATGTTAGAATTCCTGACATTCACCAAGAGTGTAAAATGGTAATTCATGACTAATGTTCTAAGATTAGAATCAATTGCAAATAAGGTGTATCCCACATGTACTCTAATGCCACTGTATGTTTATGCAGTATGTGTAGCATTCACTTTGTTTTTCATAAAATAAGATATTCTAACGGAAAGGACAAAGTCTGAATGCTTAACAAAAGGCAGCTCATGACAATAAATCAAAATGTTGTCTTATGTATTCAGTCCAAACAAATGTAAGCCACAGCTCCCAGCGTTCCATTAAACATATCAATATTCAGCTGATAATACCTTTAATCTGTGGCCAAGAGATCCTCACATAACTCTTCCAAAGACTACAGAGAGTTTCCACTAATGATCAAAAATGATAAGGAAACTTATGATAAATTTAAATAGGCCTCCCCATTTATAATACAGTACCCAACAGTATCAGAGCTGACCTTCTTGGATGGAAACAAAGCAAAAGTGTAAAGATTGAACTGTTTGATGCATTTTATGTTCTCTGGGGTCCATTGATAATTTATACAATAGACTCAAGAACACATGGTGTGTGCTGTAGTGCTTTAAGGGTGTAATTACCAAATCCAAATGTATGAGTGCACTATACAAAGGTACCTGTTAAAGGTTGCTTGATCCCCTGATTCACCAGATCAAAAGTTAAGTTGTAATTAATGCTTCAAAACAATGCTCAAAAATCAGAAACAATCTTCCTGGATGCCAAAAATAAATTTTACAATACCAACTAGATATCTATTTGCTACACTTAAAGTGTATTTGTCATTTGGGTAAATATTCTGCCCAACAACAAACAAAGAAAATTAGTTTTTCCAACTACCACTCTGCACACTGAGTTTATAAAATTAAAAGTGTTATCTGCAAACTGCATTATTTATCTTACTGTTTCATCCCAATCTGTAGTACAGTCATGCGTCAAAGTGTGATCATGTTTAAGAGACTAAACACTGTTCGTGACTTTATGACAGATGGTCTCCAAAAGGTCATAGGCACACATGGGGCTTACTGCAGAGGGATCAATCCAGTAGGATACCCCGTGTGTCTATGATGGATCCCATTAGGAGAGACACCACCAAAGGCTTTTTTTGAACTCAGCAAGCTACAAAGAGAGACCCACCTACTTCAAGTCCTGATTCCATAAAGGCACCAAGCTCCCCCTTATTCATTCACTTATACAGGGTCCCAAGAGTCTATTTAGTGAGGGACAAAACTAACATTCAACTAAAAGTATTCTGTCAATAAACTCCTGCTGATTGGGTAATCTGTAAATCAGATTTAAACAGGGTGTTAGCATACATATCAACTTTAATTTTTAATGCTGTGAACTCAGTCTCATTTGTGAAATTGAATTGTGTGTCGAAGATTATTTTTACATGTCTACAAATACCACAACATTTAATCTAAATACAAAGTGCCAATGGTCTAACCTCTGAATTTTGTGTCAAACAGTTTCTTCTTGATGCAAATGAAGCAGTTTCATCTGACAGACAGAGAAATCAGCCTGGCTCTCGCCTCTGACTGGATGTTCTATGATCTACTCTTTACTTAATGAGGTGTCATGTACAGTTTATATAAAAGGTATGACCTTATTAAACTGTGAGTGAAAGGGTGAAGCAATAGCTGGGGGTAGATAAATGGCAAGGCTGTATAGAAACTCATTTTCCTTTAACATTCATGAGACAAGAGGGCCTCATTCTGACTGTTGAGAGATGTATTACTGACATTTATGGCTCTATTCAAATGGTGTTTCAGAATAAAACATAGGCAATATTAATAATTTGAATATTACATTTACTTTAAACTGATTTTATTTAGGCTGTTTGAAAAACAAAACCTCTCAGAACCAATCTCACTTTTCATTCAAGAGTAGCTATACAGCAATTTTTAAGAAAGCCTACAAATAACAGTCACAATAATGAGTTGTAAAATACAGAAACAAACCAATCAAATTAATATTTTAAGTGCAACTGGGTTCTTTGGAGTCACTATCAAATTCAGCAAAGAACCCAAAAAATGTTTTCATAGATTTTTCTAGAATTTTGCTGTAAGTGCAGAAGGTAAGACATTATTTCCCTGCTCTTTAAATCAAACCGTTTTCCTGAGACCACTCCAATCTTTCCAAAACCTTGTTCTTGTTATTCTTTTCCTTTAACTTGATTTCTGACAGCCAATTCAATTAGGCCGGATATGTGTGAGTGTAAAAAAGGCAACATGACAAACTCAGAAGATGGATGGCAACCTTTGCTTCACCATTAAAATCACAATTGCCTCGTATTGAAGCTCAATGGATCGGCGTATTACCAGCAGCAGCAAAATGAAACAGCGCCATACGGGGTCCTAAATAATCACTCTATGCAGTTCAGTTGTTTCTGAAAAGGATCTACATGCTTGTTGCAAGATTGTCCTTTTTCGGCTGCAAGTGGCGGAGACCACATTTGACATATCGACCACTGTTAATCAAAAGTTTGCCTTATGGAGAGAAGAAAAAAAAAAAAGCTTAAGGTAGACGGATAATGTTTTAACCCGCTTTTGTTTCGTTTTCAGAAGATAAGGCACGGTGACTCATCAGCCACCTGACCTTAACGACAGTCTGCAGGGACGTGATGTCTGGCCGAGCCCCTGTCGGAGTCATCTGGCGCCAGGGAGGAGCTGACCTGTTGGTAGATGAAGGAGTAGAGGCTGACGTCAGGGCGCCGGCCAAGGCAGCTCTTGCACACTGAGCTGTAGTACTGCCCCAGGAGATCATACACCTCCCCTATGACGGAGACAAGGAGATTGTGTATGTTATCTAGTCTTTAGAGTGGACTCGTATCACCGCAAGCACAATGTAAAGTTTTCAATAAGTTTTTAGGGATAATAATAAGCATGATATGGCTTATTATTATCCCTAAAAACTTATTGAAAACTTTCATGACATCATATTGTTTACAATAAAATCCTGAGAGGATGTAATTACTTCATTACTATCACACCCTTAGCACAATCTAAAAGAGTATAGAGTTGCATATAAAACAGGAAGCAGACTGGGTTGTTGTTTTCTTTACCGACACTGATCTTCCTCTGAGTTAGGAAAGAGTGCATCTTGTGGACATCTGTCATGAGCTGGCTGTCACCAAAGGTAAAATAGGCCACATCTCGGCCCGCCTCAGCAGCTGCCAGCATCTGGAGCAGAGCTGGAGGAAAAGAAGCCTGTGTTAAACCTTAACAGTAAGAGCCTCACAAAGTCTGTTAAAATAAAATTAAAGCTTCTAGGTTGTTTTTTTGCAGGTTTGTTCACACATTCTTATCTTCTTACTTGTAAAAATACAGCAACGCTTAATTAAACAGAAGTCTAAAGAGTCATCTAGTAGCTGATGTTACAATT
The DNA here is from genome assembly GCA_013375575.1 of Percina caprodes. Classification (NCBI taxonomy): domain Eukaryota; kingdom Metazoa; phylum Chordata; class Actinopteri; order Perciformes; family Percidae; genus Percina; species Percina caprodes. Next base: position 4,460,282 of record JABXJD010000010.1, on the reverse strand, counting down.
TATTCTGTAGCATGTCCAGTAAAAGGCAAGTACTGTTATCAGGGGAACAGAGAACTCTGGATTAGTTATAAAGAGTGTCAAGATCTGGCCCCGGAGAGTTGTGAATATTTTAAGAGACTGGAAATATATCTGCTGATTAATGAAGGTTGGAACAGTGGCAAGTTAACAAGCATAACTGAATCAACATTTTCAGAAGCGCGCTAAGCAGAATATACCTACACTTCAGCAGTTTCTCTCCCCTGCTCTGTTTCAACTGCTTTTCCCAAGAATCGTCTGACAATTAAAAAATAGGTGGCTATCTGAGGACACAGAAAAGTAAACCCAGGAAGAGAACAGCATCTAAATTACAAGCTCTTCCCAGAAGGCATGTCATTACGCAGACAGTAGGTGATTTTGCTTATGGGGGGGCTGTACCTTGCTACAGCTAATTAATAAATATATGTATAGTTTGCAAGCACAGTGGCTTTAAGTCGGGTAGAAAGTGTGAAGCAGAGCTACTCCTGCAAACAGTAAGCATAAAGTCTCCTGGAGCTCCCTGCTCAGTGACAGTGATACAAGGCTGAGACATAAAGCTATGATGGATTGATGGACTTGAGCAAGCGATCAATTTCACTATTAATGAAACATATTAACTGTGTCATTTAATCAATAGAAGGAAGGCGACGAATAGGCCTTAACTAAATGAACGCATTCCCGGAAGACAAATGAATGCCGACGCCGATCTACTGGAGCCCTTCAAGCTGAAATGTATTCTGTTATATCCAGTAAGAGAGTCCGCTTAGACTGCCAAGTGCACATAGATGATCGGAGCATATTTTCTTCCCAAGATTTTCTGACGGGTGTTACGTCAGTGCTTACCTTTTAAACGTGTGTCACCTCCAAAAACCCCACAGCCCCAATTCCCTGTAGCAACTGCCGCAAGGTTTATGCTTTGTTCCTCAGGACGAGCAAAACCACAGTAGGCCTAAGTGAAGACAGAGCAATAGGGAAGACAATATTAGGAAAGGAAATGTAAACACAAAGAAATTTGAAATGATATGATAATGTTCTGTAGCAGATGCTAAGGAGATAAGTACAATGTAGACATTTGCTGTGTCAAAATCATTCACTATTATTGATGTAAAAAAGTAAACATAGTGAACTTATAAACAGTTTAGTCTATAGTGAGCACTAAATAGAGATTGTATACACCTATGAATTATTATCATTACGAATTGTCATACAACTGTTATTGAAATGGGATTTTTGCAAAAAGTATTATGTAAGCTGTGAACACTGCATAATTTTTGAGGGCTCAAATAAAGTGGCAGAATATAAATGTAATGCACTAGGTAGCAAATAGTGAGTGATTTCAGACATGGCCATTGTATCACGATAAGCAAAGCTTTCAGTCATCAAAACTGTGAATGCACCAGTTGTTGTTTTCTGGGATGACATTACATTAAGTTGTTAGCCAGACGAGGCCGAGCCGTTTGAGTACTGTAAGTGGAGAATGATATGTAATTTGGTACAAAAAGGCAGAATCAGGTCTGGTGAGCCTCAGGTCTTGGGACCTTATTGTTCCAGATCATGGTTATGTTTTAAAAGAACCAGGTATACATAACGTCTCCATACTATCAAACATAAATGGAAAGCAGCAAAAGTAATTGCATTTGCCTGCAGGCCTTTGCAGGTAACATAATTCAATGCATAATATACATTTTTAACATTGTGTCATTTGGCAACATCTCATTTCACACCTATTCTCTCAATTCAGTGGCCACTGGTGTGAAATTGCCGTGGGTTTGACATATTAATAATCACACTGACCAGAGCATTTGACATGACAACATGTCTGGTGGGATGTACGTATGTCACATTGGAAATTATTTCCAAAAGCTGGAGATGTTAAATGAAAGATCTGAAGGGTCGCTCCACATTATTTTTCACATCGGAAATTAAGTGAATAGTGAAAATGAATTGTGAGCGCCCACCCTCCCCCTGACCAGTCATACATTTTTTTTTCTGTGAAAGGGCAGATGTGACAGTTAGCTGAACAATAACCGAAACAGGATTGATCTATATGTTGGTGCATTCTTCACACACTTGTCAGAGCTGTCAAATTCCTTTCATGCTTTCTGACTTGACAACATCAACATCTTTATTTTCTATTACAAATGGACATATCTGACTGGAATATAGCACACATGGAAGGATTCATATTTAAATAAAATCTGTGGTGTATTTGAAATAATTATGATTGATCGCGCTGAGGTCAATTATATTCATTTAAATTGATTCTAGGCATAATGGACAGTGTAATGAATAAGCTAAAGCTTGTACTCTTTATGACAATCAATCAGTCTGTACTGCATGCATAAGGCTTATCTGTAATTCTTTACCTAGAATAAAAAAAAATAAAAAATAAACACTTATAGCAGAACTCACTTAATAGATCCTAGTAGGCAAAACCCAGTATTTATAGTTTGTGACATGCAGAGCAAAGACACTTAAAGAGACAAGAAAAATACAGATAATAAAAATAAAAAATTAACCTTGTTGAGTTCTCGGTTAAGTTTCTCTGGACGAAACTGTTCTAGAAAGTTCTTGAACTGCAGAGCATCAATGGCCACAATCTCAGTGCATCTTCTCTGCCAGCCATCACTGAAACAAGTCGTTTTGTATCATTTCACATACAAAAAAACAACTGGGCTTTAGTCAAATACGGCAAACATTTCTCGTAGCTATATCTATGACGGAAAAAGGAAGTTCAACTAAATAAAGTCAAGAAACCCTGACAGAAATCATATTCTGGTAAGACATTAAAAGACATGTCTGAATTTTACATGCTGATGGCACTTAATGAAAGGTCAGGGAATAACCAAATGTATTGTTTGTATGTAATGTTTTTTTACTTCAATCTCACGGTGGTACTATAGAATAGTATCCACAAGTCAATAGGATTCAACTTCTGGGGACAATGAATGTCTAATGAATGTCTGTACAAAATGTGATGGTAGTCCATCAAATAGTTGGACCAATCAAAGTTGGTCACCATGACCTAGCATAGCTAAAAATGATTGGAACAACAAACAAAGCTTGTTGCGGTAATTTTTTTTTAGGATTATTTTTTGGGCATTTTAGGCTATTATTTGATAGGACAGCTGAATATATGAAAGGGGAGAGAGAGGGGGAATGACATGCAGCAAAGGGCCACAGGTTGGAGTCGAACCCGGGCCGCTGCATCGAGGAGAAAACCTCTATATGTGGGCGCCGGCACTACCAATTGAGCTATCTGAGCGCCCAAGGATATTAAGTTCTTTAAAGCCGTTAGGTGCAATATATACCTTGGAATTGTGTCCTGGTGGCTGCCATCCCACTGGTAGGTCGGACCATAGCCGGTGTATTTACTGTACTGCTGTGTACCTGGTAATAACAAACATTAGTCACACACAACTGCAAAGCATTAACACATTAATCTTGCTTTTAAACATGGTCCAGTATTTAGGTGACAAAGTTGAAAGGCAGGTAAGATTACACTGTGTTAAGAGGCACATTCACACCAGTTTAGTCACAAATTATGCTAAATTTAAAAAAAAATTATAAATGTTTATGGTGGAATAATCCCTGTAGCTAAAATGAATGTGTTTTCCATTCAACAGAGATTTACAAACTTTCTTATTCATATTATAAGTAGTGGATAAATTATCGGAAAAGGGCCAATAACACACTGTAACACCAACAACGGCTTCTTAAAAGAGCCATATAAATATGTTGAAGCATTCATTTTTATACAGACAATCAAATAAACAGAAAAAAAGAACATCAACGAATGATCTAAAACAGGTTACTCTTTAAAAATTTGCATAAACATTCAGCAATAGAAATATCTTTAAAAATCATTGTAATGACCAAATGTTTTCAGGTGGTATATCTACAAGGATTCTGCCTGATGTGATTAGATGAAAACAGGAGCAGCTGTCTCCTGGCAAGAGGAAGGTCAAGTTATTACCCCCCTTGAAAAGACGTGAGAAGCAGCGACTGACCGCCAGCCCACAGGGGAACACTCAACACCAGTTAAAGGGGAGAGGAGGGTGGGGAGGCAACAGCACAGTCAAACAAATGAGGCCACAAATTAACTTCCCATTCATTAGCGCTCATTAGTACCTGGCTGTCGAAAGCACTTGCTGAGATGCTTCATGGTCCAAAGTGAATAAACTAAGTAGTAGGGCCTTGGTCAGCAGGTATTAGGAGGTGCACAACAGGGGGGAGGGAATCTCTAGAGCACTCTCCACTTGACACAGACATTTCACTAATAATCAGCCTGCCTCTAACTTTTTTAAGTAATAAGCACAATTACTGCCCGAATAAGGCACTTAAGTTCCTAACATAGTTTACCAGTATGCCATTAAAACAAAATAGATGAGCAAAAAGCAGAATGGGTAATATAACATACCTGAACTTTATTTTTACTTTCTGGTTGGCCAAGTCATACAACCACAGCAAAAGCATTTTATAATATAAAACTACAGGCCACAAACACCAACATGGGAGCTAAATATCACATCACACACTTTCTGTTTATATTTATTATCGGATTTACAGTACTTACTTTTCAATATTTATGGTCACAGGTTAATATAATTTATACTGTGCTACCGACTCTTGCTTTATTACTCCAATTACACATTCAATTTAATTTTAACGTCACTTACACTGCAATATTGTTTCTTGTATCATGGCCGCACTTTAAAATACCTTTATTTGATGCCATTTTGCTTACTTTCAGTCTACCATATAATTATTGTCTATTGTTTGCCTGTATTTCTTGTGTGTTTACTTGTTTGTGTGTTTTTGTTTTTTTGCTGTATTGAAGAAAATGCTGCTGCTGTAATAAGGAAATTGCCCCGTTGTGGGATAAATAAAGTATAATCTAATCTAATCTAAACATTTTAATTTACACTAAACTGACTTCAGGACACTTAACTGGCACAAATGGAAGATCACAGCACAGTAAATTATCTTCACAAAGATAAAAAAAATCTCTTGCTTGTTTGTGCTATTGAATGCCACAATGTTGAGGTTGGAAACCTTAATGGGTTTTGTGATAAGTATTATGCTTATAGCTTTAAATTTTGACTAAATGCATTACAATGTTGGATTGAAAAAATAGTTAAAATATTAAGAAAAATATTAGTTACTTTAAGAATATTTTAAAATATTCTAGTGATGTTAGAAATTAGATTCAGAAATGTAAAGCATATGCCACGGACAGATGTTTGCGTAGCTGAAAATCTTAGACACTCCAGCCATAAAACAAGATAGTCTGGTACTTGTGTTAAGTATGCATACACCTGACATTTACTGGTTCTTCAAAAATATCAAACTCTATGATCAACGATTTTTGCATTTGAAAGGAGCAACCTTCAGGAACAATATGAATTATAATTTAGATTTTATTTTATACAATATGCTTGTCATTCAAAAACTATTTGTAGTGTGAAGCATATCAATCTTGGCCAAAGAAAGATGTGTCTGGTTATTAGAAATTATTTCTATACAACAAATAGGTTGCATAAAAATCAGCAGGTATATTTCATGATGTTCCTGAAGGTTGTTCCTTTCATGTGTAAATAAAACAAAGTGTCCACAGAGTGTAAAAGGTCAGAGGCGCATCCCACATCCAGGCAAAAGTGGGCAACTGAGGAGGTTTTACTACTATTACTGTCAAGGTCTGCATGTGAACAAACAAGGATAACACAGTTTCTTACCTACAAAAAATCCCCCGCTAAGGCCAATGGTGCATTTATGTGCTACGTGGATGGTCCCATTTCCCGATTTGGAAAGTCGTTCCTTCGATTTTGGTGTGTACAAGAGCTTTAAGTCATAATGTGGAAATAACATGGAGGCTACAAAGAAGATATAAATAACACCTTGATAGCGGTTTCCAGCATTTGCGTGACAACAAAGAGAAACGTAAACGGATCAGGTGAGCCACAAAAGACGATCAGTAACTAATATCTTCCAATTGTTCCGACCTCAATTAGTAAAAACTAATTTGTGTATTTGCCCAGTGACTCAGATCCACACCAAAATATTATGGGTTCTTCCTTGGCCCATCTTTCACTCTTCCACCAAGTTTCATTAATATTGGGCCAGTAGTTTTGCTGCTGACAGACAATCAACTAAACTAACTAACAAACCAACAAACAGACAAACCAAGCTGAAAACATAACCTCCTTGGCGGAGGTATTAACATTTTTGTGCAGTCAAAAAATCTCTCTATATCTCCTGCTTGCACCACATTTTCTGGTCAGCACTGCCATCAATGAACCATATGACTTCTCCTAATATGGTATATACTTTGACCGCCCTGATGGCAACCACATACAGTATCTAGCATAGAAAATTCAATTGGGCCTGGGCATGTTTGCAAATTTTAATGCAGAGGTAAGATCCATTAGCTTCCCCACTGTATGCCAAGACGTGTATCAAGGGGATATGCTTTACCACATAGCCACAATTCAGCTAAGGCTCAGACTTTGCTTTTACAACGGGGAACAAGAGATACAGGCAGGGTTTAATAAAGATGATGGAATGGAAGAGTCCATTAGCAAGCAGGTCTTGGGCAGGTCTTCCAGCTATAATTAATTCTGGGCCCCAGTAATAACGTTAAGTGCCGTAAGTGGAGGCAAGGGAGAGATGGACGGCAAAAGTCTGAAGGTGACTCTGCCAAAGCGAGGAAACCTGATGCAGCGGTATGATTGCTGATCAGGAGGGCGGAGGCTCTGTTGCCCCCTTCCTGTTCTAACCCACTTGTTAATGCAATGTTGAGGCAGTCAATCTATTTATGGGTGGTGGATATTTGCGTTGTCACAGAGGTTTACGTCATGGACTTCATGCCAGAAGCTTGGGCTTAAATACATTTAGCAGTTACAAGGCAAAAAGCTATCAGTTGCTCTTATACACATCTATTTACTTAATTTCAGCCATAACATGTATGCAGACATGGTGTACTTGCAGCTGAATGGATATATTTAAATAGAAGTAGTCATGACTTTTAGTAACCCAAATTTAAATGAGTTTTATTGTTGCAGAATGACATCTGGATTTGTGTAGGCTTCTGTCAGTTTTGATTATGTATTATTATAATAACATTACTTTCCTAACCTCTTCATCAAAGACAATCAAGCAGCTACAACAGTCTAGACAAACAGTATTCCACAGATTGGGGAAAAAAAAAAAACAGTCAGGAGCCATCAGCCACCTGCTGGGTCTCCTGAAGTCTAGCTCTTGTTACTGGGTCTACTGGCCTGTCCTAGCCCTGTTTGTTGCAACCACTCAATGTTGAAGTGCAGTCAGTGGAAATTACTCAACAGGAAGACACCAACAGAGCAATCAGGACAGCCCAATCTACAACTCCCGACTGATGAGACTGTCCCCTTTGCAGCCAATCAAAAGGAACCGTGACAAGGACAGATACAGAAAACAGGGCAATTGCCACAAACATCCTTTAGCCTCTTGCTGGGACACAGTGGGGTAAATTGAAAGTGTGTATGTTATGCTGTGTGTGACCACAAGAAATGCCTTCTTCTGTCAAATTATAGGTTAAGCATGAGAAACGTGAACCCAGGGGCATTATTGATCTGAAGGGAACAACTGACTAAATCATGAATTAGTGATAAGGAGGATTAATTCAGTGGAAATCATTTTTAAACATGGTGAGGTTTTTGATCACTGACCTGTGATGATCAGACATTCATTATGATCCAGGGCTTCAGTGAAGAGGCGAGAAACAATAAGCTCGGGGTTGATTAGAAAACGAATTTCCTCTTGGACTAAACCAGAACTGGTGACTCCTCCTCCCACAAACCGATTGGCAAAATCCACCTGCAAATCAAGACAGATGACTGATGATGAAGAAAGAACTCTGGAACATCGATGCCCTTACAGCATTGACTACATTTTGTAGTCAAGTGCACATATTCGTTTACCAAACATTTTGTTTGACTGTGACATGTATATTTTCCTAAACTTGGCCAACAGGAGGAAAGCACATCATGAAAGGCTCTCAGCCCTTTTTATTTGTGACAGAAACCCTGACAAGCTAATTGGGAAAGGTTGCCTGAGGTGCTCGCATTACTCAGACATTTGTCCCCCATGTCAAAATGAGCTCGCCCCAGAAGCAGCACTTAGGTGTGCAGCTGCCAGTAGCGAATATCAAAACAAGAGAGCAGTCCTGCAGTCCAAAGTAAACATCTCCTTCCAGTCATAACATGCTGCTAAATTGACTGATGATTGATGCTTGTGATATATCTTGCTGATTGTGTGCTTTAAAGGTTGGTGGGCAGATCTTAGGTGACACTGATTCTTATTTTTGGTCTGTTAGAAAATATGCATCTCATCATTTCAGCTCAGGCACAGACGTGACAAGTCATTGTTTCAGTCAGAAAACAGCCATGTGGAACATACAATGCAATTTACGGACTGACCGTTGTTGCTCATTGGCTTAAAGACAGCCAAGACCAACCCCGTCACAACCCTAAGAAGAGGCTGCAAAGGGGTGAGCAGCACTCTGAGAACAGATCCCCTCAAACTGGTCACTCAACTCTGGGACAGCAAGCCAGCCTCCAAAGTCTGCTTTGACAGGCTGTCAGCACCCCTTCCCCCCTACCCCAGCAGAGCATCCATCAATCCGGGCTGCAGCGTGCCCTGAAGCTGGTCATGTGTGCACATCAACTGTCAGCTTGTGGCAACTGGAGGCAAACAAAAGGTGAAAGGCAGAGCGGGCAATCCTGACAGTGTACAGGAAGCATGGCCGACACAAAGAGCAGAGGAGGCTCAGAGGCCTCGACCCCAGTCCCAGCACACACTTCCTCCGACGTGTCACAGGCTCCCTCAAAGGCCTTTTCAGCAGTAGTAAGCATTCTGGGTGAAAAACTCCAGAATGTGGAGGCTCAGTGACTGACTACAACAGAGGGAAAAGAGAATGGGAACCAAGTATCCCTTAAACTAAAAGCTCCTTCAAGCAAAAGAATAGGATTCTGCAAGGTTGAGTCCCTCTCAAATTATCATTATGTCTATCCACAAATGAACACAACTGGTGTACTTCTTCTCCTCTGTGGCTTACCTGAAGCATTCCATAACCATCATCCTCAATAGTCCCTTCACAAGTAATGTGTAGGTTTGTGAGCTGAGTCTGTGAGCTGAAACACAAAGAATGAATGATGTTTTCTAGTTATTGACTACAGTTGAGACAGCAGATCCTTACTTGCTTCCCAACTATCTACTGGCCTTAGCAAGCTGCAGGGATTATGGCAGAGACAACTGACATACTACTACATTTCTTTGATTATAGGGTCAATACACTACACCTTTCCCAATTCAGAGGTTTATCCAAGCTTTTCCGTGTGAATGTCACAAGTCCCGTAGGCTCTAAAAAACAAAAAAGGGAAGTGAGAAATATTCAGTATTGTATTGTACTTTACATCAATAACAAGGTATTGCTGCAAAAAATTACAATGATAATCCGAACACCTACTTTGCTCAGTCAAACTTTTAAAATAGCACATCAGGGTTTTCAGTTTCTCAATCTTCCTTGAAGAGGGTCCCTCAAACAGCCTGAAGGCAGGAGGAGATTATGGATTTAATTTAGTTACTGACTACATATTATGTTCCTTCTCTAAACATGAAGCACACTTTTTAAGCAAGCAGGTTGAACATTGCATCACAGTCAACCACCAACTCTTTCAGTCCACAACTGTAGCCAAGAGAAGTAAAATTACTCTCCATTGACGTTGAGACACAAGATCTCTACTTTGGCCATGTGAGTTCAGTCATGCTTTAACTTTTGATACAAATTGGTTCATCTCTCACTCAGCTTCCCTTTCAGTCACTAGCCGATTATGTAGGAGTTCCTTCGCTGTTAGGACAATGAAGTTGCCCCAGGCTCGCCATCAGAGAGTTGGACTTGTGCGCCACTTCACAGCACTCACACAAAAAAGGAACAGAGAGGGAAACAGGGCTCCCTCCTTGGGAGTACATTAAGAAGCCCTGTGTGCCTTTTAAGCATCAGAGTCCTCAGGAGGTAAAAGGTCAATCCCCTGAAAAATAACAAAACCGCGCGCACACACACACACACACACAAAGCTGCTGGTAGTGAGGGGCAGTGGGCGGGTTCAAATGCACTTTTACCATTAAGCCCCCCCAACTACGTCTCGATCAGGCTCTATCAAGAATCCCACAGCCTGCCTCACATGCCACAATACAGAGAATGGAATTTCATGTAAGTGAAATGAAATAACGACAAAAGCTTGATGCACTGAGAGCCCTTCAGGGCCTGAGAAACTCATTCATCCAAGTCAGCTCCTGCTTTTTTTGTCAGTGTGTCCCCTAGAAACAATCATGGGTCGTGTAGTCCTTAGGGTAAATGTCTTTAACGTAAGCTAGACACTAGTGAGAGCGGGCTTTTAGTAACAAAGTGCAATTTGGTCTTTGGGGAAGAGAGAATACACAATTATATAACATCAATATACCCCCCCAGATGTGAAAAACTATGATGTAACTCAAGAAAGGGGTATAAGTGACTACAGTATGTGCATCATAAAAAACATATATCAAAAAACGGGGAAATCCAGTCTGGAAGTGCTGTTTGAGCTAAATGCATTTCATGGTATAATAATAAAGTTTGCTTCTGTAGAATACTTTGAATGACAGAGCCAACAATCAATCAAGCCAAGAAAAAAAAATAAATAAATAAAAAATAAAAAAAGCTTTATTTCAATGCAAATAAACAGTATGCATTGAGATAAAAGAAGATCTGAAAACAGTTGTTTTTTGTCTACCTGTTCCTGGGAAAACAAAAACGCAGAAAAAAAAAGAGCTTGAAACTTTGATATTGATCAAAAGTAATCCAAGTGAAACTGGGATGGTTGGGTGGGTTGGGGGGGGTATCTTTCACATTGGTTAGTATCTGTATAACACAGCCATACTATGTTTGTATACATTTGGTCCATTATGTGCTGTAGAAAATGCTACATGGTTTAATGGAAAATCAATAAATAATTGCTAAACAAAAAAGTAATCCAGTTAAAACAAAATAAATGTCTGCATTGTGGTCATGGTGATAAATATTTTGCAGCAGTCTAAAAAGATGACACTGGCTTTCCTTTCAAATCAAAGCAAAACCTTTACGTGAATGAAATGCTGATGTAATTGAACTCTGTTACAGCCTTCTGCAAACCAAGCCAATGGCTTTCTCCATTGTCAAAAGCAGCCATCTAAGTCAATGTTAATCTAATTCCCTCCTCCATTTAGGTAATTACACTGTGATGCCAACAGAGATGGGGGACATGACTGAGCAATGATCTGCAGACTGTTTGTGCATTACACCACCCAGACAATCTCCACAGTGAAAGCTTGCAGGGATTAAAGAAGAGACCCTTGTGTCCTCCTCTTTGTCATATTTGATGCTTTTGAAGGAAAAGGTTTGGCATTGAACTACACATAAAGAAAGGCATGAGATGTTTTCTAATGAGTAATTAAACATACGCACAATGTAAATGTTTGTTTTGACACCCATCCGGAAGATAAAATGAATAATGAGAAAAACATATACAGAAGTACCCCCTGATGAAAAAGAAACTAAACTAGTTGTCACAGCAGCATAATTTACAACTACACTATGTAACTATGTATGAAACTATCACATCCCTGTATTACCTAAAGAAGTTGATGTCTGGGTAGTTGCAGTACTCAGTCCTTCTGGAGTTGCGTCGGGGGAAGGTGCAGAAGAAGGCGTTGGCGAGCAGACATGCCACCTGCTCCTGAGACATGGTGATGGAGTGGTTCATGCCTCTCTTGAGGAGGGGTATCGGCTGGAGGAGGAATAGAGGTACAACTGACGAAGGTCAAAATAATTTGTTTTGTCAATTTGCCAAACGAGACATTGACGTATGTTGCTTCTTGAATCAGCAATCATAATCACAATCAACTTCCATCTTTGCTCACAAGAGATCCATCCCAATAAGGCTATGGGTTAATACATAAACAGTGAATCTGTGTAAGTCTGCAATGACAATGGGGAGAGCGTGTTGCATTAGGACTATAGACAAACAGGAAAATTATGTTGTTTGGCTACACGCGTTTGAATTACCAATTTATGAACAACACAGCAATAAAAATACGATGGATTTAATTCAAATGCTGTTGAACAGGTTTTTATGCTGTAGTAGATCCGATGTAAGAGCACATTCAGTTTACTTTAGTATTGATATCATCATCTAATCACCTCAAACGCAGACCACAGTTTTCAACTTATTAAATAGAATTTTGTAACGATTTTAGACCAGCTAATCAATTTTCTATTCATTAAAAAAAAAAATCCTATTAGAAAATGACAAAAAATATTATAGGGGACAGAAATCAACTCTGACACTGCAACACACAACACAACTGTCTATGCTACCGACGTGTAGACTGATGTTTAATTTTGATGGCCTACTACTGAGTTTGCAATACTACTTAATGCTGTTTGCTGATGATGTTTTACTTGTGTGGGACACTTTGAGAGTTAGAAATAAAAATAATAAAAATGAATACAAAAAAAACCTGTTAATGAGACTTTTGACCATCAATAGCTATGTGCCTTGACCTCACCATTTCACAATATGTTTGTCATGTTGTGACCTTTGGGATCAACCTGCTGCGGTGAGCTACTATGTCACAGATGTGTGTCTGTTGGTTAGTGATGGCTGTTACCTTGGTACAGAGTTCAGATGCTCTCAGTGCTAATTGCACCATGTCTGGCAGCAGGGAGTCAAACAGATGTTCAGCAGCATCAGGCTCCAGGACCTTGGAGAGAGCAAGAGATCTGTTTATGTTTGTTCTTTTGCCACAAAACTCAGCTGTGACATTATTAGCTGTTTTGGTTGATTAAGAGAGAGGACATATCAAATTAACAGTTCTGATCCATGTCAAAATGTTGGGGCTTTATGTAAAACTTTACGGAGGAACAAAGGTGAATTCAATATAGTCAAGACAGAACATTAACTAGAAATACCCTCTTTTTGATAAAAATTAGTACAATTGCACTATCCAACCTACAATACTGTGTACGCAGATGCAAGACAGCTTGTGGATAATGAAAACCTGAATAACTATTACCTTAAATTGGATATGCAAATGATACTGGGAAATATATGGCTTCATATAATAAAAATCTGGCTTTAGCAGGATAGTTTGTCATTAAAAATATCACCAGAAACAAATAGCAAAGTAACATACCAAATCATCCATGACTTCTAACACTACTTAAGTGCAGTAATGTATCTGCTACCCGTTTTTACACCCATGTTGGCAACAAAATGTCTGAATGATCAATCACAGAGCAATTTCATCAAGGTTGCACAGCCATGCCAGCTGATTAAACAGTCTTCCTGGAAGAGATGCAAATGACCAAGTGTTTGAAATAGAAAGGACAGAGTGTTCCCAGAACAAGGAGCCTAGACTTGTGATTTAACAAAGGACATTTAGTATTATGGCAAAGAAAGCCTGACTAAACACTGTCATAAGTAATGACCTGGTTGACATCATAAACTGCTCCTATGGGCGTAATAAATGAAGGCAGTTGACAGTGCGAGACGGTGGATATAGCTGAGGTAGTATAAGCCAAGCTCTTTAAATCAGCAGAAGACAGTGCATCAAATCAACTGAACTAACACTCTGTATGACTTGATACAGGTCTGTACATCACACTAAACTGACAAAGTAATCAAGCGAGATGCAGGGTGTGGGCAGTGAGAAACAGAGCTCCCATTCAGATTTAACACAACTCCTGATGCTTTGTTCCTATTCCCCACAGATCTGAGCAATAAAGCGATCTGCTTGACTGCGTCTGTGGACATGTGACGGTGACCATGTAAAAATAAAACAAGTATGTGCTCATAACCGTAAATACAACACTGGGTAGGCTGTAGAAAGAGAAATTGACAAAATCCAGTGCTGTCCGTCAACAGCTTTTCAGTTATTCATAAGGTGTGCGTAAACAGATGAATATTCAATGAGGGCGCCAGGCCCGTCACTCTATGCCATTCATGTCTACTTTTTTCTGACACTCAAAACAAGCCTGCTCCAGTGTCTTCAATCTAGCATCTCCAATGGAAAAGTAACAAAGTGAAAATGGGGTACATTGCATCCTTTGCCATTCCCCAAACAAGTTTTACAGTGTTTACTGAATAACCAGTCATGAGTGATTTCAACATGCCATTTTCACTTCAACAAAAAGGTGTGATCAAATGTTTTAGTAATTAGCTACTTTTTTGTGACAATTCACATAAAAATCCAACTCTAACTTTTATATATTTTATGGTACTGAGCATTTTGCAGTCAGACCAAATCAAATTTTGCCATCCCAGTAGATTTGACACAATTAAAATCTACAACAAGCCTTGGCCTACGGCTGAAGCCTCTCAACATGTTCAGATTGTATCTAATAAAATTCCCATTTGAACATATTTTATGACATACATATGGCACACAATTGAATCAACAGTATAAGGCTGGAGTAAAGCATTCTCTGGGATTTAATGTCAGACATTTTTTTATTTCTGACACGTTACTAAATATGACCTTTTGGCAAAAGATTAAATTATTTCTCTGGACTCCCACTTTGACTGAAGAACCTTTGACTGTGAGAAATCCATTACTGTTCTTGTACAAAATGACAGAAACCCATTTGACAAACTGGCATTATGAAAGAAAAAAAAAACATTGCTTGTACGGAAATACCTGAAATGTGAGATTTCATAAAAACATGTAGCGAGGAATTCTAGATGATGGCGTGCACAGAGCGGATGAGTGCTGTCTTACTATAAAAGGAAAATAAAGCCTACTATTTGTCGTCTAGTCTTACAGGCTTAGGATTTCTTATATCAAACACTCATGTCACAACACGGTCCATCTCTCTAAATGGAATATTCCCAGCCCCTTGAGCCAGGGAGTAGTACAGCCCTCCATGATTCTCTATAAAGGATGATGCAGAGCGCATCAAGACAAAAGATGACTGATGGCCTCCAAATCAGGCTGGAGAATACACTGACACCTCTGAGCAACAATCAATGCACTAACAGTGCTTTGGATGCATCTCGGGCCTGTTTTACCCTTGGCCTGTAAAGAAAATTAGCCAAGAGTAAAAAAATAAAAAAATAAATTTAAAATAAAATCATAACACCTTGCAAAGTACAACCTTATAATCTATGCTTCAGAACTCGAGACAGATATTTAAACAGCCCAAGAAGATAACTACAAATGAATCACATTCTATCACCTGTTAGCAAGTCTTGTGACTTTATTACTGTAATGTTCAAATCTTTTCACACATCCTATTAAATCTTTATTCATACACTTTAAAATGTATTTACAAACTTCTCAATCGCTCTTCATGACAGGGCCATCATACTGTTATACTATATATGAATTCATAACTAGGGTTTTCAAGTAGTAGAGAAACAAACAAGAAAAATGGCTGCATAGTTGGCTTATATATCCATATTGATCCACAATGCCACTTAAACACTGGTTATACCAGGCTAAATCTAATTTGGTGTCAAAGGAAACTTCTGTATCACTATGTCTTCTACAAACAAGATATTGTCCTCACTACCTAATGTGACATCTGTACTTTCTTTGACCCGAGCTCTGTGAGAAGCACCAACACTGGTTTATGATGCCTTCTGTTGGGCAATTAAGTATCATGATTGGACAGTTGATGTTTCATTAGTCCACAGCTAACCCTCTAACATCTCCAACATGTGTGTCCATCTGTGACTACATGACTACATGCCAATATTAATTCAATCACTCTGCCAAACCATGATTTTTGAGAACAAAGAAATTTCATTCACTACTTCTGGGTTCTGTGATAATTGTAAAAAGATCATTAATTGTATGGTTTACCTTAGTGCAGTACAAACGTAATGCTGTGAAGTCCCATTTCTTGGCCTGTGAGGCATTGTATTTCAAAATTGCATTCTGTAACAAACAAATACATTTATATTACAAAATTGAGAAGCAACGCAAATCTGAATGGCCATCTTAAGGAAATACTTTTTGTGTATTAAAACAACAAATAGTCAAAATAGCAATATTCTGTGAGACTGCGTGCCTCCAAGAAGTCTGAGCCTATGACGCCATCTTATGGCATAGTATGGTAACAACAAATACAGTGCAGTCAAACACATTGGATATTGCCAATAAAAGGACACAGATTTAAAACTTGCCTGCAGTTCGGGTTGACTTGTAAATGCGTTGTTTAAAGTTTCCTTTATCAGCTCCCACCGACTCGTCTTCTGCAGTTCAAGTGTTTCCTGTGAAAGAACAAATTATCTTAGGTCTCTGTAAGAGGAACTCAAGAATGGCTTTTGATATGCAAATAATAACACAGTGTCGTTGTGCCTGTTTCTTGCAGTGATTTCATGAATTAATTAAATAGGACATGTTTCATTCATGTACATTCACATTTGAGACATGAAAAGTGGATGGATAAGCCTCCTAAGATCTAGAAACTCTTGACGTCTTACCTAAAATGATATTTAAATATAGAGCCCGACCAATATATCAGCGGGCCGATATTATCTGCTGAAATCAAGCATTTCTCAAACTATCAGTATCGGCATTTATAATGGCCGATAAAAAAATATAATAATGTATATTTTGTTTTAATGTTAATTGATCCAAATTATTTATAATGACAAATAAATGATCGTCCCAACGTCCTTGTTGGCAACACTTTTTGTTATTGTGTTTTTGTTCAAAGGACTAAGTTTCATATCGGTAGTATGTATTTTTATACATTTTATTTATCAGAACTTTAATATATTTTTATGTTCCTCTGTACTGTTGTGACAATAAAACAAATCATTATTTTATTTTAGTGAGAACTCCTACAAATAATTAATATTGCTTCAGGCTGTTTAGATGACCCATGTTCAACCACTAGTGTAAAATCAGTGCAATTAAAAGCAGTCTAGTGCATATTTTAATGTGCCATATATATTTTTACACTACACCTTGTTTTTTATACTGACAGGTCTATAAACATTTGGACCATCACCTCATCCTGTACAGGAAATAGGTTCCAACTGGAACAGGGCATCTTGACATGGACATCATCCCAGGTATCCTTAAACTTAGCCGGATATGGAACAGGAACTTTACCATTCTGAAGAAGGTCTGTCTGTCAATGGGAGTGAAAACAAATGGTATTAGTACCTGTGGTGGCTTGTGGCTCGAAGGTAGAATTGTCGCCCCATAACCACAAGGCCACATGTCAAAGTGTCCCTGAGCAAGACACTGAACCCCAAGTTGCTCCCCAGATGCTATTACCTGTCCACTGCTCCTAATACTTAGGATGGGTTAAAATGCAGAATCGAATATCGCTACATTGTACTGTGTGCATGTGACAAGAATAAAGTTTGTTGTTGTTTGTTATGCAATACGTATGTGTGTGTGTAAACTGAATTGTCCTATTGACAATAAGAAAATGTATCATAGTAAAGATCAGGTTTTTATATGGTAACACTTTGCCTTTGCATGCTTACAAATTATTCTGAAACAATTGGAATAAAAATAGTATTGGCCAATTCAATTACTGTATGTTTGTATGACGTTGGACGTGCTGTGTGAATAGTATTAAAAAGAAAGAATCTCTCAAACCCTTATCATCACAGTGTGCTGGCCAGGAACATCCTTCAGTGGAGGAAGCGGTCCACCACATTCAGGCATTCTCTTTAGTTTATTGATTGGCGTCCCCAGCCATTTGACATCAGTCTTGACCACAGCAGATGTAGTTTCCTTGTCTGCATTTTGTTTCTTAGTAGACTTATCTGGATTGCCCTGTCTCACATGTGAACCTGGTGATGATGTCCCTGAAAAGAAGTCTGTTATTTTGGTATTGTGTTTGACAGCGCTCTCTGAGCTTGTCCCTTCTTCTTCTGTCTCTAATCCAACATAGTTGTAGGACACTGTCTGTATGAGATCACTCTCTGCAGAATCTTTGGATGCTGGTGACACAGGATTGTCTTCATCCAGGTCTTGTGGTGTCAAAAGTTGGGTTTCTTCATCTGAGTCAGATAAGTCAGCATTTTGGCAGTATAGATCCTGAGCTGAAGTGCTTTGAAAGCCAACATTATCGGCCATATCTACATCCTGTTGGGTTTGACACACTTCAGCTGTACATGGTTTTTTGGGGGGCTTAACCAACCATTGTTCAAGAGTGTTTCGGAACGTCTGTTTCGGTCTGGCTCCGTTTTTTTGATGGCAACCTTTCGTCTGTACACCTCGCAATCTGTCTGCTCCAGTCTTTGGCCGTATATCCATTTTTGTGTCTAGGTTTTTTTGCCTCCTTTCTTGAGCTACTGTGTCATTATCTCTGCTCCGAATACATAAAGATGGGACTGCAGAAGAAGAAAAAAATGCTGTTTTACAAAAAGAGAGATACTGAAATGAAGCCGCCTCCTGCAAGAAAAAAGTTCTGATGATCTAAATTACCTTGGAGAGATGATGGGGACGTTGGGGCACTGATTTCAACACTGAAGGTCTTTACTAAAGGTCCAAAGTCTGTCAATGCAGTAATTCTACAAAAGAAGAAAGTCATGCCCTCCTTATTTTGTGAAAATGGTGAACACTGGCAGTTTAATTAACATGAAAAGACACAAAATGTATACTCACAACACAACTTGAGCTGACACCACGATTGAGGTGTTACTTGGTTTTGTCCAGACTTGTCTCCTGGGCAGTGCTTTCTTCAATAGGTGAGTAAATCTGAAAAGATGGTATGCAGCCATACATAACACAATCTATTTCAAGAAAGCATAGGATTGCCCGACGGTGCTTTAGTTAACTTAGGGACGCCGTGTTGCTGTGACTGATTGACTTACGTTAGTGGTATCCTAACTAATACGTGTTAACTACGTACCCAATGATGTAGTAAAATGCCGTTTTGTCTATTAATATTACTCAGTGCAGTCGTAGTTTGTTGCGATGTCAACGATAGGTTGACAGACTGTCTTGAAACGACTGTCAACAAACCACCGTTAATTAGCTAACGAATAAATGCTATCTACCATTTGGACTACAACCAAAAAGATCATTCAGAATTGCGTACACTGTAAGACCATTTGTTGGTATTCTGTTAATGTTAAAACGTACAATGGTAGTTCTAACTTCTAACCGTGCACTGAACCATGCTCGTAGACAAATTAAGAAAGACCATAACACAATAACCATAGCTAGTTAGACAATAACATTGCCGTAAAACTAAACTACTTCCGCCTTAAAATAACGCGATAATTCCAAAGCAATTCTCGTTATGGCTAAGCCATACCATGGGTGTTGTTTTACAAACATATTTTTGTCCTTTTGTAGATTAACTAAGAGCTCTTAGGATACTTTTCAATATAATTACTTATAACAGTTATCAATGTATACCGATTATAACATGTGAAAATATAAAACAAGTAAGCTATAAAATAAGTTTGGTCTCCAACTGGAAAGCAGAGTTTGGGAAAATCAATTTAATTATGTTATAGGCCGACACAGAATCAACCAGAAATCATCAAGACCTGAATATTGTTTCCTAATTCAAGATGTAGTGTTCATGTGAGTACGTGTACTATACATACAGCAATTCCAGGAAAAGAGTGGATAATTTATGCAAAGTAGGCGATCAGTCAAGAATAAAAATGTAGAAAATAATATTAAACAATATTAAACTGTCAAACGTGGAGGGGAAAAGAATAGTATGGAGGGACATATCCATACATGGGCAACAATGTTGCCACATGTGCACGGATGACGTCAAAATTATTGTCTTTTTTAATGTATGTTTAATGTCTGTGTCTTCTGAATGGACCTTGAGTCTGGCAATAAAGTTGATGAAGATGATGATTAAAATAATAGATGGCGATTAACAGTAAAACCCCAAAGAAGAAGAAGAAGAAGACTTATAAAAAGACACTCAGCACTCACCTGTTGTTAGCCATGCCCATCATGACGCACCTGCAGCACTTGGAAACAAAGACACAATCATTTTGCGTTCCTTCCTAGTAGGCTAGACACCCCGTAAGCCGATTTGGGAAATAAACGTTAAATACTTTAACCATGATCCGAAAATACATCGTATTCGCTGTTGTTTTGCTGTGTTACGTTTCTGGGGTTGACAACATAGGTGAGGTACAGCTGATCTGGGTTGTGTCTTTCGATGGAGAAAAAAAGACCGTGTTTTTCGTCTTTTGTAAACAACAACGATTGTTGGACGTTTTGAGGGTTTTCTTTTTTGCATTCAAGCCTGTTTGTGGTCTACAAAAGATATTTAATTTGTATGATAAACAGTTTTTCCAGTTTAAATGGACTAAGGGGTTCCTAAGAATACAGTAACTCCCAAAACTTCACAATTAATTTCCATTTTTGTATGTGGTTAACTTATTTGTGTGTTTTGTGTCCTGAGAAGAAAAAAAGCATTAGTTAACCACAGAATACCTTAATTTTTAGTTTCTCTGTGATTACTTTCCTTCCAGACATTTTCAATGGGCTTCCATTACAACTCTCCAAGTACTCCATTGTAAATCCTCAGGTGATACACAGAGGGACAAGGAGCATCAATAGATCACAGTCACAGGAGGTAGGTTAACAAACCTGATTAAATCCTTGTAACTAATATATATTAATATGACAACATCAAGAATGCTTTCTTGTTTTCAATCCATTTCAGAATTATGGCGAGGAGACAATATCATATGCATTCAACATAAACAACATAAAGCACCTCCTTCATCTTAAAAAGAACAGGTATGCACAATTAGTACTTAATTTAATGAAACCGACATTATTGTTATTTTTAATCCTACAGATGAAATATCCCATATGTTTTTATTTATTTTTTTCTTCTCTTCTTGTCAGAGACTTTTTACACCCAAACTTTGTTCAGTATTCACTTGACGCCACTGGTAACCACAAGCCATCATATCCAAAACCACATGTAAGTCAATATTTGCTCATTCTGTTTTATTTGGCTTGTTTGAACTTCATCCCTTGAATTTGTTTATACTTTTTGTTTTCCAGGTGCATTGCTATTACCATGGAGTAGTGGAGGGGTATGAGGATTCAGTGGTTGCGCTTAGCACATGCTCGGGCCTCAGGTTTGAACACCTCTCTTGCTGTTTCTGCTTCATCCTTTTGAGCTAGAGCTGAGCTCTGAGTCATTATTGACATGTTTTGACTTTCAGGGGGAACATATCCAGATTATGTAATAGGCTTGTGTTATAGTTTCACAATGTATAGTTGTTGTGTGTATATATATATATATATATATATATATATATATATATATATATATATATATATATATATATATATATATATATATATATATATATATATATATATATATATATATATATATATATATATATATATATATATATATATATATAATGATCTAAAGCAACAAAGGCACTTTTATTGAAGTTTTGAACTTCCATAAATTGGACAATTTTTCACCTCAGACATTTATTTTCTCACTTATTATGAGGAAGTGTGTTGGGTTTATTGGTTTGAAGGATCTTTTTAGTCCAGCTTTACCATGTTTACCAAATCAGATAGATAAAGTCTGCATTGATACTTTCCGTTTTGTTTTCTAACAGCTTGCTCGTACAGTTCGTGATCAGTATGTGTGCCTTTGTTCCTCAGTATGATAGTCCAGCCATGTAAAACCATGGTGTGGGAATGCAGTGCCACACCCAGGCTTTGACACAAACTGAAAGAATGTATCTAATTGTATATCTACTATGCACTTCTCTGTAGGGGTGTAATTCTCCTTCAAAATGAGACCTATGGACTTGAGCCTGTGCCACAGTCTGCTACCAACGAACACTTTCTGTACCTGCTGAAAGACATTCAGTCCGAGCCCGTCACGTGTGGGGTTGTCAGTGAGTCTGCATCAACTCAAAGACATGAACCCTTTGAGTTTGGAAAATCGCTGACTTCACTGCTGCGGGTTAGGATGCTCATTACCCTCACCTGACTTCATATGTATAGTGTGAACCATTTTTTTTAACATGGAAAGTGGGTGAGAGTCTAAGGGACTGATTTCATTCTTTACCGTTTGTTTGTTGTTTCAACAGAGGAAGCGCAGTAACAATTTACCTACAACCAGTTATGTGGAGTTAGTGCTGGTTGTTGATAATCTCAGGGTGAGTGAGTATATTAATTTCTTAATGCACTGGTATGTAAGTGAGAATTAATTGCTGCAACAGGTTTGGGTTTTAGACTAGATGCAAGCCAATGAGCCCTTTTTTTTACCATACTTATATTGACAAATCAGCCTGTAAAAGTTAGTTAGGAATGTGATTTTCCCCATCAAATGTTGCAGTGCCTTTCCAATGCTTTGAAATATAGTGCCAAAAGTATCAGTAACTGTAAGGAAATAATCTTCTATAATTGTATTTACAGTACATTTTTAAGGGAAAAAATGAGACAGCGGTACACGAGGAAATGGTGGAAATGGCTAATCTACTCGATGGGGTGAGATTTTAAGTTGTTTGTGAAAGAAAGTATGTAAATATGCTTAATTCTAATAACTCTAATATTATGTGATAGTGCTGTGCTATGCTTTATAATCAGCTGCTTTTGTTTTCTGTTGTTCTAGTATTACAAGCAGCTGAATATTCGTGTGGTGCTGGTGGGCCTGGAGATTTTTAAGGATGATAATCCCTTTGATGTGAAAGGCTCTGCAGGAGATGTGTTGGGGAAGTTTGTCAAGTGGAGGAAGACTGTACTGTTACCAAAGATCAGGCATGACATTGGTCAGCTCATTGTGTAAGTAACATGTTTGTTTTTTTAGTTATATGACGACATCAGATTACGTCGATGGCCACATAGTGGGAATCGTTTTAAAATGTAGAGTCGAGTTTGTGACTTATCTCTTTGTCCACTTGTTTACCAGTGGTCTGCCCCAGCCATACAATGGACAAATATTGGGTATGGCCTTCGTGGGCACGGTCTGCTCCGCTGCGACTTCTGGAGGAATCAATGTGGTTAGTTTAACTCCCTTTTAACTTCTATCTCCAGCTGACTACTTAGTGCTTTGGCTGCATGAGTGTTTGAGCTGAAACTGATACTCTCTGCATTATTTAAGGTAGGCTCTATAAGTGCAGTTCATTCTCTAATTAACAAAGGAGTTAAAACAGGTCAGACCTAAACCTACACACACAATATATGCTGTATATATAATTAATATCAATAAGTAAATCGTAATGTTTTGTTAATTTTCATATTACATGTTTATTGTGCATTCAAATATTTGGACAAATTATATTTTGATGCTTTGGCAACATTATTATTGAAACTTTTAGGCCAACCACGACTCACTGAATTGAATTACAACTTGAACAAGGTCTAACAAAACACCATGACCAGGAAACTTTGTTTAGATCATTGAATTCCTTAGATAATTTTGCATTGTGATGTCTTACGATGTTGTTATGTTATGTGCTTACATAATTGCAAAAGGTTTCTCCTATGTTTTCTCAGTTAGTTTTTTAAATTTATATCAGATTAGTAAACAGAGACAGATGTGCCTTTGGAACAGTGGATGAATGGTTGCTGATAATGGGCAATGTAGATATTGCACTAAAGATCAGCCACCCACTCAGATCAGCTGGTATTCTATCTATAATGGAAGTTTGACTGGTAGTGTATATTTTTTTTACATGGCTGACTATCTGAGGGATTTATTTCCTAAACATATCTTTAGGTATATTACTTAAGGGAATATTAGCACTGCATTTATTGAGTGTGTTTTCACAGTTTAACAACAACTTCATAACTTTGGCATCCACTGTGGTGGCCCATGAGATGGGCCATAACCTGGGCATGAATCACGATACTGGGACCTGCTGCAGTGAAGGAAACTGCATCATGGCAGCTGGTGCTAGGTAACGCGTCTTCCACAGAATATTTATTTACCCCCGTGTCATGAAATCAAACAAGCAATAGTTAAAAATCCTGTGGTAAATATATACATATCTGTGCCTGCCACAGTGCCTTACAGGCCACTTTTCTGCCATAAAAATAAAAAAAAGTCTTATGTTGAAAAACTACCAGATGGCAGTTTTTTTTTTTTTTTATGTTTTCAATTAAGTTGTTCCTTGAACTTACTGTACAGGATTTAACCCGTCAAGCGCAATATGCTTCTGATATAAATGATTATAGCCTCTTTTTCAGGTAGTTCATATTGTACTAAAAACTACAGTTGCATATGCACTCCATTCATCTAAATGCAAATAAATAATCTTTTACAAATCTTTTAAAATTTAAAAATCTTTTAAAAATGTCCTCTGCTCAATGATCAAAGATTGTTTAGTGATGTGAGGCCTGTCCAATTGGATATTTTCATTAATGATTTGTACTGCTACTCCGTAGTGGTTCCAGCACTTTCAGTGAATGCAGTCAAAAAAACTTTGAGATGCTGATCCTTGGTGGAGGAGGTTTGTGCCTGAAAAACCCGCCAGCCCCATCAACTGTGATTGGTATTGCTGTATGTGGAAATGGCCTGCTGGACAAAGGAGAGCAGTGTGACTGTGGCAAACCTGAGGTAGAGTCCTGCCTGCCCAATAAACTCACACATAGAAAATTACAGATTATTGTATTGGATAAGTATTTTACTGTAACGTAACTGATAGTAGTTTTCACAATTATGTTATTTATTCCTGTCGTCATTTTTAGAAACACTAGGGGTTTGAGGGGTTGAGTTATAGAGAATATTTTTGTAATTAATTTAAATTAATGATGTTAAAAGTTGTAACCACTTTCTTTGTAAATCAAGAAGAACACAGACACATTGTGCTTTAAGCTTTACAGACACTGGACACATTGTCATGTTATAACCTCACCTTTGACTAAAAAAAGTTAAATTCTTGTACTTTTTCTTTCTATTTTAATGTAGTGGTGAGCAGCTTTTCTCTTGTTCTGTTTTGTACAGGAATGCAACAATAAATGCTGTGATGCTGCCACCTGCAAACTTACAAGGGGGTCTGCCTGTGCTCAGGGTGGCTGCTGTGACAACTGTCAGGTCAGGATTATGTTGGTCTTAAGGCTTATGTAAGGTCTTAAGAGTTATGTAGCTTATGAATGCACTGAATAGAGGAATCAATTGTACTTGGTAAAACATTTGGTACTTGTAAAATAAAAGTGGGCTATGTGATTATTGTTTGTTTCAGATCAGCGTATCTGGAACTGAATGCAGAGAGTCCATCAACACCTGCGATCTTCCTGAATACTGTAATGGAACGAGTGCATTCTGTCCCAGAAATTTCTATGTCATGGACGGCCTGCCCTGTAAAGACCATCAGGCTGCTGCTTACTGCTATGAGGGCCGATGCCAGACGTATGATTTCCAGTGCAGTCATCTCTTTGCACAAGGTACATTCAACAATGCTCAATACAAAGACTTTTGTAGGTAAATAAACCCCAGGAACTGTGAGGTTTGTGTACTTTAAGTGATCATTTCAGGCTGCGAGTTATACCTTGTGCCAGTCAAACATGTAACCTTTGATTTGTTTGTGTAAAATGCTAACTATGGATAATCCATTCAAGAATACATGAGCCCCCCTGGCAAGATATTAATTACCTTCTCTTGTCATTGATATTTTATCTTTGGCAGCTCCAGCAAAAAAGGCAGCGGATGTCTGTTTTACGACTGCAAATATTAAGGGAAATTTATTTGGAAACTGTGGAATGAATGGCAACCAACTTGTCCCATGTAGTGTAGCGTAAGTACACTACTTTTTTTGTGTGTGTGTATATATACAGTGTATGAATACTGTATGTATGTATGTATGTATGTATGTAGATTTAAAAAAAGGGATAGTTATTTTTATGATCCTCTTGCCAAAAATCTGATTATTCGTCCTAGGTTTTTTTTCACAGTTTTAGAAAGCCTTGTAGTTTGATCATGACAGTGTTCTCCTGTACTGCAGAAACTCCATGTGTGGAAAGTTGCAGTGTGTAAATGTGAACCTCAACGCCGATATCCCTTCTGGTGCCCAAGTCAGTATCCAAGTAGTCAACGGGTCAGCGTGTATTAATGCAGACTTCAACCTCGGTACAGATGTTCTAGATCCTGGCTATGTTAAGTCTGGCAGCCCTTGTGATAAAGAAAAGGTAAGCAGACAAACTATTTTAAGAAATGGGCACGCCAAAGACAATTAATTAATGTAACCAAGAATGTGATTAAACTTGTTCCAAGACAGTACTGTCATTGTGAAAGTGTAAATTATGATGTGTAAAGATTCCTTTAGATTGCATCAATAAGTCATAAGTCTTCCGTCTCAGGCCTGCATAGACTTTCAGTGTGTGAATGCTTCTAATCTGCTGCCCAACTTGACCTGTGATGCCAAAACCACCTGCAACAGTCAAGGGGTGAGATGGAATTGTCGTTACCTTTTTTTTTTTTTTTTGCTCAATTACCAGCAAATAATAAGTCTGATTTAGTGGTTATAATGTTTTCTTCAGGTATGTAATGACCAAGGGAACTGCCACTGTGCAAACGGGTGGGCCCCACCTAACTGTGACAGGTCGGGGCGAGGTGGCAGCATAGACAGCGGTCCTGCTCAGATAGGTAGGTTTAAATTGATTTATTAATTTACATTTCAAGATATAGTACACCAAAAGTCAAAGGCACTCTACTTTGTACAGTTCACCTAATTCAACCAAATTAATAAGCTCTAATTGGGGAAGTATGTGAAAATCAGCTATGATGTTCTGCAAATGCATCACTAAATCGCATAAAGAACTAGAAGAGACCAGATATTTTAGCTGTTATATATATATATATATATATATATATATATATATATATATATATATATATATATATATATATATATATATATATATATATATATATATATATAGTGAATCTAAGTTGTCTCCTGAGCACACTGGCTGGCCTTCTTGATGTATCTAGTTTAAATGTTTGTTTAAGATACTTCTTTTTCACGCATGATCTTTTCGCCTTCAGACTACTCCCTCAGGAACGGTCTGTTGATCTTCTTCCTGTTGGTGGTTCCTGTTCTGGTCCTTCTCATTCTGGTGCTGCTCTACGTTTTCAGGAGAGACACCCTGGACCCGTGTCTAAAAGGAAGCCTCGCCAGGCGCCACAAGTAAACATCATCTCACGTTAAAAATAGAAGGATATATTTTAAAGAGTACAGTTGAAATGTTTTATATTTTGATGAAAATGTCCTTGCTATTCATGAGCTTTCTGCTTTTATAGGTCACGTAATGCTAGAAATGGAAATACAAACGTGCAATCAAACAGCAATGTTCAGAGAAGTACCACAGCCCCGCCTCCATTACAGGCTCCTTCTAATGTGGTAAATATGTTGTTTTTCTCAATGATCATCACTGCAGAATGCAGTGCAATTTATTTGCATTATCTGAAAATTGTCAAACAAAAGGAAAGGGGTAAATCAACCAAAATAGGTCCATCTTCAGCTTTGCAGATTTTAAGTAGTTTTTTTTTTTTTCCTTTTAATTACAGCCTCAATATTCACCAACTACTTCCGTTCCAGTTTCTGGGTATGAACTTTTTTTATTTAACTGAACTTCCTCACACACAGATTCAACTTAAGGCTTTAAATGTACAATCAAACCTGTATAAGCAGTTTAACATGATTTGCATACAACCTGTAAGTTTCAGGTATGGAGAACTGGATTATTGGAATGCAGAAACAAGCGCTGTCCCTGCACAACCACCAGCTCCTACGCAGGGCCCTGGAGCACCAAAACCAATCCCACCCAGGCAGCTACCATGTTAATTTTATTTTTATACAAAATGTTTTTATTTGTATTGTGAATGTATGGAGTTTAATTCAGCTTGACACTGTATGAAGAGACAATTATAAAACACTGTGATAACATTAGGCTCACAATAGACTTTGACTGGTGACTCTAGTAACATGGTGAATAAGGCTGGTAGAGGTGTAAATACTTATTGGAATATGTGTTATTAGATTCCTGTCCATCACTTATTGGAAATACTCATGGGAAATACTTGCACAAAGTATTTTTAAATTATATTTTTACAAATTAAAAACAAATACTATGTTTAAAAAAATATGTTAAAGATTTTGATTTAATGAATGTCAATTGTAATAAAGAAATGAATCCAACGTATCAGTGCATGTGTTTCTTGGAACAGTGTGGTAATGCAGCTGTGCTATAAGTGCAACCTTCTTTTGTTTCACTATTGTAATGTAATACAGGAGAGGCAAAAACTAGTGGTAGAAATATGCATGAAGCAAGAAATGGAAATGGGCCTAAAGTAAAAAAATATATATATTTCGCTTTTACTTTGTGGGGTTTTATTCTGAAACTAGTATAGCCGGAAGTCACGTGTTTTACTCTTGTTCTGAAGGGGCATGATACGGAAGATAGCTGTCAACTGATCAATTGTAGTCCTGCTGCAACCACGGCAGTAACACCGTATCAAAGCTGACTTTGAAGCGGATCTATGGTAGCACATGGCAGCAGAAGAAGCCGGAGGTGTCAACCGGTCTCCGGTCTGTCTGTGTGTCCTCTGCGGCCTACCTGCTGCTGGGAAGTCCACGCTGGCCCGCAAAGTCCTCCGCACCGCTGCACTACACGGGTGGAGAGCCACTGTTGTGCCATATGATGACCTGATCCCCGAACATGCTTTTCAGACCAGAGTGGAGGAGGATGGTGTCAAACTGCAAGAAATAGTAAACACAGTTGAGCTAAAAATGTTCTCTGCGAATTTAGTATTTCAATTGCTCACATGTTCAAAGTGTTGTAGCAATGTTATTTGATTGTTTGGGGGCGTTATAATACAGGAGAGAGAAGAAAAAAAAATATATATATATAAATATATATATATATATATATATATATATATATATATATGTATGTGAATGAGCAGTTTGAATGTGACCATCAGGCTCTGTAAACTTATTATTTTATGACATTTTATAGACCAAATCATTAACAAGTAGGCTACATACTGTATTCACTATAAGGCTCCAGAGTCATTTCCTCATTTGGGTTTCAGTGATATGTTCAGAATAGTTTTGTGCCATAACACTGTAAATTCAATTTCATATTTGCACTAAAATGTTTTATTGATTGGTTTACTTTTTTTCTTTCTCTAGCACACTGAATGGAAATCACACAGACAAGCAGTGTTGCTGTGCATTGAGCAGTTCTTGGAGAAACCTCAACTTTTGGCAGAGCTGCCGGTCAGCTGTCAGATCGACAGTGCTGCATGGCAACAATGCATTCGAGCACTACTGCAGCCTGAAGCTTTGGACCACTCACAGGCTGAACGGGCACCCCTTCTCTTTTTACTGGATGACAATTTCTACTATCCAAGCATGAGATATGAAATGTACCAACTTGCAAGAAAGTGTAAGCACACCATTTTCAGTCTATATTATAGGACACTAGTTTCTGTTAATAAAGGACCATTTGGTTTTAAGTCTCTGCAAGTAAGTAAATTTTTTTTTAAGTATACTGATAAAAAGACTGAACTGGTGGCTGGACGATAAGAATAATGAATGTAAAAACTCCGGGATAAAACACACAAAATCACTTTCAAGTCCTTTCAGCAGTGGCCCTTTGGTTGAACTAACTTGTCTGTTGTCTTTTCAGATTCACTGGGTTTCTGCCAGGTTTACCTGCAGTGTGATTTGGAGTCCTGCATCAGCAGAAACCAGAGCAGGTCTAAACCCATACCCACTGAGGTAATATTGGAGATGGTGAAGCGTTTGGAGTCTCCAAATCCACAGAAGAACTCATGGGAGACAAACAGCATTTCACTCAACACCAAAGACAATTTGTCCAAATGTGACATGTAAGACAGCACAATAATCAGTTTTAAAACTTAATTACTGACGTTCACAAGCATAAATCAGGTATTCATGTGGTGCCTATCCTCTTTCCATTTCTCTTCCTGTCTGGCTTATCTTTAGCCAGAAGGTGATGGAGTTGATCTCCTTTGCACTGAGCAACCCGCTGAGCCCAGCTGAGGACAACACTGAACAAAAAGTGCGTCAGCGTAGCTCCCATCAAATCTGTTAATAGTGGACTTTAAAGATGAAACTGCAGACTGTATTTGTGTTGTGGTTTTCATACTGTACAGGAGGCGGACCGCCTGAAATGCGCCACTAATGTGGTTCACCAGACTGACCAGGCCTGTCGACGCCATATATCTGAAGCCATGAAGACTGCCAGAGGTCAGTTGTGGTAAGCTTCATTATTAATACTAAACATTCGCCATTTGAAGCCCAGCATAACAATTTTGTCACCTTTACTTTAGAGAATCAAGTAGCCCCTAAGCACATGAAGTCTTTGGCTGCTCAGCTGAATGAATCCAAGGCAACATTTCTTCACAGCCTCCGGAGACAGTTGCTCCAGGAAGCGTCTTTTGCTCAAGAGGACATTGATGTGGAACGTGTGGTGAAAAGAGCAGTGGATGTTTTTGATCACGAGAAAAAGGAAATTCTGTTGAGAATCATGAATGAAAATAGCTGACTTGAATATTTTCTTGAATTATAATAGACAGATTTAATTGCATCACAAAACTGTGGGGCGCACGGATAGCTCAATTGGTAGAGTGGGCACCCATATATAGAGGTTTACTCCTCAACGCAGAGGGCTGGGGTTTGACTCTGACCTGCGGCTCTTTAGTGCATGTCATTCCTCCCTCTCTCTCCCCTTTCATGTCTTCATCTGTCCTGTCGAATAAAGACCTCAAAATGCCCAAAGAAAATAATCTTTAAAAAGTCACCAGTGAATACATGACATATTTAAATGTAAGTAAATTGTACTTTTGGTGGTTTGCTGGTGAAACATGGAAATGTATGCACCCTATTATTTTATCTTATAATTAAAAGCTTGAAAAATATTTTTAATCGCCAAACCTTAGCCATTCATTTTAAAATTCAGATACAGTGATACACTTGTCATCTACACGGTATTTGCCAATCTGGTTTACGTACACGAAAGAGATGAGAGCTCATTGATCTAAACTTTTTACTTTCTTTTCCATAAGATAATTACATACAAACAAGTATTTCCTTTAGACCCAGGATTAACACAAATCAAAAGCTATTCATTTTAATAAAAAGTAACATTACTTCATATTACATTTTAGAGTCACAGGGATCTACAATGTATCAACATCTGCTACTATACACATAAAAACAGTGCTACGGTGAAATTAGATTTTGTACTAAAAGGTGGTACCACAAAACTACTCAGGAGAAATTATAAATATAGACTTGTTCCATGGGTATAAATTAGTAAGTAAAAAAACTATAAAATATTAATGATTGATTTGACTGACACCTGCTGCGAGTGAGGTATACATAAATATCAGAACAGCAGGCAGTATAATAAATCTGCCTAGACACAAACTCATTATTTGAACAGAAAATGAGACAATTAAGCAACATCCCAATTTAGTTTCTCACAGTGAAATGCATCTGGCTAATATTAACTGAGGTGAAAACTTTTATGTGTATTCAGACAAACAGGCCACATGCAGATGATGGATAAATGTATAACAGTCCCATTGTGAATACTGAGCTGGAGAAGCTCATAATGTTTACTTTTAAATACTGTTGGTATTTATTTTAAATGTCTCACATCAAGCTATCTATGTAATTGTGATTTACTACAATGAAATCCTGGTCACAGCAAAGTAATGAGATGAGTAATGAAAATCTAAAAACAAATATCAGGATAATATGTCAAACAAAAGCAGCTGCATTGACAAAGAAGGATATTAGTAGCAATGCCTTAACAAATACTGAATGTAGGACGAGTTGAAATGACACTGCAGAGCTGTTTCAAGATGTTTCTGTTCTTTTGTCCACCCTTTGTAACTATCAATCCAAAACTAATAGGAAAAGCTGAAAACCATGTAGAACTGCAGTACAGTGAGTATAAAAGGATAAGGGAATAGTAAATCGTACATAAAAATGTAAATCAGTGTCACAATGTTAAGATGGTGTACAATCAACATACTGAAAACAAAAGGACCTAAGACTTTATATGCATCGATGTTGCTACAAGGAATTACTTTTTATGTTGTCCACGGGCAAAATGGCATGAAAAGTCGTACTTGTCTATGCACATGTGACCACAGATGTTGCACTGGAATGGATGTTCGTAGCCATGACAGCCCATGTGAATGGTGTAGAGGATATTATCCAGAAAGTGAATATCACAGTGCTGGCATTTCTGTAAGAGCTGTTGGTCCGGTGTGTTCAGGGCAGGGGTGGGTGTGCTCGGCTGGCTGTTGCTACGACTCGCAGTAAGAGTGCTCTCAAAACTGAGGCCGGGAACAGGACTGCAACTCCTATGGCCTGAGGTGGGAGATTCATTTTTAGGTGGAAAAGTCTGTGCTTCATTTGAACACATGGCAACGTGTTCACTAGAGACCTGTTGTATGAGGATGGGCTTCTCGTCTTTTAAGGACTCCCTGTCTGGGGATGCACGAGTCTGGGACTCAGGATGAAGGTCGGCTAACTGGCCAGCAAGTGTAGACAGCTGGTCCAGTGGGTTATTAAAAGTCAAACCATTAGCACATCTGTTGCGAGTGTCGTTCTCATCTACCTTGGGATGGTTATTATACTCAATGTTATTCAAATGGTGGTGGATCTTGTGAGACAAGTCATTCAGATAATCCGACTTTGGCATCACCATGGAGGGAGGGTTGAGGTTGATGAGTAGTCGCCTATTGAAGCCCAGTGAGCCTGTTCTCTTCTGTAGGGAGCTCAAAATTCTCTTGTTGGAGAAAGGAGAACGGACAACCCTGGTGGGCAGGAGCTTGTGGCGGCGGCGACGGTGGTGCGACAGGTTGCTGCGGTCGCTACAGCGGAAGGCACAGAGGTCACATTTGTACGGTTTCTCTCCTGTGTGCGAACGCATGTGGGCTTCCAAGTGGCGCTCGTACGCTGAAGCAAATGGGCACAGCTGGCAGCGATGAGGCTTTTCTCCTGCGTGACAATCAAGAGAGGAAATAATTGCAGTTATATTATGAATATTAACAAGCATACTGTACTGTTAACGGCTATGGGGCAGTAGGTACAATGTAGCATGTGTACTGCACAAGTGTAGGGAATTATGTCTAAAATAAGGCCCTAAGGTTTGTCAAATCTGACTCCAATTTATTAATTCCCGCGCCTTCTTTTATCAGACTTAAAGGTGCTCTAAGCGATGTTGGGTGAGGTTACTTCTTGTTGACGTTCAAAGTATTTTCAAACAAAACAAGGCTGGCTCGGCCCTCCCTCCTCCTCATCCTGACCCCTCTCCCTCTCTTCTGTGCTTCCGCACACTAACCCACCAACCCTCACCCCAAAATCCTTCTTGTCAGTTATTGGCTGGAGCACTGGAAGACTGTTTGTTATGTTTGGTGGTGCAGGTTGGCGCAGTTTGTTTTTGTTGCCGTTTGTGGAGCCTGGGCTATCTACAGAGACCACTTTTTCACAGTGTGTTCTGGGGACAGGCAGCTAGCGGATAGTGAGGAGATGTTTGCTGTATGTGACAAAAAATGTTGTAGCCTAAAAATGCGCAACATCGCTTAGAGCACCTTTAAGTTTACCAGAACACAAGGATCAATCTGAGAAACAGGTCAATTAAGCCAGTTTACTGAAGTCCAGCATCTAAGTCTACAAAACATATCCGTGTTTTCACAAAATTATACTATATTTCCCTAACCGCAGACAGAGTATACGGAGCAAAATCTATGTTCTCCGTTCCACTTCATCATATCATCATATGGAGCAGTAATGCATACATTCATATACCTGGACTTATATGGTACTCACAGACTACCATCTACACACTCGGTGTGAACTTATAAGGTAATCAAAGCTTGCGCTAATTAACTGTGTTTCCAAGTCTACATTATACAGGAATACAACTTTAATACTGAAAATAAAGAAAAAGAAAAATGTCTACAAGGCATTATACAAAATGATTTTAGAAGATTTTATAAACTCTTCCAAAATGTCATCCTTGTCTAGTCAATGTGAGAAAACTGACATGAAGCTAATATATACGATACAATTATAACAGTAGTTGATTGACACTATTTCCAGCGGAATAAAAGTGTACATTGTCCAAATGTGAAATTTGGCTGGGAATCACCCCCAACTTTCTTAGTGACCCCCACCAGAGGACCACCACTGGTATACTGTATAACATTGTCATCTTCATCTTCAGCAGTGTGTTTGGAGTTCCAGGAGTGTTTAATATGAATGTTATTAGTTAAGGCATGGCGTTGCCTTAATGAATGAATGCAGTGTAACTGACCTGTGTGAATGCGGATGTGCTCTATTAACCGAGCCATGCCCTTGTTGGCGTAGCTGCAGTAGCTGCACTTGTACTTTCCATCACAGGTCCTCTCCAGGCCGTCCATTTGTACATCTGACCCATCCTCCATTGGCAGGCTCACCTCAACAGACGGATCCAGACCATTTTGCTCACTCCTGGGCGATACTAAAACCAAACGCACAATGACTTTAAGATTTGACTCTTTACTTATCAAAGATATATTGCTGTATACTTTATTGTACTCCATTCCCACCAGCTTGAAACGGCTCCCCTGGCTCTTTTTCTCCGCAAACAGAGCCTGAGATCATGTTGACGTGCTGGGTTTGCTGTGTCAGGTATTCTTGGAATTCCTTCACAAAATCCACAGGCTCGGACTTTATCTCTTCCATTGTCCTTCTTCTGTATTGAACCTGAAAAGACACAGTGGAGCTTAGTCGATAGGCAGACGTGTGTCAGCCCCGCTGTTATTGCTTATAACGTTGCCTACAGTAACGTAAGTTAGCTGCCTATAAATATGTTGATGGTTAGCTCATAGCTATAACAACAATGCTTTACATGACGTTGCCCAGCAAGCTCGACCCCTAAAGTTACATCATTTTATTATTAACACCGACTGTTCAACACCACCTTGAACGCAGTTCATATCGTGGCTTTCAGCGTCTAAGTAACATTATCGTTAAACAAAGATAAATGTGAATATTGGGATAAATTTCCCAGCTAGCTAGAATTGTTACCAAATGAACGCTTCCGTTTTGGGTGATACGTCTATATTCCGTGTTACCTCAAATGCAACTGTTGCCTTCGGATACTCTCGAAAATATACAGAAATTGGACACGCTTACAAACGAGTCTGAAGTACGTTTTAATTGGGGTTATACCAAGAAGCCCAGGTGCGTCCCATTATTCAGTCGCCATATGCAAACAGTATAATAATATATAATTAAGTATAAAAGTTACATCTTCAATAATAAATATGAATTTCTTTTACACACACCAAATCGCTTTCAGCTTATGTTTCTTTAAAGCTACCCATAAGGAGCCTCATGATTGAATTGATCTTGTGTTTACTTAATAGTTTTACAAATAACGTTAATACCTATGGTTAATACACAACCATAGAATGCAGTATGTAATTTGAACAAAGGGCACATGAAGGCAGCATTGGGACGTAAAAGGAAATCCGGTACTGTGTTTGGTCGCATGCGCAGTATGTCCGCGTTGTTCCCATAGACAGTTAAAGAAGTTGTTCCCTGCTTGTTCCCGTGATATACCCCCAGATTTTGTAATAAATCATGGCTGCATCGTTGTTCAAGATTTTCTCAAAGGTGAGACTGAATAATATTGTCACAGTAGCATTTGCCGGATTTCTGCCCATTTTAATATACTTTCCTTTATATCAATGCTCAAGTGTCCTGCATTATCCGTTTTAACAGACAACTAACGCAAGCATGAAACAAACGTAGTTATAACTTATAACGTCATCGTAAACTCGGAAGATGCTGGCCGGTGCAAGAACTAAGAACTGGTTAAAATGAATGGCGAATGATGCCCGACTTGACCGTCTAGCACTATTTTTCAACGTGTGCATTCACCCAAATACGCAGATAGACATTCCCACTGTTGTCTGTCCTGTTTTCAGTCATGCAGACAGATATCTCGACCATGGGGTGCTTGTCAGGCTGGATGGAGGGGCAGGTCCACCACTGCTGCCCCAGACATGGCCTCAGACCACCCAGCTGGGCAGGTCTTTCCTCCCCTTCAAACATATTCAGAGGAGGAGAGCATGATGAGGGAAGCAGGTGAGTTGGACTTCTTCCCAGGGGTAAATTCCGTTGTTACAGCACCTTAGAGTTAATGTGTGACGACACGCATGTAGTGCAGAATCAAATGCAGATTATACTTTAAGGTTAGCAGTTAGAATAAAAGGTATAAGAATCCAGGATGAGAGTGTCTGAATCAGTCTTTAGTCCATTAGTGGGAAGCGTGAGACTTGACTCCTAAAACACTAATCATATGTCTTGTTTCTTGACAGTTAAAAAATATGCACAAGAGCGCATTGCTCCATTTGTGTCAAAGATGGATGAAAATTCTGCCATGGATGAGGAAGTGCTCAAATCTCTCTTTGAACAGGGTGTATGTAATTAATTTATTCATTACACTAAAGTCAGTGTCCATCTTTTCTCCTATCAGTAGTGACTTTGATATTGGAATTTGTTTTTGTTTTTGTTACAGCTCATGGGCATTGAGATTGAGCCAGAGTACAACGGCACTGGCTCCTCATTCTTCTCTTCGATTCTGGTCATTGAGGAGCTGGCGAAGGTGGACCCGTCTGTGGCTGTGCTCTGTGACATCCAGAACACACTGATCAACACACTGTTTGCTAAACTGGGTACAGCAGCTCAGAAAGAGCAGTACCTGAGCCGACTGTCAACTGACATGGTGAACAATTTGTCTCTCAGTGTATGGCATAAAAGACTACCAAATTTCAATCTAAAGATGAAAACAGTTATGACAGAAAGACCAACCACATAATACTGTGGTAATAGTAATAAGTATTTATGAACGTTTTTATTTAATGCACTGTGACTGATTCTTCTGTGGATACAAATACTCAGTGAAATGACAAGTGAAGTGATACTAGATCTCTTGATTGGTTGTGTATATTCTGTACTGTATTTACTGTAATGCTTTCCTGCACTTCCTTATATACTTGTGTCATGTCACAGATTGGAAGCTTTTGCCTCTCTGAAGCAGAGTCGGGTAGTGATGCTTTCTCTCTGAAGACCCGTGCCGAAAAACACAAGGACTATTACATCATCAATGGATCCAAGATGTGGATCAGCAATGCAGAGCATGCAGGTGTTTTCCTGGTGATGGCCAATGTAGACCCCTCTGCTGTGAGTAACTGCTCATCTTTCTATTATTGTTTCCTCTTGTCAGCTAAAAAAAAAAAAAAAATCGACAACTTACTTTAGTATGTATAGTATTTCTCTTTCTCTAGAAATCTTAATGTAAAAATACTAGTGCTGTCAAACAAAATATTTACTCGCGATTAATCACATTAATGTTGTGTCATTAATGTCTTGTAATTAATCACACATTTTTATCTATTGTAAATGTCCCTTGATTTCTTTTTTCCCCCACTACTTTTTTTTCTCATGTTATAGGCTCTTAAAATGGAAAAGGGGATCGGCTTGCTTTGTGCAAATGTTTTTTAATTTTTTATTTTTTTTTATTGAAAACAACATTGGCATATAGCCTACTGTAGTGTTCAGTTTCACACTTAACCTTCTTACTTGGAGCAGTCATTCACACTTGGAGCAAATAATCTCTCACACAGTGTAACACTGTCCATCAATAAAAGGGTGAAAAAAATACTTTGATGATGGAGCGGAGAATCAGCATCAGCTGTGTGCTTAGCCATCAAGTCGTCTTTCAGACTGGACGTGCTGCGATGATGGCTCAGTTCACAATGACAGAACACACAGATCACTTTGGTCTTGTCAATGGAACCATTTCACAACTTTTAAAAAGTAAACTTTCCATTCAGAATCTTATTGGCATCCATTTTGGCATCTCATGTTTGCCATCCACTCAAAACGTAACGTCACTACTCTGTGGCCGGTTTGCAAGCCCAAACAAGTGTGTGTGTGGCGGGCCTGTTGTTTTGTTTCCAGTCTAGCTAGATCTGGTGTGGTGTTGTAGTTTTTCTAACGTTACTAGTTGTTGCAACAGCATGTGAAAAAAACTACAAAGGTTGCTAGGCCAAAAAGTTCATCTTGCGATTAAAAAGATTGACGCCGTTAAAATGGGTTTGCGTTAACAAAATACCTCATCTCATCATCTTACATCACAAAGATGGTTTGCTATAAAGAGTAATTGATCCAATTTTTCCTGTTTTCTTATATTTGCAATTCAGCTATTCAAATACCATAAATATGTAATCCAAAAATGGCAACATCAGAAATTCTAAACCCTAAAAATGTTCACAGAGTTTAAAAAGAGCTTTCAAACTCAGTCTCAGCAAAGGTGTGCCTCTGTCGTGTACAAATGTAAAGACAAACTCTTTTTTTCCCCGATTGCCAGGGATACAGAGGCATCACATGCTTCATCGTGGACCGAGACACTGAGGGACTTGAGATTTGCAAAAAGGAGAACAAGCTCGGCCTGCGTGCGTCCTCCACCTGCCCTCTTAACTTTGACAATGTCAAGGTACTACCAAACAGCTTGTAGAGCACCGGACAGGTACGAAACAAATGCATACTGTGGCTACAAACATTCTGCTTGATATTGTAGGTACCGGAGAAGAACATTTTGGGACAGGTCGGTCAGGGCTACAAGTATGCTATCGGAATGTTGAATGAGGGCAGGATTGGAATTGCCGCTCAGGTAAACCATCATTATTTAAATGATATACTTAAAACAAGCTAAATGTGCTCTATTCAAGATCACAAAGTATGAACTGGAAACTTCTTTGTGTTTCAGATGCTGGGACTTGCACAGGGTTGCTTTGACCACACTATTCCTTACACCAGACAGAGAGTGCAGTTTGGAAAACGCATCTTTGACTTCCAGGTTAAAACACAATAGTCTCCACTCTTTACATATCACATTTTGATTATTCACATTATTCTGGTGGCCAGTGTTTTTTCAATGGGTTCTAATGTCCTTATGGTACTCTGTGCTTACCAGGGCATGCAGCACCAAATTGCCCACGTGGCAACACAGATTGAAGCCGGCCGAGTGCTGACATACAACGCTGCTCGTCTGAAGGAAGCTGGGAGACCTTTCATTAAGGAGGCCTGCATGGCGAAATACTTCACTGCAGAGGTGAGCTTCCTGATTCACTGACTACACTTCAACACAAGGATGATTTGTATTTCTAGGATATATTGTGATCATCTTTTTTTTTTTTTGTCCTGCTATCTGGGCAAGGAAGCTCCTGTAAAGAAGAGATTTTCAGTCTTGGTGAAACACCTTTCTGATCATCATAATATCTGTTATGTTTCGTTTTCCTCAGGTTGCAACCCTAACCACATCAAAATGCATCGAATGGATGGGAGGGGTAGGCTTCACCAAAGACTACCCCATAGAGAAATATTACAGAGATTGTAAAATTGGTGAGCATGACTGGACAAATATGCATCACTAGACAAATATAAACTTGTTGGCACACTGTTTGTTAGATTGTTTAGCTAAGAGTTTGCAAAGCTACAATGTGGGAAAAGGACACAACTCTTAAGGGCTGCAGGAAGGTCAGGCATAGCTGTTTGTGATTGGATCAGAGTGGGGTGGAGAGAAGGGCTGATAGCAGTGGCTGAAATTGGACTCTGCAGGAATCTCCCCCCCCCCCACCACTCAGAGTGTTATTATACCAACACACAGCCAAGGAAGCTGCCAGGGCAAAATGTCACTTTTCCTGTCATCGCCACCATTTTGGCTCCCTAGTTCTTCAGCTGGAGCGCCAGCATACCGAGCCGCATAATGAGCCCCTTTGTCTTCTGAAAGCTGCAGGTTACTGTACTGTGCAGGGGAATTTGACAAAAAAAATGACCTTGTTTTGTACAGCAGGAATTCATTCCAATGCTTTGTTTTTTCTCCATGCACAGGTACTATTTACGAGGGCACAACAAATGTCCAGCTATCCACTATCGCCAAGTTCATTGATAAGGAGTATGATCACTGAAGCTATCTGACCGGAGCCTGATGGGTTGCACCCTGCTATGTTTCACTCCACATTCTTCTTCCCAAATGACTTTGGGGGAATGCAATGCTGTAGATATGCTTTTGTGTTTTCTAGAGTTTTGTTGCAGTTCACCAATACCAGATATCACCAATTTTGACTCTTGTTAAGTTAAGTAGTTTGCGCTACTGATGTTATGGATGTTGGTTACATTTCCCCAGCTTTAGGGTTACAGTTGCTCTGGTGCAATAATGTTTTTCTTTTCCATTTGCTCTCCATCAGACCATTCCGAAAGTCTATAAGACAGTGTTTGTCATACGTAGAGCTCTACCACTTCCCTCTTGTCAATATTTCTTGTTTTAGGTGTTAACTAATTGGAGAGGGCTGGAGCCTGGACATCAAATATCGGACATGTGGCGCCGGAATTGGAGAGAGTGAGCCAGTGGATTCCACAAAAAAGTGACTTCATTCAGACATGAACTTCCTGTTTAATGTCATCAAGCGGTCGGTCTGTATTAGTTACATAAACCGAGAGAAATGTATGACATAAATGATCAGTAGCATGTATTTACTCATCTAAAATATTCTTAATTATCAAACAGAACTCTTTGGCTCTAAATAAAGTTAGATAATAACAAGCACAAACACATAAATGGAAGGCAAACCAATACACCTTAACAAATAGTTCACTTTTAGACACTTAGCCTAATGGAACACAGGTCTGGTTGGTGGAAGAGAAAACAGAGCAATGGTCTCCTCCTAGTTATAAGAGCACTGATTCGGGGAAGATGAGTTCACCTGACTGATTACAGACCTTATAGGTGGGCTTGTTGTAGCACTTCTTCTGTTTATTGCGATTATGGTGACAAATCATGTCAGCATAACACAAATAATCCATATGTTGCAATAAGAAAATTTAAAATATATTGTTTGGTATTGTCTTGTATGTTGCAGTGCCTTCCGAGTCTGCTATGACTAGGCTCGATAACTTAAAAGTGTGTCTTCTTCGTTAGGATACTCTCAAATAGGTGAACATTTCCCTCACTTATATGCTCTGGAAATACTGTACAGTTCCTTTTCACATCATATAAAGAAATTCTCTGTATAGAGCAATCTGTCAATAACTATATAATATTAATAAATGTGAAGTATGTTGTGCAATCAACCCTCTTTCCTTGGTGTGACGAGGCAGAGTAATACCAAGTTGTGTCACTAGATGGCAGCCTTCTCCAGAGTGACAGCAGCACTCTACTAAGTAGAGGCAGCTTCGCATTAGGAGAACAATCAGTTACCATGTCATTTCACAGCCTGTCACCTCTAATGATATTTTATATCAATTTAATTATGCTGGTGCTTCAGATAAAAAGAGCCTGCCTTGCATAATTGACTCACTGATCCTTTTTCAGGTGAGATTGATTACATTTCCGCAGCCTACATGTGCTGTGTAAAACGAGGTCTCTTGTTTTACACAACACAGACAAGCTGTGTCCAAGTATACAGACCTGTAATAGCTATTACCTATGATGAGCCCTTTTAAAAATGAATCTTGCAAGGTATCTGTTTGACATAAAGCCATTAATCATTGACACTACTTAATATTTATTAGCAAGGATGGAAACAGATCGATTTATACCCACTGCAATGGTAGATATTGACACTATTGATGCCAAATATGTAGACATTCAGATACCCGTCAAGTGAATGGATAACAGCGTTTTCATACACTTACCATACTGGATTATATCATTTTGCATAACATTGATTATACCTTTTTTTTTAAAAGGGACATAACAAAGCTCTCTTTCTCTTGGGTGCATCGAAACAATAGTCTTTAACACTATACACAGAGAAGAGAGCAGAGAAAAAGTGAACTGGTCTTTAAAAGAAATACTGACAAATATGTAAAGATACCTTCTGTTGTCAACGTATTTCCAACAGCAGCTAAAATTGTCCAATTTTCAATCATACCACTTACAAAAAACAAAATCTTGCCCACTTCTGTTAAGTACTGTTTGTAACCATTAATTTATGATAAATATAGATAGATAGATAGATAGATAGATAGATATTTTTTTATTGATCCCAAAAATGGGAAATTACTGGTCACTTGTTGACACCAGATCAAACGCAACAGTTTTGAAATTTTACAATAAAATATAGTCTCATTCAGGCATGGGTGGTCGCTGACAGAACTAATGATCTGACATGAGTAGAGTCTGTCTATTATGTGTGCTGTAGATATAAACATGAACATGAGAGGTTCAAAATTAATACATACAGAGAACAACATGTTAATAACAAGATCATCATGTTTTGCCCAGACATTTCTTAAAAATCACTAAAACGACAAATTTGAAACCGGCCTGCGTTTGCATCATTGATTGAGTGTACTTAGTTTCCACTTCTGATGCACTCTGACTTGTTCCAGCCATTGTTCAAGCCTCTGTTTAATGAACATAATCTGATGAAAACAGCTATCTGCTTTTCACTTTGCATGGGTAAACACAGCTCAACCAGCCTCTTTCTCCGCCCCCATCTTTAACACAGCTATGAGACCTCTAATTATGCAGGGATTCAAGTAGCTTTTCACAAAACACAGTGTTGTTCTTTAGAGCTGGAGAGTGCTCAGTGAGCTAAAAGGACAGGCTGAATGTTTGTAGGTTGAGCAAATTCAATTGGTTTGATTGGTTCTCTGCATCTGCTTCAAGTCTGGTGTAAATGATGAATCTTAAGTGCATCCCATGGTGTTTATATGGTACGTCTAAGCCAGTAGAGTATGTTACCTCTAAACACAAAATAATATATATCCACAGGCTGTGACAGACATTTTATGTGCGTTTGCTGTAGTATTCTCTAAGCGACATGCAAGCACATTGTAGTTTGCTTTCAGAATTCCTCATACCTCTCCCTGGTGAAGTCTCAAACATAGTTCCCTCAATATTAACAGAAAAACGGTTTAACTCAATCTCCCTCCTGTTCATTTTGTGTCTTTATCTTCTAATTTTCATCTAATCTGACCTCACTTGATCATATCAATGTCTCATTACACATTCAAATGTAATTTGCTGCTTCTAAGCACCAGTGTTATTATAATATGTGACGGAAACAAGACTTGTTGTGTCATCCTCATGCATTACATCACCTGCTGTCCCTCTGGGTTTGCAGGCTTTTGTACAAAGCTGATTTGAAAAGCCTTTATCACAGTGGTAAGCATTCATTTTGATGTCTGCCTGTAGCACTTCCTGACTAATAAAATTACCTCTGGTACAGGAGAAATGCAGGTACAGGCTTTCCTCTTGCACACAGGTGGAAAAGATTATATTAGACTTAACTGATGAATGAGGTTGATCCTTCACTTCAACCTGTTCAACAACAGCATCAGCACGTGCAGTCAAAAAAAACAAAATGTGTAATCATTTTTTTTTGTCTTTATTGTGTTGCCTTACATTATTGCGTAAAATATGCGTAATTATAATTTAATGATATATATATATTATAAAATAATATTTATGCCAAGGCCAAGCTGCTCACAGCTTCACATTGGACTGGACCGTTTATTCAATTTAGTGACAGGTGATTGCGGCTCGTGCACGCCCCAAAAACCCCGGGACCTTCTCCTCTTTAATCTAATTGGATGATAAGTGGGTGC
This sequence comes from Percina caprodes, assembly GCA_013375575.1. Classification (NCBI taxonomy): domain Eukaryota; kingdom Metazoa; phylum Chordata; class Actinopteri; order Perciformes; family Percidae; genus Percina; species Percina caprodes. The sequence goes on along the minus strand of JABXJD010000010.1, from coordinate 4,416,555 downwards.
GTACTGTCGAGCCCGAAGCCAAAACGCTTGCGCGGCCTTTTTTCTTTGGAGTCTATTCTCGTCACAGCCCCTCGCGGTTTCATCTCAAATCCCATTTGCTGTTGTACCTGCCCAATAGCAGAGACCGAGCGCGTTTTAAGTGGGATGGCATTTTTTTTATTTCATCATTACAATCCAGCACAAGTTTGAGGCAGGGATCTGAGCTTTCGATCTGATCATCATCAGGAGCTGATTATCTCTCTCTCTCTATATATATATATATCTATATATATAGATATATATATATCACTCGTATAGTTTTAACAGACATAAAACAAGATTATATTTTTCAGGTATTTTCCCTAGATAAGTTTTGATGGTGATCCATATCGGACAGCAGGCTAAACTGTGATGGCAGACTCTGATGCGCAAGAGACTCGCCAACCTGCAAAAGACTCTCCCTTCTCCATAAAGAACCTGCTAAACATCGAAGACAAACCCACAAAGCCCAAAAGCTTCCTTGGCTCATCCAAAGCAGTGTTTGAAGGCAGCTTCTTCTCTCGGTTTGGTGACTTTTCTTTCCCTCGATTTGAGTTGCCCACACAGAGAATTGGACTATCAGCGCAGTATTTGGAGAGAGCGTCTACCTGGTGGTACCCATACTCGCTCGGGACTCATCTGAGGACTGGAGGTAAACACTATTCACTTTGACTCTGCTGGTAAAAAAAATAATAATAAACTGAATTTAGATTATGCTACTTTTACAGAAAAAGACTTATCGTGTCATATCTTGAAGGAATGAGTAATAGAGGATTTGAAATATAGCCCTAAATTATGTGGAATTAATAATTCTCTTTTTAAACTCTTTAAAATATGAGTATTTTAACAGTGAGAAAAACGCATATTCCACCAAAACGGAATGTCTGAATCAATTAATATACAGATAATTGCCATTTTAGATCACAGGTTTGTTGTCTTAGAAGATCAAATTTGAATAGAGTATATATTTTTCTTGCAGGGTCTGAGAAGGCCACCCTGAGGAAGCATCACCGGCACCGGACCGGCGCTCACCGGATCTCCAAAAAAGTGACCAAGATGCCAGAGAGGAAAGCGCCGATGACGATGTAGCGCTGGAGGAAAGCGACTCGGAAGAGCCAAAGAAAGAAAAAGACCAGGAGGACGACTGGAGGAGGAAAACGGACGAGCTGGACTCCGAGAGCAAGCCCTGTCGGAAGAAGAAGACACGCACCGTGTTTTCCAGGAGTCAGGTCTTCCAGCTCGAGTCCACCTTCGACATAAAGCGCTACCTAAGCAGCTCGGAGCGGGCCGGCCTGGCCGCGTCCCTGCACCTGACAGAGACGCAGGTCAAAATCTGGTTTCAGAACCGGAGGAATAAGTGGAAAAGGCAGCTGGCCGCGGAGCTGGAGGCGGCCAACCTGAGCCATGCGGCAGCGCAGAGGATTGTGCGGGTTCCTATACTTTATCACGAGAACGGAGCCCCAGAAACGACCGTTGCAAACTCACCGGGCAGCCAGTCACTCCTGGCTTTTCCCCATAACATGTACTATTCCCACCCGGTCCCACTGCTGAGGCCTGTTTAACACTGACTGTGTCATGATGCGCTGTACATATGTTTTTAAATGAGAATGACCTTCAAGAATAACATTTTGTAAATTTTGTAGATTCAATGGACACAATGTTACACACATTATTATTATTATTATTATTATTATTATTATTATTATTATTATTATGTCATCCTTTATCCTGCTGAAGCGTCCTTGAGCAAGTCACTATTACGGCTCCAATTGGTGTTACAGCAAGGACAAATAAACTTTTATTATTATTGGTGAAATTGTTATATGCTCAAAAGTGGGTGAATATATTTAAATGTATTCAAAAAAAAGAACTTGTTTTAAACAGGGTTGACTGTCCATATGTATTTTACAGAGATTTGTGTCAGTGTTTGTAGCAAAACGTCAAATTGTATTTTTTTGATCTTTTCCAATATTGTGCAATAATGTTGGCTTCACGTTAGGCTACCAGCCTTTGTCATCTATAGTTCATTTTTTTCAGAAAAAAACAAACACATTTTTCTCTTTGTAATAGTGAGGACAATCATGTGATCCTTTAAACAATCCCCGAAAAACTGCAGGTGTTTTGCCGGTAATTTAAAAGCCATGCAAGAGCCAAAAATAGCCTCTGTTTTTGTGTATGTTTTTTCTCTGATGTTGTTATTGGAATTATGTATATTATTAAGGTCTTAAAGTAAAGATTTCGTTCGAAAAAGAAATGTGTCTTTATATATAGCCAATGTTTCAAACATTTGAGAGGATTGTGTGATCTTTTTAAAAAGAAAAATGTAAACGAGGTTGAGACACATTGGGGGTCTGCAGAGATCGTGCTCTCCAATATTAAATATTAAAATTGGATCATTTTAACAGTTAATTAGCCTAATGATGGCTGTAATTTTTAATCTGATAATTTGAGACAATGGTAGCCTAATTTTAAACATCATTAAAGGAACCATTATCCTGGAATTCTGAAAGTGTTTAGGTCTGTAGACTATTTGACAAGGCTACATACTAACATTTTGATAGTTCTTTAAATAATCAATAGCTAGGCTTATTGTGCAAAATGATAGATTATTAGCCCATAGTATCAATTACACGGCAAAACCAAGGGATTAGATGGTCTAGGAGCCAGTCATTTTCAGTCATTATGTTTAGGAGGCTGATTTATTAACGCAGGTTTATTTTTCTTTTGTGGACCTATTTGGCCAAATTCTTCTCAAACTACAAAAAATAATATTAAGGCTACCGATGCAGTAGGCTATGTCATACAATAGTGCACCGTTGCTGATTCAGAAGCCAGTCGACTTGATGACAAATCCCTTTTATACTCCTATTGTAAGGTGTTCCTATAGTTTGTAGTAGACAACAGTAGTCTCACTGTGATTTGTATTTATTTTAAATTGGTCCATTATAGCGCTTTTATGATATTTTATAATATTTTATGATATTTGCATTGTATTTGAGAGAGAGAGAGAGAGAGAGAGAGAGAGAGAGAGAGAGAGAGAGCGAGAGCGAGAGAGAGAGAGAGAGAGAGTCCTGTGTCTCGTGATCTGCGTTGAGACTACGGAAATTATCCCAGGCGGGAATTTGAACATTCGTCTCAACCAATCAGCATCGACTGGAGCATCGAGTACGGCGGGGCTTGTAGCCACGCAGCCACATTGCTTTGTAGCATATCCACGTTATATAGTCTATATATTTTTTGTAAACCAAGGCATAATAATTAGGTTCTTTAAAGAAAACAATCAGTCGCGCCCCGAAGGACACCAACCCGAAATGGTAAGTAAAGTGAAACGGCTAACACCAGGGCTTGTAACGTTAGCTGCGTTATATTTGCCGTTGCAAGCTAACGTTAGCTAACCTTAGCGTTAGCTTGCAACGGCAAACACAACGGTAAACACTAGCTAGTAGTAGTAGCTCATTGTAGGTGCTGGGTGTAACGTTAACGGAACAAGTTGTGTTATCAGTTTGAAAAAGAACAAATGATCTAAAACACACAAAGTAACGTTATTCCACCACCGCTCGCAATATAAAACCATGTTATTCAGCTTGTATGTTTGCAAGCTAGCTAAGTACGGTGGCTAACGTTAGTTTAGCTAGCTAGCTAGCTACCTAATCCACAGCCACTGTCAGTGAGCAACAAGCTGGAAAGACCCACTAGTAACGTTACGTTATGCCAGTAACGTAAGTTTTTAAGGGTTAAAATCAGAATCAGAAAGCAGCTTATTGACACAGTAGTGTAGCCATAGACACATAACTAGCTTAATGAGTGGAACTACATGGAATTTGCCTTGGTGAGGGTTGGTGGTTACTCCCTGGGAAAATGTAACTACGTTAGTTTTGAGAAATGTTTCAGACAGAAAAGACTGCATGACAATGTTTTTATAACTCGAAGTGAACGTGATCTAATGCGGCAAAGTTTTAGAAAACACTTTTTTTCATCAGATATGTGGAGGGAGCTAACTCAAAGCAAACTTTTTTATTATCACAAACCTGTGTGTTATGGTTTTAATTTTTTGACTGTTAAAGTACTTTAATGTGAGTCTTGAACTCCCATACTGTACATTTACCTGTCAATAATCCTAACTTTATAGCCACGAATTTGTTGTTTTGGATTGTATTATACCTGTAATATAGAGGGGGTGAACACAATAACAATATATGTAGGAATTCAATGTAAGGTATCTGCAACGATTGTTGCTTTCCTCAACCATATTATGTAAATTACCGTTTCAGCCATGACATTTTTGGAGCTTTAGTATGTGGTGGTGTGCAGATTGTTCATATTGTTTATTGAACATGTCATTTATGCATAAATTACATTATGCAAATTAATGCAATTAAATGAAATTAAAGTCAACTTGGAGCATCACTTTGTCTCTAATTTCAGACCTATTATACGTTTCCTTTTTGCAGATGACAGGCTCAAACGAGTACAAGCTAAACCAGGGACCAGAGGACGGCATCTCTGCTGTCAAGTTCAGCCCCAGCACAGCCCAGTTCCTGCTGGTTTCTTCCTGGGACTGCACTGTTCGTCTCTTTGATGTTGCAGGCAACACCATGCGGATGAAATACCAGCACGCAGCTCCGGTTTTTGACTGTGCTTTTTATGTAGGTCACAGATTTTTATATTTTTCCTTTCTGTCAAAGCCTGGAAGTCTGCTGCACACATAACATTCCTCTTTTACTTTCAGGACCCAACACACGTTTGGAGTGGAGGTTTAGATGCACAATTAAAAACTCACGATTTGAACACAGACCAAGGTATGTCAAAAACCTGATAACTTAGCCCTAATAAAAGGTTTCAGGCAATATTACCTAAAGCTGTCGCAGATCTTCATAGCGATGCAATTTTTCTTCCCTGTATGTGGTTTTTTATGCTGTTCTTTCAAATCTATATCCTCAAACAGATACAATAGTTGGAGCACATGATGCCGCCATTCGTTGTGTGGAATACTGCCCAGAGGTTAATGTCATGGTAACGGGTAGCTGGGACAGATCAGTTCGGCTCTGGGACCCAAGGACGCCCTGCAATGCTGGCACATTTACCCAGCCTGAAAAGGTAGAGCAAAAGAGACCCAGAACACCTAAAAACATAAAAAATGATTACTATGACTGGTGCACAAAGAGGTAGCCATGAAGATCCATTGTTTCTGAGAAAATACTGTAATTGATGGATTTTGTCCTGACTGTACAGGAAATTGTAGACCTTGTAATTTTGTTTAATGTCAACTAAGCTCAGCAAAAAAGAAACGCCCCTTTCAGGACACTGTATTTTAAAGTTACTTTTGTAAAATCCAAATAACTAAAAAAGAAGAGCTAAAAGAGATCTTCATTGTAAAGTGTTTAGACAATGTTTTCCATGCTTTTTCAATCAACCATAAATATAATGAACATGCACCTGTTGAACGGTCTAAAAGACAATAACAGCTTGCAGGCAGTAGGCAATTAAGGTCACAGTTATAAGACAATTAGGACAGTGAGGAGACGTTTCTACTGACTCTGAAAAACACCAAAAGAGAGACGCCCAGGGTCTCTGATAATCTCTGATGATAATAATAATCGCTGATAATAATAATCTTTTTAATAATCTGATAATACTTTTGATTTTGACCCCCCCTTTCACTCAGGGACACATTATTCCATTTGTTAGTCGCATATCTGTGAAAATTATTCAGTTTATGTCTTAGTTGTTACATCTGTAATGTTCATACAAATATTTACATATGTTAAGTTTGCTTTAAATATAAAACTAGTTGAAAGTGAAAGTTTTTTTTTTTTTTTTTTTGCACATTACTTTGGCAAAGGTGTTCATTTTGACTGATTTTTGACATGTGTTTGTGTAGGTGTCAAGTAAGACTTTTGCTAGAGTTGTCTGGTTTTTCTCATCTTGTCTCTTGTCTTTGTGAAAGGTGTATACCCTCTCTGTGGCTGGAGATAGACTGATCGTTGGCACAGCTGGAAGACGAGTCCTGGTGTGGGATTTGAGGAACATGGGCTACGTACAGCAAAGAAGAGAGTCCAGTCTCAAGTATCAGACGCGCTGCATTAGAGCCTTCCCCAACAAACAGGTACACTGTAAATTAGGGTAAACCTTTTATCAATTAAAGTCAGTTCAGTTCTGCTGAAAGATACAGACACTGTTCATGAAAAAAAGTTGGATAGTAACTGAATATTTTCTGTCTTGGCTCCAGGGCTACGTCTTGAGTTCAATCGAGGGACGTGTAGCTGTGGAGTACCTGGACCCGAGCCAGGAGGTTCAGAAGAAGAAGTATGCCTTCAAATGCCACAGGCTGAAGGAGGAAGGAATTGAGTTTGTTTACCCCGTCAATGCCATCTCGTTTCACAGTATTCATAACACCTTTGCCACAGGTACGACTGGCTTGTTAGTACTTGACAAAAGACAACATTGGTTTTGTCTTACATTTACCGTAGGGTTTTTTTTTTTTTTTGGTCATGGGGCAAAGCGCATTGAATTTCCAATCACATTTAGCATTGAGCTGCCGTGGTTGCATAAGGAACACAGTTATTGTAGATCCATATCTCAGCAGGAACACGGCCTGAATCTTTTGTGGTTAACCTTGAGCCTTTCCTTCTTCCAGGTGGCTCAGACGGCTTTGTAAACATCTGGGACCCGTTCAACAAGAAGCGTCTGTGTCAGTTCCACAGGTACCCGACCAGCATCGCCTCACTGGCGTTCAATAACGATGGCACCATGCTTGCAATTGCCTCCTCCTACATGCATGAGAAGGGAGACATCAGCCACGCAGAAGATGCCATCTTCATCCGCCAAGTCACGGATGCTGAGACGAAACCCAAGTGAGTCTTCCTCACCTCTTGCATCCTCAGTGTGACTGAATGATGTATGCAGCTGCGTTTACAAGGAGCACGTCCAGCTACAGCACACGCCGATCTGTATCTCTGTCTGTCCACTTTTCAATATCCGACAGTTGAAAGATAGACAGATGAGACCTTGAAAAACCAGTTTGTGTATCTATGCTGTGGTAAATATACACTGTGAACAGACAAATGGAAACCTGCTGTGCAATGTAATGCAATCCACAACAATAGTGCTGTAATAAATACCTTTTGTGAAACTAAATCCATGTTTGACCAGGAACTATAATACTTTTTTTTTTTTAATAAATGTTTGTATGGAGTATATGGTATGAAATGGACTCAAACAGTAACACAATGTTGGTTAAATAGTTTTCTCTCAAATTGTGGCGGTTGACTAAGTTTCCAAGAATGATTAGGATGAATTTAGTTGTAATGTCAGAACAAAATGCTCCCACTTTTGTCACAATAGCAACTTTGGACTAAATGACCTCTTCTTCTTTTTGCTAACCCAAGTGTAATAAACTGCTGAAAACATCTGTTTTCTCAGATCTTTGTTTGACTCAGACTGTGTTGAACCTAACACTGAAACATTCAGTGACTGCGCTATCACTTGTCTCCCATGCGTTAGTTCAGTGATTGCTCCTGAGTTGATTGTATCCATTCTCTCCTGTTTTTTGGTTTACAGGTCAACCTAAGTCCGCCTTGGAATGGTTCCCTCTGCGTATGAAGCCTTAATCACATTTGGGTTATCTGCTGGCATCCAGTGTGTACCATTACCATATTGTTTGCTTTCATTTCTTTCCATTCCAAAAACGTTTTTCTTTCTCGTTAGTAATTTATGTTAAAACCTTTCTCCTCTTTTGTGTCTCTTGTTAAATATTTCATTGTCTCATGTATGTTCTGATAACCAACTGTTTTTTTGTTTTGTTTTTTTTAGACATTTTTTACGTGGTCATTTTGGAGTCTATGTAGCATGGATTTTAAATTTGACTGACTCTAGTTACTTCTCACTTCACTTAAGCAGTCCTTAAATCATTCTTGTAAAACTGATAGGAGTTTGGCACTTTTACGGTATAATAAAAGCATTTATATCTCTCGAGTTTTGTTACATGTACAATCTGCGAACAAAATGCTAGAAATGTGTCTGGGCAGAAGAGGCTGATCTATTGACGTGGGGAGGGAAAGCAATGATCCTCTCGACTTGCTGAGGACTCCACTTGCCCCCAGACAGTAACCTGTGTTGATAGACATCAGAGGTCTACAGCCCAAACCAGATCCTGCTTTATTATTGGGGATAAAAACTTGATGACCTATCTGCATCTGGCAGACTAAGGGATGAAGGGGGGTCATACCTTAAAATAAAATGATCATGTGCCTCAATTCTAGATTTCTGTTTTAGTGATGCATTATCAGTTCAGTACACTGGGTTGTAATTTCACGTTTATCAGGCCTGTGTGCTAGCCATATTGATGGCTTTACTGTGTTATTGAATTGTTTATTGAGAAATCTTTTCAGAGAACGTTTAATGCATAAACCTTGAACTCATTAAGTGTAATGGCAGAGATCTTTCAGTGGGCCAATAACTTTTTCATCATTATTGCTGAATTTATCTGCTGCTGCTGTTACACTGCTGATGGAGTCGGATGTGACACAGACCTTTTTAATGCAGTATTCAGCATTATATGAATGAGAATGGTGAACACAGCAGTGCCCTGCAAATGTCTAAGTGATGTCTTCCCCCAGTTCAAATTTTCAATTGCAACTAATGTAATTTCTGCAGCCCTTCAGCCAAAGTAGCAGAGAAGATATCGATGTCAATTATTCTATTTAAGAGCTCCAATTTTTTTCTAATGGCTCTATCTGCTTCTGCGGTATCCTGGAAATGATTAGTTCAGATTGGTAAATTATGTAACTAATTCCCGTGATTGCTGATAATGAGTCCATCTTTGACATTCGATTATGACTGCAGCTTAATATGAAATGGCATTCATTTTTGGACATAATTACAGCCCATAAAGAGGAGAATGGCCGGGGGTTTGTTGTTGGGGCTACAGTGAATTACCTTGTTTACTGTCATCTTTGGCTTCCGCCAAATAGGAAAATTGAGTTTCTTGTCTGTATCATATAGCTGTTTTGTAAGAAAAAGTATTTTAGCAGGCAATTTGTCAACTGCGTTAAAGCAAAATGTATGTTTTGCAACTTTTTTTTAAAGATTATTTTTTGGGGGGCTTTTCCCTTTATTTGATAGTGACAGTGGATAGACAGGAAAGGGGAGATGACATGTAGCAAAGGGCTGCATGTCAGATTCGAACCCAGGCCACTGCAAAGGACTCAGCATACATGGGGCGCATGTTCTTACTGCGTGAGCTAGAGGCCACCCCTGTTTTGCAACCTTAACACAGTTTGCAAGAGTTACAAATAAGTCTGTTTTTACTGTGACCTTTAAAGGGTTTATAAAGGCCTTAAAAGTAACAAATCACAGTGGCATTAGCTATCTGCATCTTCCTCCAAGCCTGTGTTCACAAATACCCAGTTATTTTATTAATTTTTTTTTTTTTCTTCTTCTTTCTTCAGCAAATGCCCAGTTAACCACATCTGTGGTTGTGTGACCAGGCTCTGGTTTCCAACCACAGAAGTGTTGCAGACAGTTTGGCTCTACATGAAACCGTTACATGACAATTAAAAAGGGTGATTGTGCTCCAACAGCCTGTCATGTGCATTTAACCCAACCACAAAAGGCTCTTATGTTCACTCAAGAGGGCACCAACGACCTTCAACCAGACACCTTATCTCTCAGGTCGGTTTCTAATATTATATACAGCAAATGATAACATCCTTCATGAGCTGTGTAGAAATGGGGAAATCACATGATGCATCAAGGAATGTTGACAGCATTCAGTATTATGGTTTTTCTTCTGTTTCAAGACACAATGACACCATGCAACAATGCATTTTCTTCTTCCTTAGTACAGATCAAGCTATTCAGTATGTTTTAATAAGCAGCACTGTTTCATTGTATAACTAACTGCATTTACAAATTAAAAAGTAATTGATTAATTGCACAGCTTTTCAACCACAATGGGACATGGTTCTATGAAGATAGTGTTAAAAACTAATTTCCATTGATGGCAGCACTTTAGCAACTATTTATGATACTGATCTAGTCTCAGTAAGGAAGTGTTTTTTTAGTAAGGCAGTGTTATGAAGAATGCCAATCACAGGAACGTGCATGGAGGGTTTAAAATATCTAATATTAAGCCATTATTGAGCCATTAATATGCAGTGCACGTGCACAGATCATGTTAAGCAGAGATAACGCCGGAGTTTCTGTGTGGGAGGGGCAGGGTCATTTGAACTGCATTGAAGACATGCAAAGGCTCATGGGAAGGAAAGAAAATATGTACTGAGCGGGTGCTGTCCTAGTTAAAGTGTGTTTTAATAATGTTCTGTTAATGTTTTGTGTGTGCATTTATGTTACCTGGGTTTAATTTTTGTATGGTTGATTCAGTGTTCATGTTAATCTACATTTATTGTTGCACCATGACAAAGATTTTTTTTTGGGGGTGGCTGAGCTATAATCAAGATTACAGAACGACTTGATGGGAGAGGAGTAACATTTAACACATCACAATGGAGGATATCAATGTTGTCCAACGCTTGATTTACGCTGTACTTCCAACTAACGTGGTCTTAATATTACTATTGGAGTTGTACTGATACAAAGGGAAAAAACTATGTATAGATAAACAAAATAGTTCTTTTGTAGTGGCAAGTAGCACGTTTTGTATTTGTTAAGTTTTTTTTGCATTATTAACTTAACATGCTTTATTTCGACAACATGACTTCAGAAAATAAAGTTTATAAATGATTTTTTTACTAATGCAAACTTGATTGTCTTCTGCATAAACTTACCGCTGTGTGTTAATATAACTTAACCTGTTGCGTTTCAACTTGTGTAAAAACTTTAAGGTATAAGGCAATGGGTTTCTATGGAAATGTCCAGTAAAGTCAACTCATTTGGGATAACAGTTTATCTTTGCTTTGTCTTTTTTAGATATATCTCTTAAATTTAACTTAGGAAGACCCCTTCTGTGTATAGTTCAATGTTTATTACTTTTTTTTATTTGCTTTTTTTCCAAGAGTTAGATGAGAAGAATAATACCATGTCTGTCTGCATATGAATGCAGTTGGTTAGCTTAGCATGAGGGCAAATCCTTTTTTTTTAAAGTCAACGATGGCCTTATAATTTAAACAGCATCATATTCTTTCATCAATGCGGTTGCACTTGACATGAACATAATTTGTACACAACCATCAAACTAGGCCAAAATGAAGATCCTGGTTTTGTCCTGTGTATAGTTGGCGTCCTGTTTCCAGTAGTACATCCCAGCTGGGGAAGGAAACCTGAGCTTTTCACTTGGACGTGGCCTGCCACAGCACCACACTCAGAGCTCCCCCTGCCCTGAGGAGGCTTTTAAAGAGCTTTGGTGGGCAAGACAACATCTCCTCAAAAGCATTGAAGTTACATTAGAGCCTAATTAGATGGTAAAGCTCAAGGCCATGTAACCCACTGCTAGGTTTCACACTCACCGCAATCCATCTATTTACAGGCCGGGCTGGCAGGCAGCATGGGGCTGACTGGGGAAGGGGAGCCTCACCTGGGAGCTGGGCTGTAGTAAATCAAAAATCTCTAGGCGTGACAGGAGGGTCACAGATTTTTGGCTCAAGGTTCCTTTTTAGCTCCTAGGCTTTGTGCTGCAGATTAATCATAGGGTAAATAAATGTGTGGCATTGGGGTTTTTACGATCAGGTCTGTAAGAATATGAAACTAGATTGAATGAAAGATTGTATGTTAATATGGTGAATTTAGATTACAGGTTTTAAACATAAAGAACCAGAAAATATCTAAGTCAACATTTTTTTTAGTTTTCTCTACAGTCTCAAAGAGCTGTAACAGTAGCAAGCTAAACCTTTTTCTTTCTTTCATTCAACTTTAGGGCACGCTTAGATTGTTAATTGATTCATAATTGGCTTTCCTGAAAGACAGACATCCCAGGAAACATTCACTTGAAGCTGATATTTTAGTGAAAAAAGAAAAAGGTGCAGCATTCAAATCAGCTGTCATGCCACCTGTCAAACTGATAAATGTATGTCTAAAGAAGGCGGGGGCAGTCAGTGCATCGGGTCATGTTCGAAAATGTATGGCCAAGGGGCACCAGAGCTGCAGAGATTAAAGGTGAAAATACTCAGAAAAGGAAAGTCTTGTTTATGACTTTTGCTCTCCCAGAAAAGAAACACCTCAGCCCCAAACAAGTGAGACATTATACGTAGTGTATGTCGATTAATTTATGTTTTGTTCTAATTAAGTGTTGCCTATTGAGGAAGGGCACTTTTCCCATGTGTAGGGTGTCGTATTGAACCGTGACTTGCTTGTTATGTCCTCCAGGGGTGAAACCATAAGTACTTAACTGATCCACATCCTACAGAGAGCCCACTGTCAGGCTCTGTGGGAAATGATGGCAAGGCTTGCAGATCATATTCCACTTAAAAACATAGAACTTGTTGCATTGTATCGATGATTTGCGGTCAACTTTGGAGTGACGGCTTTCTTTATACAGCGAGGGCAGATCCCAGGGAGGACTTTGCAAAACTTGTTATCCCCATTTAAACCAAAATCCGATCGCAGGGCTTTTCAGGCCAGCCTCTTTGTACGCTCTCCATGTCTATGAATCCCTCTGTGCTGTTATATGGGTTCATGGCCACAGGGCAAGGGTTACAGTTTGTCCTTCCTGCAATTAGCATTCATGGTTAGCTTAGCAGAACTGATGCACCAGTTCCCTGTGTGCCTGTGAGTGACTGCGGGCAAGATTTAACTAACTCCCTGTATCCATTTCAACCTGCTTTTTTTTAAAGTTCTTATTGGCAAAATCCCCTGAAGAATACAATTTTTCAGTTAATTAAGTTTAGGTGTTACACTGTTACTCTCGGGAGGGGGTATATAGTATGCTGATATATAGTACAACTCCAGGTTATACACTGATATTAGCTCAAGGGTCTGAACTCCTGCAGCCCGCATTTTCACATCACAGATCAATATGGGGAATTTCCTTTCCATTGTTGATCTATGTTTTTTGTTTTGTTTTCCTCCCATTTGTCCATCATGACAAAAAAGTGCATTCTCTGTTTTGTCATATTCTTGTCTGTATTTTCCTGTGACATTTAGGTCAAGACACAATTTGACATGATCTCATGGCACTTTCAGTAAGCAGAAACATTTACACCAACTCTGTTGTGGTAGCAGTTGTGCGCTGTGGGCATCTCATGGTTCTTAAGTGTCAATTCTGTTGAACTTTGTTGTTGGGTAATATTACATAGTTTACGTGGAAATCTGCGTTTGCTTATGTAGGTTGACTGCAGTATTGTTTGAGAACTGTAGCAAGTATGTAGGTTGTATTGCGAATGCATCTTTTTTTTAAGTGATGGGAGTAAGATGACAACAGACATTGGAGTATAAAGAAACGCTGTGCTACATAGCACATGCTACATAGCATCAAAACAATAATGTCCAACAGTAAAGGCTTTCACACATTTAAGTTGGGTGCCAAATGCTGCTTCAGTTAATAATTTTATAAAACATTTATTGAATACAAGTTGCAAAATGCTTTATAAAAGCACCCAAGAAAATGCATTGATTTGAACAAATAAAATGTTAATTCAACATGAATAAATATTGAATATATGAAAGTAATGCTATATATATATATATATATATATATATATATATATATATATATATATATATATATATATATATATATATATATATTGTTTTATCTTGATTGAAATGTCCTATATCAGGATAGAAGATTTTGGCCATATCACCCTGCCCTAAATTAATGAGAACAAGGGGATGATCAATGTTACTATTAGTAACTATTATGAATGTGGAAAATGTGTGTTTAAACTCCAACATGTGGTTAAGCAGGGACAAATCCATGTTATTGAATATAAAATACATTTGTCATTTCCTTAGTGCATTCTGTCTGAGTGATCAGTGACTGTAGTGCATTACAGAGTCAAATCAATGACACACAAAAAGAGGTGCTTTCATAAACAGCTTTTGATTATTGGAAATTATTAACTTTTCTGAATTCAGTGAAGTGAAACGTGTTGCGTGTTGCCCCATTGACTCAAATGCAGATTAAGCAACCTAATGTGAATACAGATCAATGCATTCATCTGATGTTTCTGTGCGTAGAATGGCAATGCATTGAGAAGTCTGGCTCTAATTTATCAGCGTCCACACATTATATTATTATTGATGGCTCTTGCCTTGGGCTATTCCATTTGTTTTTCTGATTTGTGACAGGCAGCAGAATGCTGGATGGAGTTTTATTTTGCAGCCGTGCCAGCCAGCAGCGTCACACACAGCTCTCTCTTATTTATCTATTGATCATAATATCTCCCAATAATCTGGCGCCTGACACATTTGACAACATTATGTGGAGCAGGTCAGAGGACAGCGCTAATGAAACTGAATGATGGATGTCGTTATCGGCAGCATTAACCTCGCTGATAGTAGTCACAGGCAGCACATTTACACACAGTAGCTGTGACACTGCAGAGCCTACTGGGATTACTATAAAAATAAAGAGCAGAGCATTCATTGAGGTGGTCCAAAGCAAAGGCATACTTTACAGGAGAGAACTGACCAGTGCAACCCCCCCCCAAGAACCTTATATAATCAATCAAAGACATTTGCACCATAAATTGAAGCAGAAAAGACACACATTGTTAAAAATTCACTAGAATGCAAAGAAAGGAAGTGTTTGATGCTCAAAATTTCAATTTTGCTCAAGTGTGGAGATCTCAACCCTTTAAAACCAAAGTAACGCCCTTGGTCCAGAGGCATGTGCTTAATACTTAATTAAACATAAAATCAGTGTTGCAGCCAGCATTTCCATGTAAAAATATGTCTAAAATGGGGCAATACATAATTTAAATGATTGTTTCATTGTGAAGTAGATTTTAACTGCAAGATAAAATATAGTCAGTGAAAAAGTAATATTAAGTTTGAAAATGAATCTGGGAAAGAGGAAAAACAGATTGTTTGGGGGAAGAAAATAGCGGCTGATTGAAGCAAGAACAGGCTCCCTTTGAAATAAGTTTCAACATATCTGACTAGGTTTATTTTACCTCGAGTGAGGAGTTAAGTACATAGTTTTCATGTCAGCACAATGAGAAATTAAATCACACAACGAATGTCATCACTGCAATTTATCCAAACAAGATACAGGCGAGCAGATATTTTCCACGTCTGAATTTTTCTCTTAGAAAGAAGGTAGAAAATGACATTGTAAAAAAAAGTCCCATTCTGTGCAAGCACTGAGTGAAGTCATAAGAGAGGTCTGTAACACCAGGCGTGAAGTGAGCTGTATGACTGTGAACGCTCTGCTCCGCTCTCTTCCTCTCCACTCCATCCATCCGTCCATCCGTCCATCCATCCATCCATCCATCCATCCCCGCCTTGCTAATGTATCCCTCTCAATAGCCGGGGACAAGGGGAGAAAAGACTGCCTGTGTGTGAAGCACAAAAAGCCCCACCATGGTCACGTTAGCCACAGTAATTGGCAAGGTAGCTTCATTTCATTCACTCCTGTATGTCTTTTGTTGTCCTGTAGGTTTTTACAAGTGTGGTCTTTTTAAAGACCGGCTATTTTCTGCAGCCCCCTGCCTGTTGCTACCTATGTGCCCATTCATTTATTCTTTTGTGTATACACAATTGAAAGATTCTGTCTTTTTTTGTTGGACACTGAAGTGTATTAATAACTCAACATTTAATAGAGTCTTGATGATACCTTTGAGTACCCTACTTAATTTTGAACATCTGCAAGAGGTGAAAAAACATTTAATCTCTTCTGAATCCTTCTGCTTTCACATTCTGAAAGCTTTGTTGCTGTTCAGTGAAGTAGCGGCCACAGGAGAAAGGTTGGCGAGCATTAGAGGGACAGCCTCTCCTTTTATCATCACATTTTAGTAGCTGTATAAAAGCCTGCAAAATGTAGCTTGTAGTTATGTTTTCCCCACAATTACACTTACAATGCATTACAAGATTTTTCACTATGCTACATCGGTGCATTTTGTTTCTCATAAGCACTCTTAACCTTCTGATACACCAGCTTTATATGAATACTGGTGCTGAGAAAGGTCTTGGGGGAATATCTGCTATTTCTATATCTACGATTTTTCAGGTGTAATTCAGTCACTGTATGTATTTTTTTTTCCGGATTCTGTATTTATGTATTTACATGTTCACAGCAGTTGATAGAGATTTAACAATGGTATATGCCAGTGGTTCCCAACCTGTTTTGCTTTTGACACTGTCGACCTCTAATCACAGGTTGCACGTATAAAAGTTGTCAAATAGTTACTTTCCCTTCTCAGTTTGTTTCATTTGAAACACATATAAACACTCCTGAGGTCTGAGGGTTTAGAAGAATGTCATCAGTTCCTATTGGGACTCTTTCTTTAGTATAAAGTAGTTTGAGTGAAAACTGTTGACAGCAGGGTCTATGGATTACCCGGAGTAACCTGTGACATTGTTACTGGAGATTGTAGCTGTTGAGTTTTAAGCCACCGTAGCAGCATGGCTGTATGGATGGTGGTGGCATTCTAAAACACCAATTGGATATGTGACATTTGGCACAGACATTTGTGGTGCTCAGATGATATTCTAATTATTTTGCTGACCTTTCCTTAATCATCATCATCATATTTGTGTTTTTTAGTGAGATGTCTTGACAACTATTGCATTGCTACATATTTCATATTTCCTTGAGGATTCAGTATGATTTGTAAAAAATATTATTTGTGTGTTTGGTTTTTAACACCTGCATTCCCATCAGCCTTGGTTGTACTTTGTGTTTGTGCTTATAAGCAAATGATACTAGTCTATATCCACGATGTTCCACTTCCGGGCTTGCTCTTGTTGTTCCAGACTACCCGCCGGATGTCACTCTTTACGATGTCCCATACTTTCCGTTTTCTTTGTGTTGTAATTTTAAACTCTGGTTGATTAATGAGGACTATAATTAACTGCCCCTCAGATCTCGGCAGAGTTAATCCAGACAGCTAGCTAGACTAAAGGTCCTATCGGAGTTTTCTGTTGCACGACTACAACAACTTTTGAACAAACACGTCCCACCAAAACAAGTTCCTTCCAGAGGCTATTTTGCAGAGTCACCGTGGCTCTGATCGGCACTTAGCACAGCCCAAGACAAGTGTGATTGGTTTAAAGAAATGCCAATAAACTATGCTGTGTGGACTAGCCAGACCTTCCTCCGTAGCGCTGTGGAGGAAAGCCTGGCAATGTGAGAATAGAATGATACTAAGCTAAAATGGTGAGAATGGCAAACATTAAACCTGCTTAGCATCAACATGTTAGCATTGTCATTGTGAGCATGTTAAAAGCTTTAAGCTGCAATAACGATGTATGGTGTCAAAGTCCTATTTAGAAGAAAAGCCTGATTTGAAGCCGAGATGGCTGCCATGATTACAGGGAAGAGATGCAAACTAATTATTATCTGCTGAATATTAATGCACTGACAGTTTAGGTGCATTTTTAGTGTTCACATTGTGTTTATGTAAGGGCATGATCAGAGCCAAGAGTCATTCCTAACCGTTTCCCCACTTACAGTAAACACAGCTTTTCCCATGAGGTTAGACTCTCAGTACAACACAATCTCATCTCTAGGGCCCTTTACACATGAAAAGGCTTGCATCTCAGAAAATATTACAGTTAAAAAGAGCGTATTGACCTCTCCCTGATCACAACCTTTTAGCTAGTCAAGCTGAAGCAGCAAAATCACAGAAGATGGGGGTTCACATAATAAAGTCAAACTGTTGAGTTTACTAAGCGCTGAAATCCGGTTCTCATACTGCATCTGCGTTAAAGCAGGTGAAAGGAAGTGTTTCAAACATTTTGGAGAGAAAAAAACATTGATGTCCTCGAGTACTGACCCATATGAATACAGCACTGTGGTGCAGGGTTTCCAGCTAAATGGCTGTGGCTGAGACAGTGGCTCGTTCCTTCGCATATGTTATTCGAGAGGAATTGTCCTTCATGTCCACGCTGCTCTAAAGTTCCATGTCCTGTACAAAGGCAAGGGCAAACCAGTGCACTGACCCGATAACTCTGGGGACCGTGCCGAATGACCAGAAGTCAAAGTTGAACACCTGGTCTTACTGCAGGGTCAAGACTTTTAGTTCTTTACAAGTCTTTCTTTATATGTCTAAGCATTAACTTACAGATGGTCGGAACAGCTATCTGCAGGTTACATGATGCACGTTTACTGCAAAGGAAAACATATTCACAGCTGATTCCATTGTGTTATAGATTCACCTAAACTCGATATCCTGGAGGATTTCCATTGGAACAGAACTCTCATTGATTCAGTTTCCAGAGGAATTGCAGGCTGGGATCAGTTTACCTTGTTACCTTGTCACACTATGTTCTGGTCTGATCTCCATGTCCATTTCCGCTCAGCTTCCCCTCCCTCTTGCCACCACACTGCCCAACAGAGCTTGCTTTGTCCCCGTGGCCAGTCATCCATTCCTAATATCCAGTCTTTTACCGCGCTGGAGACTTGCTGCATGCTTTCAAAGAGCAGAGCGAGCTGCTGATTGGATGCCCTCCATCTCCCAAATGAAGCTTTGAAGAAACCTTATGGCCCAGTGGTGACGTTGAATAAGAAATAAATCTAATCAAATAATCAAATATTTTTATCATGACACCAGATAGTACAAATACATGTACACATAACAACACTTGAGTATACCATGACTCCCTAAAACACACACACACACACACACACACACACACACACACACACACACACACACACACACACACACACACACACACACACACACACATGGTATCAAGTTAATACTGAAAGTGCTTGAAGTTTTAAATTTAAATGAACAAAACATTTATATTACCCTGCATGCACCCACCACTCAGAATAGTAATTTCTCTAAATCCTTCTCATCCCATATCCTCTTGAATTTGTCTATATTGTTTGACAAGTGCTGTGGAGAAAACAGTTCCCGAAGACACTCTTTAGTACTTTAGTTTAAATATGCAAAGACAACACATTCACCAGAAACTACACAAGATCAAAAATAGAACCAGAGTCTAAAAAATGTGCACGTACAAAAGCAAACAACACGGTGCTGTTTGTACAATCTGTCCCTCAGGTAAAACAGTAAACAGACATTTAAAAAAAAGTGAGGAGCTTGAGTACAGTGTAATGATGTTTCAGGTAGAGAGATGCCATGCAAAGAGATACCATCAACACAGAGAGCTCCTTCTATCGCATTAGCTAAAGGCACTGATATCTTGATAGAAATAACTTCATTTTGGCCACAACCAGGCACAGTAAATACAATTGCTAGCTGTTAGCGCAGCTGAGTAAGCCTAATAACTGATGGAAAGTGACTCTGACACAGTTATGAATGGTGCTGGTGGCTGCGCCTATGCGCTCTTGAATATGTTATTGTCTCCTCTGTGCGGTGGAGCATATTAATAAAGCACCTTACAGTTACACCGTCTAAACAGACTGTAAATCACTGCCGATTAGACCCACTGAGGCAGTATCGTGCTCGGCCCTCATCGCGTTAGAGGCCACCAGTTTTTAACTGCCACAATTAACACATTAAACACTTCAATTCTGAACTGATGTGACACAATCAGCTAGCATAATGATTAATTAATGGCTAGTGTAAAGTGTGGGCCAGCCCTAGAAATTCAAAACAAGAGAAAGTTAATCAGGCTAATTGTCTGAAACCATTTTCATTGATATAATATTGCCACTGAGGTTAGCAGAATCAGGGAAATTGGCCATTATTTTTTTTTTACAATAAATTCTCACTTAAAGACATTCAGAACTTGTGTTTTTAGTACAATATAACAAAATACAAACACTGCATAGTAAAAGGCAATCAGTAAAACCGTGACTAGATTTGAGCTAAATTAAGAGGTTTTCTTTGATGCATCTGCATGCGTCCTCTTTTCCACAGCGCCATGTTGTGACAGCTATTCCCTTTATTGACCGATACACACTGTCAGTTGCTGAGTGTGATGCTGTGAATGGTGTTTGCTGGGATTTTGGCATCTGCTTCCTCCCCGCTGATCCGGAAGATCACAGAGGTGTTGGAGGGGATTGTTGTGGTGGCGTTCAGGGATTTCCCCAGCCAGCCCTGAGATCCACGCTTGTACATTCGAACTGTTACCTGCATAGCATAGTACAGGGAGAAGTTAAAAAGAAATACAGATAATAAAAAGGTTGTAAAGTGAGTTTATTCAGAAGTAGCTAAAAAACAAGGCGGTGATGTTCTTGGATATTGGGAGCTTTTGCTGGGGATATGACCTTGACTAAGACCTTCAAACCTCTGCCTCGAGCTAAGCAGACGCTCACAACTTTCACATTTAAACTCTACATGTACAAGCTGCTTAGTCTCTGGGCTTATAAACTGAAGAACCAGTTTAAACGTATTGATTCTGGCTTGTTGGAAGAGGGACTGGGTTTAATAAAGGGTCAAATTAAAATGTCTGTCAAACTTGAGGTATATTCTTGATGATTTGCAGGTAAAAGATGGCTGGGTATCCACAGAAAAATAAGGCTAAATTTGGTTGAGTAAGTAAATGCTTTGAAAACACATCTTGGTTACATATTAATGTTAATTAATTTGCATTTAAATGACTAAATGTCAATTTGAAGCAGCAAGCTTTTTATTGAAATGTAGTCCTTGAAATGAAATAGGAATAACAGTTTTATAGAACCTAGAAATCTAAAAAGATTTTTTTTTATTAAACAAAAAACCTCGAACCTAGATGCATTTTTGCAAATCACCAAATGTATGCTATAAGACTGCAACTTATTTCATTATTGATTAATGTGCAGATTATTTTCTGAATTAATGGATTAGTTGTTTAATCTATCAACTGATTTTGATTTTTTACTTATTTTCTGAAGATGAAATTGAAAAATGAAAATCTGAAAATAAATCAGCAACTGTGATTAATTTTCAGATTTTTCAGATATGCCATGCTTATTTGGGGGTTTGAACATATGTATACAAATGTACATAAATGTACATAGGCCTATAGCAAAATACATGGTAAAACAAATCGCTCCTCATTTTATTGGAAGATAATACTTGCATGAAGATTCTACTTAGGAACCAATTAGTCAATCACTGAAAAAGGGCTTCAAAAAAATTAAAAATACTGTAATATTTTCTACAATCCTGCTAAAAACTGTGCAACTCTTTTGAAAGAGTGATCTGAAACAGAATAAATATTAAATTAACCTGTCACTGTGAGCACTTTTAATTTCCCTCCACATCTTGACTGGAGTCATACCGCTCTTGATTTTATGTAAGTTGTAGGGCATAATACGCTTTAACACTACATCAAAACTGCCTGTTATGTTTGAGCCTGACAATGGAAGCCTTAACTAGATTTAGACATGCAGGTAATTGAACCACATCCATTTCACAAAGAATGCCTCGCTGCAGCTCTTGTTTGGCTGCATTTACAGGGGATAACAGAATATTACAGTGCCTTTTCACAGTTCCATTTTCTTTCACTTTAGCATTAGGCAATTTTTCAATTATTATTTTTTTTCTTTCATCCCCGGCTCTCCATAATGTCTGGGCCTTTTAGTTAATGGTAGCGACAGTCAGAGCCTAGTATATCGGCCCTTGTCCATTTTGCAGGTCATTGTGGAAGCCCAATAGGCCTTTTATTACACCGACATCAAAAGGCAGATAAGCATTAGAGGTGGGGAGAATACCCTGCACTAGATATGGTCCCGCTTTCCTTTGTCTGCTATTGAAAGTGATCATTTTAATAGTGAAGAGGTTGGTGAGCTTTGGGGCTGATGGGAAGTGCGACACCCCTGACAGCCCACGAATATGAGCAAGTCTATAACACAACACGAGCACACCGCACACCCTCAACACCTGCACACTCTTGGTGCTAACCTAATTATCTGCAACAAAGGCCACTACGATTTCAGACGCACATTTTTCCACCATTTACTTACTTATTACTGTGCATTAAAACAGGGAGATGGAGAGTAAAAAAACTGAACAATTGTGTCTTATATTGCAGCCTTGGCCGAGTGCCACATGGCTTGTATTACAATAGCATCAGACACTTCAGAATGAGTGTCTGTTAATTTGGGATGCATAAAAAAAATAGCTTTATGACAGCTGGTGGCAGAGAAGCGTGTAAACCAACAAAAAGATATCAGAAAGGAATTATTTTAACAAATGTTTACATAAATGTAATAGTTGGTAATCAACAATTATCTAATTTAAAGTGGAGTACTTTGAACACAAAATAATGTTTCTGCATTATATTCAAACAGAAAACAAGTAGAAAAACGTTTGACTTCATATAGCTTGAGCAGCATGACAGAAACACACATACTATGTACAGTGGTTAAGCATCCAAAGAGCATTTACCTCCATTATGGCTGCACAATTCTCTAAATTTTATTTTAATTAAAAAGAAAATGTTTGGAAATCTGTATCTAGATCCAGATCTGCATCAAAACATGCATTGTGACAATGCTGATTGGCTGATTGCAGATCATGGTATCTTTGGAGAATACATAAATCCTGTATGGGGATAAATTGTGAAACATTTTAATTAAATTTTAATTTAAATGTATCCTATTTCGATTTCTTGTCCAAAAGGCACAATGCAATCAAACTGCAGGATTACTTTGAGTTGATATGAGCATATTACATCTTATTTGGTTGCAATTGCACTAAACACTGAGTAGTTACAGTTTGCCCAAAATGTGTAAATAACTTCTCGTCATAACTGCCTTCAACAATGTGGAAAACAGTTATTTTATGGTATGAGAACTAAAATATAGATTGTTTTTCTTCAAGGCTTTACCAAATCTGTTTTTTAATTTATATTTTTTGATTAAGATGACAGAAAATCATTAAATCGACATATCCTATACCAACAAATCCCCCCTGAACACACAGTAAAAACCAAACTTACTTATATGGCTCACGGGTAAGCTGTTTGAACCAAACAATAAAATGCTTCATGCTTCACAGCCAAAGTGGCTTGAAAACATAACATTTTTGATGGAGGTAAGAATAAAACAATTGACATTTACCAGTGAGAAAAGCTACAAAGAAATACTGTATGATTTGAAATGAAAACTGGTTTGATTAATTGCTACATTGACTGTGCCACATACAGGAAGGACAATATGCAGCTGTCTTTGGCATAAACTCAAAGAGAGGAGTTGTGTTTGGTCTAGACAACATGCCTGCCAGGTGTTGTTCAGCAGAGAAGGTATGTCAGGTACAGGAACTGTCACTGCATGTTTCCCCTTGGCCACTTGAGGCAAGTGTCTAAGGGTAAAGAAGATACTGTATCTAAATGAGGGTAGAAGAACAAAGTGCAAAGGAGCTGCTGACATTAAAAAAGAAATTCAATGTGCAACCTGTATCCTACACCTAAATGTAGCAGCTGCACACTCCTCAAACAGCCAATATTTAATAGATAATGGCTCACTTTTGTTTGTAAATGGCCAACAAGCAACGAGAATCATTACTATTTCAAGCACAGACAGGCCTGAATATGTGTCTATCTAACACTTAATGGTGAGGACAGGACCCTTTGGGCTAAGGTTGGGTGTCACACAAAGGGCTAAGAGCTCACCTAACGATGTCTACCCCTGAACCGCTTCTCCCTTTCTGTGTCGGAGGAGTGGTGAGAATGACATCACTCCTCACATTTCAACAAGACAAACTCAGTCTTCTTATTTACCGTCTGCTAATAGTCATAAATCCTGCCTCTTGTACGCTGTTCACCTTTTACCCTCTTAAACTCAAGATGACAGCTCATTAAAACATCTCCTTCCAAACAGCCGATAGCAATCTCACTGGTTTCCTTACCTTCTACCTGTAGATATGTTTATTCTCAGCCAGTTTGGTGTAATGGTGATTGAGAAATCCAAAATCACTTCTTTTAATTAGAAATATAAAATGTACAAACCTGCATCATGGACTTTGCATTGTGACTACACAGTGGAGATTGTTTAAGTATAAATATGATTATTTGGGATTAAAGTTCTGACAGGTCTGACAAACGTGAATGAGGAACTATGTAATTGGGTTGGGACGTGTCACCACCTGCGTGTATTGCCATTCACAAAGTTCAGATTCTTCACCTGATAAAGTCAAAGAATCGCAGTGGGGTATGAGTCAGTGGGGGCTGTTACCTGGAGCCATAGGTGCAGTGTTTCAGGTGAACTCTGAGTGAGCGTAACGCCACACCAGCCTCAGACGGCGGGCTCTTTGTTCCACACCATGTCTCACCAGACACAGATTGGGAGGAACATTGAGTAACACACCTCTGGCACAGCAAACATCTTTGTCAACGAGACAAATGTGATGGAATCAGACCAAAAGTGGTTCCCTGTCGTTTCAGGTGGATTCAACAAGGCAATTAGGTAAACACTGTGTGGTTTGGCTCACTGGGTGAATAAATTAACAACCTGCTGAGAGGAGTGTGAATTGCTAGTTTATCAGCGATTCAATGAAGTTAGAGTCTTCAAATTGGGGATGCAATTCAAGATAGAATGTTTTTCTTTGTTTCAATTCGATATAATGTATGACTAACTTAAAATGTACTGATAAACCAATGTAAAGAACTAAGCACCCCTACCTGCTGAAATAAGGAGAGGCTGTTCTATTATCACTTAATCTGTAGATAATGTTTTTAATTAACTGGTCATCTTTTTAATGAATAAGATGTCTGCAAATAGTAAAATAAATGCACATTTTCTTTAAACTGGTTGTTTCGACCAACCAAGAGTTCAAAAGTAAATTTTACAATGATATAAGACTGAAGCGGCAAATCCTAACGTTTGAGAATCTGGAAACAGTAGATGTTTATTATTTTTCCTTCATAAAAAAACTTTGTTGCTTACAAAACTGTTGTTGACTCATTTTCTGGTGACCAACTAATCAATTTATCGACTAAAGCCTTCAAGAAAAAAATAAATCATGCTATCAGAAGATTTAATACTGCATGAAATACTCAAACATCCTAATTGAATTTCACATGTGGACCATCTATTTACAGTAGATGCCTAAACTTTGGTTTGCTGACATTACCGTCTACGTCAATAACTCCATTTGTATAAAGTCACGAATGCAAAACATGGCTGGTTAAATTCCAAATAGCAACATCTCTGCTTCCAACCAACCTACCTAAGCTAACAGGAAGCCATTAGACTCTCGGCAATAACCATTTACATCCATTCATCCAGCTCTGACTTTATTTCCATCCGCATTAGTGCATTTTCTGCGAGAGGTTAAAATATGAATCCCCCTCCTTTTTCTCCTCAATGGGTCTGGTTGTCTGGCTGACTTGAGAGGGCACAATCTATGACTGATTTAATTTGCTCTTTACGAACATCTCTAACAGCATTACCCCCAGAGCATACACTGACTGCCCCCATCTGACTCCATTAACTCCCAAATCAGGTTTAAAGACCATATTGATGCCGTCCGTTATTAAGGGTGATTATCAAAACAACAGACAATGGGCCAAAGTGTCTGTTAACTAGTTTATCCATAATTTCACATAACTGTAACAGATGGCAGGGCTGTCAATTACATACTGTATCTGCTGCACACAGCGGCCACACACTGTCTGGATATGCAGAATATTAGCCTACACATTAAAAGAACGATAGTCTGCTCACAGGTGGTCAGAGGAAATGGACTGAGCACACAAAATAAATTAGGATATTAAATGTCAAACAGAAAAGCATCCCATTTGAGAAAACAGTGAGATCTTGCCAATTACCAACTAGGTGTTTTTTTTTTTTTTTTAGCTTTCAATGAGGGCTTTTTCTGTATAATAAAAAAAGAAAAGAAACTCACAGACACAAAATTCTAACGTTGCCGTCCACTTCACCACCTTTATTCTCCTCAATTAACTAGAATGGCTTTTGAAACTGTAATTAAGTGTCTCTGCTCCACACGGCCTCTTCATTATTCATGAATCCCTATTGATCACATCTATACTGTGGAGACCACAGTAATATCCTGAATCCCCAAAACAAATAGCCGAGCTTCCCGAATTAAAATCAACATCTTGGCCTATGACTAAAGAAAAGTGTCCTTTAGATACTAAATTCAGTATTTCATGCTAAATTGGATGTTGTCAGAAAGTCATTAAAAAGAAAAATCTCGTATGAAGCTGATATGGACTCATTAAATAATACCATTGCAAAAGGTCTGGCCAATAATTAAATATTGTTTAATGAGTTTCAGTGGGGGCGTATTAATACGATATGATCATATCATTACTAACGGCCATTTTCATTACCAATTATTTCTGCGTATTATTTTCCTAGTTCTTCATTTTGTATATACAATACGGAAAGATGCCAATCACAGTGTCCCAGAGCACAACGTGATGTGGTCAAATTGCTTCTTTTATCCGACAGTCAAAAGATATTTAGTATATATTATTTAACATTTGGCGTTTTTTGTTGCTTTAAAAGGATGATATATTTTATATCATTTATTATCTTGACAGACAGTACACTTAAAGTTGGACATTTGGGAGGGGGGTGGAGGGAATCGATGGGAAAATGGGGAGAACATTTGAAAATACAGATATTCACTTAAATATCATGGTATGAGTAAGGCATCTTTGTCTTGTGGATCTTTGCATAATAGTTAATAATGCATGCAGTATACAACATAACAGTGTAAACATTTCTGGGGATCACATATAGAATTGCCAACCACAGCTCATTCCACGTTCAAAGAAATTATTTTTTAATGAATATTAATGACTTGGAGCTTTATTTTAAACATGTATTCAAATTTACTGAAACTCAATATCCACCTGTGTTGAGTAGGAATGTGTAAAACATGAACTCTACTGGTTGATGTTTAACTAAATTAACAAAAGAGCGCTTGAAGAGCCCTCAAACATGACTGGTATTACACACTGGGTGATGAATTTGGAGGAAACACATTGAGTCATCTTCAAATTGGCAGATGCAGAATCTCTCCACGGGACTCTTCACAGTGGCTTAGTGCTCGAGTGAAAAAATAGATTTTTACCAAGTTTAATCACACGCTATTACAAGGCAGCTTTTATCATTGCCTTCCACTGTGTAAGTGCTGGTGTCTTCGCTAGTTCATTACAGACACTTGTGATTCTGCAGCACTCTTCTCATGTGTAATTGCATGGGTAGCTTTCCTGTGTAGCTTCCTACACACACTCTGGTGCAAATTATTTCCAATTCCAGTTTCCTTTCAAGAGCGATGCTGCAATTACAGAAATCTGAACATCCTGGTAATTCCCCCCACAATTTTCATTTTTGTTGAAAAATGCGACGAAGAGATCTTTTTATCTGGGAAATTCTTAAGAATTATTTTCTATCTTTCTTTTCATCCTTCCACCAAGTTTAGTTAGTAGTAGTTAGTTGATGAACTAGTGAACATCAAACTCTACATGACACACAATCTGATTAATTGCACTTTTGGTGAAACAACTGTTAAGTACCTTTTTCTTGGTTTGCGGCTGGTAAGTGAAAATCCACACCTGTATTGTTTCTGTGGTCCAAAAGCATCCACTCACAAGTACACAGGCTTTCAGAGAATTTACAGGCGCTGCCATGTTCTTCTAGGATTGTTTTGTTATGTACATTTGATTTTATACTGCATACATTGGATTCTACCATATATGTGAACAAATATTATGAATGCTTATAATCAATAATAATGGCTACTGCATACATTTTCTTTTAATGGCTAAATATTTTTTTTCTCTATATAAAAAGAGACCAAAAAGCTGCAGTGGTTGCTAATATTATCTACTTAGGCAGCAGAATCTCCAGACTTTATAAATGGCCAGCTCCTAGCCTTTTGTGTGCCTCCATTCATTATCGCCACAAAGCAGTTGATGTCTCCCTTTTCTGCATTTTCTGTGCTAAGCAGCAGGCCCACCAGACTGTCTATTACAGGCGTGTGACACGTGCAGCCTGGGAGATGGCCAAACAGAGAGGAATGTCAGCGCTGAGTTAAATTAACAAGCTACATCTGTGTGGAATCTGTAGCCAGTCAGAAAGACAGGACGTATCTACGGTAACCAAGGTCAGATTATTTGTTAGCCGAGATGTTGGTGGTGAATTTGCAACCTTTTGCCTGGGGTTTTTCTTGTTTTAATCAGCTGACAGGGTGGAGTAGTCAGGTTACAGTCGTAGGACCTCAACTGTTGTTTCTCAGCTATGCAATTAGTGGATACTCTATATGCTAAATGTGAGTAAGGAGACTTTATTTCAAACACGGGGGCTCCATTTCTACTCCTCCTTAATAAACTGGATTATATAAACAGAATCAGAATAGGAGAAGACATGAAGATGAACAACATAAGTAACTTGCACTTTAAACTCTGACATGAATAGATCTTTAGCTCTTTCTCTCCCTAAAACACACACACACACACACACACACACACACACACACACACACACACACACACACACACACACACACACACACACACACACACACACACACACACACACACACACACACACACACACTAATTACCCCACAATCCATACAAATTGAATGAAGCCAGAACCGTGGTCTAAGAATATAGACCATAATTAATAAATTACAGCCACTCTACTCAATCATTCTCCACTTTGGGGACATGTAGACATCCCATTCTCCGCAGAGTAATTGACTGAGCCCACAGAAAACACACCTAGTGCCTCAACGGTGGCTTTGTGGATGCATCTGGTGCCACTTCTTACAACCAAACAGATGCCTGACTGAGACTGTGGGTCATATCGAAGATCTTCTATCCTGTGTGTTTACAAGTAACAAATCAAAAGCATGCATTATTTCTGGGCTCTGAAAATACGCCTGGGGGAGCTATCAAATTTCTTTTCCCCAAAGCTTCCCCTCGCAGCTGCTGCACACGAGCAAAGATCTTTTTTCTGGGTGGGTGACACAGTCATGGACTCCAAAGGAGCAAATGTTTAAGTTTACAGTACAAATCCAACAGCAAAATCTATTATTTTAGGTGGTTAATGCAGCTGAATGCTTGGGATCTGATCCTGTAATTGGAAACAATTATAAACCCTTGTCTATTGTATTTGAACATGCTAAGTGGGGTAACACAGATACCTCAACCAAAAATGTACCATATATTCTCCGAGTCACATTTCTCTGTGAAAAATGAGGAGAGGGTTTGTCTCACACTGCCTCCATTTACAAATATTTCTTTGAAAATAATATATTTTGTTGTTGCTGTGTGTGTCCCCTTTGGCTAGAAAAGGGCCCGCTGGAGACTGTCTAATGATTGTTGGGTCATGTATCAAATACACAGCAGCTGGAGGCGAGAAGTGAGAGTACATACAGTCTGGATGTTTGGGGTGGGGGAGGGGGGGTCTGTAAGTAAAGCTCAGGCTGTGTTTGGGTTCTGAGGGTGGGTGTAAAATCTGTAATAGATGCTGACCAGGGTACTTACTCACTGGACTTTATTAAGAGCTCTGACCTTTGTCTGTTTCACAATTACTTTATTCAACTAATTTCTCTAACAAGCAGAGCAGCTGTTTATGAATGATTTGAGGTAAAATACGTCACCAAAAACAACATATTTTGTGTAAATATTATAGTCACTCGGAATTAACCACTGCAACCTTTACATTCATTGCCACATTGACAGTTAAGAGCTTTCATGCCACCTGAAGAGACAACATGTAACTAATCAGCCAAATCCTTATGTGGCAATGACATAAACATTAATCATCCAAAACATAAACTGGTCTGAGAATGTGAATAAGCTCAAATGATACTTATTTACATGCAATGACTGTGCAATTGCCATGATTCCATCAAGTGAGCTAATGAGTACCTCACAGCCAGAAGCCAAGTGACTTACTTCAATAAAAATTGAGGAGATAAAGTGATAATTAACACTAGGCGTGTTCATTGGGAATTATCTGAGAGAGCACACTAGAGTAAAACATGTTTTTTGTAAAGCCTCATTCAGCTTTTTCTAGATTGTTCTTTTTTAAAAAGGACCACTATAAGTCTCATTTCACTTGAGTTATTTACTAACTGTAAATAGATAAAACCTGAACTTTTAGTTTAACTTATAATTATTAATCATCTCTCTGTGGTGCAGTAAAAAACTTTAAAACCTGAGATTTTCTTTTATTGAATGTCTCTTGACCAGAATTATTTTTTAATCACTTACTTTGTGTATACAGTAATTTCCTGACATGTTTTAGTTAAATATGGGCCTAATGGTTTTCAAATAACTGTAAAATTGCTGTTATGTTCTGCAATCCTCAGCCCAAATCAACCCTGTGTTTATTCCAGTTCCCAGAACAAGAACAGAAAACTGAGTGAGCCTGTCATAAAGTACTACTGCCACCTGCTGGTCTTCTGGTTCATGTTGGGCTTTTTGCTCTACAAGGTTATTTGGAGGCGTTGACACAGCATTCAACTCTCACCTCTGGTCCTGGCAGCTCATCAGTGGACTGACCTGAGGAGCGTGTCCCAGCAGGGCCCACAGCGAATCAGTTGACAGGGTCTGGACTCTGGTAAACTCTAGTGAGTCTGTCTCCTGTCGGTCGAGAGCGATGTACTGGCAGCCCTGGAAGTCTCCTTTCAGCTGCTCACCACAGTGCAGACGCACCAGATCCCACGTCCTCACCCTCCTCAGGACCTCCCGCACGGAGTCCATCTGCCTGTACGACAGATGACCTGCAGGAAAAAAGAAAAGGAAAAAAAACTTTTAAAAAAAAGTTGACCTGTTAGCAATCCTGTCAAAAGCCTGATTCTTTAATCATATTCTGTTGTAGAATTCATTACACTGTCAAACATGTCAAGTGAAGTTGTTGAGTGCTAAAAGTCTTATTATCTTAAAACAAGCAAAACGATTATCAAGGTCAGTAAGATTCTATTTTTTGGACATTTTATTTTTATTTTTAGAGAGTCAACAGGAGGGAGAAGACAGAAGAAGAGGGAAGAATGAAAGATGGGATGACAATCAAAAGGTTTCCCTGTAAAAAAAAAATAAAAATAAAACAGGACACTGCAATTAATGGTCAGCACCTTGTTGCCAAAAATTCAGTTTCATTATCATGAAACGAGACAGAATAAGGAAGAGCACTGTACTAGAATTTAAAAAGAAAAACAACATTATTGAATGTTTTAGACACAGGGGATTAATATTGAAAACATTTGTCACTTTTCTATACTAATGCAGCAGTCTGTTTCATTGTGTCTGTTTTTGAAACAAGCAGTCCGATTGAGCAGATTTCATCAGTATTAGAACATCCATTAAATCCCTTTCAGTATTA
Source organism: Percina caprodes (assembly GCA_013375575.1). Taxonomy (NCBI): domain Eukaryota; kingdom Metazoa; phylum Chordata; class Actinopteri; order Perciformes; family Percidae; genus Percina; species Percina caprodes. The sequence goes on along the minus strand of JABXJD010000010.1, from coordinate 4,385,207 downwards.
ATGGTCATCCTTTAAAGAGATGCTCACCGGAGAGCCAAGATGGAGTCAATGCATCCGATATCCACCCCATGTAGCCTTCCCTGAAAGATCTGAGGAAGCCGTCTATCTGGCTGTGGGAGACCAGCTCCCTCCTCTTCCTCAGCTCCTCATCCAGCTCGCAGTTTTGAGAGAGGAAGATAACTCTGGGGAAGAAGAGGCTTTGGCGCACAGACACTCCACTCCTCTTTAAATGGCCACATAAGTTAGCCGTCTTGGTCTAGAGAAGAAGAATTTAGGGATGCAAGTAATAATAATTAGTTTCGGATGAATCATTTAGTCGACAAAATGTCAAAAAATGGCCATAAATACTTACACCAATCAATACTTTTTTGGTACTGAACAAAATCAAGCATCAAGAAGAAGTCTTGTTTATTTTATCTGTTCTCAGACAGTGTTGTCTCAGACAGTGTTGATTCTTTTCTTAAATTAAAAGCTGGTCATAAAAAAAAAAAAATACTTCTTCTTCTTCTTCTTTAAAAGCAAAGTTAACAGAAAAATTATTGTTTTGGTATCTAGAGCACAATGCGATGTCTTCAAACACTGTAGCTTGTTTTGTGCAACTAACCAACCAACAAAGATACTGAATTATCAGACTTGTTCATGAATTTTCTGCTGATACACTAATCAGTCAATCGGCTGATTGCTTTAGCATTAAGAGTCTATAGAAAAGATTAATTTGTCAGAATATGCTAACATTCACACAGGACGCCTTTGTATTAAACAGTTATATAATGACCCAATAGACACACAAAAGCAGATGTCCACTTTTCAATTTCTAAAAAGGACCCACTTTAGGAAATTATACAAATTTAAATTGGCACAGAGAGTGGAGCTGTGTCTGTTTTGTGTACATTAATGAAGTTAATACGTGCAATTCAAGCAGAACTGTTTAAATAATGCAGTATGTGTTTGCCATCAGACTCTTCCGTCAAGCTCCCAGTCCCAATTGAGCATCTATAGAGATGGAAATGAATGACTCCTAACAGACCCAGGCACATAAGGTGACAGCTGTGTTTAGGCACCTGCCTGCTCCCCCCCTCCCCGCCCCCTGAACATAATTATGGTCTTTCAAATGAAGAGCAACCACTTGGGAAGTTTAGGAAGCCCTATTGTAGTGTCTGAAATTTCCATGTAAATTGTTATGGTGACTCAGAATCTCTTAACCTGGCTGTAGTTTGGGATGAAAACAATGTCCTGGACAATTGATTGGACCTTGGACACAAGAGTGCCAGACAGTTTGACATTTAGGTTTCCATGGTGCTATTTCAACATTTCAGCTAAATGTGTCTGTTTTTACCTTGATAGCTTTGAGGGGATCTTCAATCTGCTCAATGCAGGTATTGGAAATGTTTTGGTTCTCTTCCTTCACTTGCACATGCCAGTTCTGGTTTTGAGCGGACACTGTGCCTCTCCATGGTTTTACATCTATACAGAAGATCCCCTGGCCTTGATAAACAGAAGAAAACATAATTGAATATGTACAGAACAATAGTGTAATACCACATACAGTAGCTTATTCTTACCCTAAAGCCTCATGGCAAAATGGATAAAAATCCTTAATTTCCATTGCCATCACCACACTGAACAGCCATACATGCTGCATCAAATAGCTCCATTCAGGCATTCAGGTTTTCTCATTTTGCATGTTTGTAAAGTCAATGTTGTTACACTGTATCTATATGTATCTTTATGGTCTTATATATATTTTATGTCATTTAAACTTGGCCTGTCAAAGACAAATGTCTGTCACTTGTAACGAACAATAAAGTTTTTCTTATCTTATTTTAAGTTTTTCTTATCTTAAATCTTCCATGACAGTATATGTAATTTTATATCACCATAGCAATGAAGACATTTTGAAGTGTCACAGTAGGAAATAATAAAATTAAAAATGGCTGAATTAAATTTAGCTGCTTTAGTTTTATCATACTGGTGTTGTGCATGCTGGCTCACTGTCATGCCTTACCTGGGATACTTTAATAGAGCAGGGCAATTATTAATGTAACTAGTAACACCTGTGATTGTCCTACATGACAAGACAATATGTCTGGAGGAAAAGGGTCTACTAAAACGATGCACTGCTCACTTAAATGTAACTCAGACTTAAAGATCTGCGGGAAAAACAACATTTAAGATATATATCAATATCACAAAAATAAATGTTTAGATGATATTAAATCCTTTAGCAAAAAAATCAGCATTATATTTATTTATTGCGCAGATTTCTCATGAAATTAATTTTTATTTTAGATACCAACCTGTGAGGATAACAATGTTGATGTCATCTTTAGCATTCTGAAACTGGTCGGGGATACGCAGATTGCAGTAAACATCTTCCTTTCTCATCCCGGTGAGTTTCCTACAGTGAACGTACATGGAAACAAAAAAAAGAGTAGAAAAGGGGAAAATAAGTTATTTTGTGCAAAAGAACACTTCTGAAGCTGCATTTATTAATTTTATGTTGGCAACTTGTGGGAAGTGGAATACTAGTAACAAAACATTGACATATTATTTTATTATATAGTTCTTACAGCAGACTTGTTAGCATGTCCAGCAGATACAAAGCAACATTAGCATTCATTTGGAGCAGTAGTTCTGCCCATCCCATGATGTACGTCCAGTATTCACTCTCCTTTTAGCTCTGTTTTAGTCTCCACCAACTAAGGGAAATATCTGGCTTTTTAGCTGCTGAATGCTCCACTATGTTCACCAGCTAGTCACTAACTAACTAACTAACACTAACGTCTCTGCGTTATTTACTGTAGTGCTGGGCAGGTAGTTTACAGCAGGTTTATTAGAGCCTTTTCAGGGGAAACAGCAAGGTTTATGATAGCAAAACAGTAAAGTGACGGCTGTAAAACCAAAACAATGAGCTGAAAGATACTAAAACACGGGAAAGCCAGTAAGGGGAACTGCAGAGTTTATTATCTGTGCACAGCTTTAAATTAGCACAATACTGACCTGACATGTTGTATGAAGTCAGGTAGTGTTGCTGCTGACTGATTTGGGCTCTTGCCTTGGGAACTTTCTGAAGCTTTGGAGCTGAGATACAACTGAGAAAACAGGCGTCCAAGCTGAGGCATTCTAGTCTCTATCTGAAAAAGAGAACAGATTTGCATTTAACTGACTGAGCAGTTTGAATAAGGGACAACATATTCATCAAAAACAACTATGTTACTGAAGGAAATAAATACATACAGAGCGTCAGATGTTTCTCTTCCCCCAGTTACATACTGCAATACTGTCAAAATGATGTCAACATGGTGACTATATTAAACAATATGTTAAACTAAACAAATCCAGTGTAAAACACTATCCCCACTACTTTAGCATTGTTATGCATCCTGAACGCATGCTAACTGCTACATTCAGGCTTTACAGCTTTGTTGACGACACTTGAACGCTTGAACCTGAACCTGAGAATCCTGAGAGAACAAAGAGCAAAAGACAAGACTGGCACGAGCTCTTAAACAAAACAATACATACTGATGAAGTCTCGCGCTGTTTCAAGAGCCGTTCAATAAGGGAAAATTAGGAAATTCAGCTCGAGATTTGTCCTGGCGTTAATGTCGGTCTACGGTTCTCTTTTCAAATGCTGAGCAACCTAACTCTATCCAGGAAAGCTATTTCGCTGTTTCACAATTTCACCGAGCCCCCTCTCCCCCTCCTCTCCAGCAGCACTTCCAATGTTCCTGGAAGAAGTAAACAACAGACCACGTGCACCACCTGCAGCATCATATTACGTCCAAAGGGACATGACGTCAGAGCACAGCACTCAGTCCTGCAGTGTTGGCGTGATGCATTTAGGGAACGATTCCTGTTATTTGCATGTGATGTTCGGGTGATGCGTTGGACTGAGAATTTGCAAGACAAGCAGTGGTGGAGGAAATACACAACCCCACAGTGGAAAAAACTACTCTACAAGTACAAGTAGCTACATGTGAAATGCATACAGTGAATTTTGTATTTAAATGCAAAGTAGGCCTATTTGCAGTATGTACTCGAGTGTCAAAAGTAGGCCTACTCACTGTGATGAAGTATTCTTGCTGTCTGATGAAAACCTTGTATCTCCAGCTGAGAAAACAATCCCACTATGAGGTTTTAAGCATAGCACATGATTTTCTTCAGTAGATGGAGTTGGCCAAGTTGTCATGGAATTATAGACTTCAGAAAAAAAGGACTTTTGAACCGCTACAATTTCTAAGAAAGATGAGGGGATATGATCAGAAGCGCATAAAGCAACTGAATGGACTGTGGTGAGATTGTTGTTTCTTGCTTTTTTGAACCTCAGCTTGTGTCAATAGTTTTTGGGAAATTTCACTGTAAAATCAGTTGCTTGTGTACAGATTGAAAGAAGTCTTAAAAAGTCTTTTATAAACAATGGGAATGCATCTTTTACAGAGTGAATTAAAAGTAGACAGTTGGAGAAACAAGACTTTTTGGTAACACTTTAGATTACAGCCTGCAACATACAGCGTAATAGTCATTTTGTTTAAGTTAATGGCATGTTACATGTTAAGCCATTAGTCTGCATAGTGCATAGTCTGAGTATTGAGAAAAAATGTCCCAAAATGTCAACATGTGCTTGTACCAGTGCCTTAAATTGTACTTATATTGGAGTAGATACCAGCTAGTTATTTCCCACTTATGCTAATAACCGAGTGAAAATTGAATTAATTGTGATCTAAGCAAATATAAGAAGAAAATAGCCACAACTTTCAAAATAGCTAACAGATAGTCTACCACAATATGAAGGGAATTCAACAAAACTACAGTGAGCAAACACCAAACATTTAGAAATCAAAATAAAAAAATCCAACCCTATTTATAACCCTACATTTTGTCAATCCCTGTTGGTTTGCCATAAATCACCATATAATAAAATATATTTCAACCATAAAATTATATAGTTGGTTCAACATAAAGATATAGTTTTATTATATGTAATATAATATTCCAATGTGATATGATTCATTTTATAATTCAGCAGTGCAAGATGAAGGGGAAATGAAGGAATACAATTATTATTCACAGGTAACCCTTTAAGAGCACAAAGAGCAGACCTATCACAATAATGTAAAGAAGTTTATCTTGGCGTTGGCTGAAAATAATAAGGTTTTACATTTCACAGCATATGGGAGGACACTGATGAAATATGCTGCATATTGTGTGTTTCCCCTGAGCTCATAGATGGTATACATAAGGATTTGCTTGCACATCTAGTCTGACTCTCACATCCTGCAGGAGCCTACAGAAAGGATATTACAAAAGTGATGAAGAATATTTAATTCAGCTGTAAATACACACAAATATCTCAATGTGGTGATAAACAATATCCGGATAGCACAAAATACCATGAAAGAGCTTAATATCAAGAGCAGATAGCCAAATCAGCTCATATGGGCTCAATGGAAGCCAATAAACAGAGGCACTCTCCTGACCTTCACTTCTGGTTGAGATCTGGGAGATAAAGCAGGCGCAACCTCAATAAAACCCATACAATGGAGTAAAATAAATAGATATTAAATTAAAGCAGAGGCAATACTGGCTGAACTGCTCCAGGAATTTGAGAACAAAAGCTTCTTTGTGCAGTTTAATATTGTCTACAATCACTGCCTCATGATACATTTCCAATCATTTTCATCTTCAGCCTTCACATATCAACACATATAATCATCTTGTATTGGAACTTGCAAATGACTTGTGTGTGTGAGCAGCCACGTTTAGATATTAAATGTGACTCATGCTCCTAGTTTGGCCTTTTCGGTTGGAGTTAATATCAAATTCATAATCTCTCTCATCTTTGACTGTCCAGCAAGGAGGAGTTTATGAGGTCAAACATTGTCATGAGTGCATGTTGTTTGTCTTGCACTAACTTTACCCTGGTTACATTTTATTTTATTTTTAGGCATTTGGCTGAATTAGGCAACTTATTTTGGTGTCATTATTAAACATGCTGCTGCCAAACCCATGTTATTGTCTTTAGCTTTTTGTCATGGATTGAAATACAGGCCCTCTTCAGGTCCACTGCATTGCTTCAAGTGGTTCCTGAAGCCTTGCGTCTTCCGTTGCCAGTGTTAATGTCATTTTCACCTAATGCACCTGAAGAGCTCTGATGTGTGTGTGGGGAGTTGCTGAGAGTTTTCAGGTCCCCTCTAAAGCGTAATTAGGCATCAACGTTCATACTTGGGGGACTTAGCTACTATTGTATAGAGGGTTTAGTAACCTCAGTAGAAAGAAACAAGCATAATCTGGAGAATTACCGTTGTATTAATTATGTGCATGGTATTTGTCAGAATTGGACTGTCATGTACAAGTAGATCATATTTAGTTTGGTGTACAGTATAAAAAAAATAATAAAAAACCTTCACGCTGAAGATATTTCCATATTCTATCTTTCAAATCAAATATCTCATTTGCAGAAGTAATGGCTACATGACATCGCTGATGCGCTGCTCACTAATTTTTGCTCATTTCCTTTGAATTATTAATACGAGAGATTCTCCATATGCTCTCAGAGGATTCTTGCCCATTCCTTTCGGAGAGAATAAGCATTTTACAGTGAAGAGTACGAAGAGCCTAACTGCCCCAATCAAACCGGTGGATTTAAATCCTGTCTAATCAAGATGTTTAATAGGGGTTGCAACTGAATGACCTGAAATAAATGGTCTGAAAATATTCCTGGGTTTCAATCGCCTGTATAATTTGGACAATTTCACCTGCAAAAACGGGGGCTGAAAAGAGGTTTGCGAAATATGACTCTATAAATGTAGTCTTGCATTGCCAGACCTATTTCCACAGCGCTGCGGAGGAATACTATACATGAGGTAAAATAAACCATTTGGAGGTAAATTGCTGAATGCATAATTGACATAATAACTACACAAAACTGAATAACTAATAATCCCACTGATATAATAAACCCAGTTAAACCTTGTCTCAAAATGAAAGCGGGAAAGTGTTAAAAGCAATTTTGGTATCAACCCTGGAGAGCCTTCTTTGTGACTGGCCTGCCTCAGTAATTAGTTATGCCATATGAAGAGGTAATTTGTATGCTAAAGTTGAATTGTTCAATTATCACTGGTTGTGAGAGGAGGCCTTGATGCCATTTCCCCATGTTTGAAAATAGTGTTGAACCCCTCAAGCCGCATATTGTAATAGTTGGCAATTATAGAGAGAGCCCTCTAACTAAACTAAAGTTGATTGATGGAGAAGCCTTTGCTACCTGCAGGATGGAGTCGTCGGCAGTGAAGAGTCGGTCCATTCAGCCTGCAGAGCTGAACCAGCCGGGCTCTCTACAAGAAAAAGTTCTCAGGTAAAATTAAATCCGCGCAGTGGTGAAAAGAAGTTCACAAAAGCTGTAGATTTCTCTCTAATCAGAATGAGTTTCTGGTCAGGGTTTTATACATGGTTACAGGAAGTGACAGAATAAACAAAGGCTCAAAAAATGTTTAACTTACAAGTCTATCTGAGTAAATTTGCATAGGCTTAATACTGTCTGTTCCAACTAATCAGAAGGTGTGAATATCTCTGTTGGGCCAACCTGGGCAAAAGATGATCAAAGTGAAATGCTTCCTCTAACACAAAGCTAGAGAAAAGGCAGAGAGAGATAAACCAGGATGCACTAAAGGTTATTGATTAGGTAATACAGTTCCAGAACAGTTGAAATAGCATACAGAACAGTAGGAGTTTGATCAGTGAACAAGAGAATATTAATATAAGATTCAACTAAAACTCTTTGGTAATTTGTTTTCTTCTACAGCTCTAAGGACCTCAGCTAAACAAGAAATTAGCTGGTCATTTTTTTGTCGGGATAAAAAGCGTACTTTTCTTTCTTTATGCTATAATCAGAAAGAGAAACTAAATCACATGAACAAGGATCCTCAGCATTTCTTCATTATGTCATGAGTACAGTTTCAAATAACATTTTGAATGCCCAGTCGTCCAATTCGCCTTCCATCCTGGGACGTTTCATGTGTTTGTGGCCTCTGAATGCAACTTTTATTGAGGCCAAAATCTGGGATTGAGTTTTAGCTCAGTGATTTGTTTTTTTTCCCCTGTATACTGACTTCTCAATGAAGGCCTGAAAACAAGCTACTACCTTTATTCAGGTATTGTTTTTCTTTAAAAGAACAACTGTAAATGTCAAACAAATATGTACATATTTTTCAATTTGAATTTACACAGTGATGTGAATGCTTTTTTATATAATATATATAAATATATATATATAATTACTCTTTTGTTAATTCAATTTAATAAAAATAAATATTTTATATATAAATAATAATAATACAAATTATAATAATGTGTATATAAATAACGAAGAAGCTTTTATTGCCATCTGCAGACTGCCATTAAACAAGACAATAAAAGCCATTTAATTAAAATCCAGATCTTACAAATCTTGAAACGTTTGTCATCATCATAATATAATGTACAGTACATAATCAAGTGTAATAAAGCAACAGTACTAAATGAGAATTATGCTGTTGAAGAGAAATTCTGTGGGACACTGAATTTCATTTGCATGCCTTTTAAGATGTATATGTGTAATGCATACAGATACCAAGTAACTAGTTAATTAGTTACTGATGACCTGGGATGACATTGGCTGATGATGACCAATGATTATGGTCCATTTCATGGTTTTTAGGGGCCCAGATGGGAACCCAGGAGACAAAAGGGGCCCCTTCACTCTCACCAAGCAGCTTTTCAAGATTCTCATTAGCGTGCTAAATTGATCCATATGTGTCCAATTTGTAATGAGTTCCTACACAACAAGGGATGACACAATGTCTTTGACAGAGAAAAGGTCTAGGCCTACTCTAATAAAGGCCTGGCTGTTCTCAACAACAACATTAATAACAATATACAAAGAGAGATTATTTTTGCTTATATAAAGATACGGACAGATCTTATTTGTGTTCCTTACAAAAACACAAAAGATAAAAAACTGTCTTTGTAAAAATATTTCATAAATAATAGAAAAGTTACAGCAAGGCCAAGTCAAAACGTTTGTGAATTTAGAAAACACACTTTAAGCTTTGTTGGCCCTTTGATGAGTGATTTGTAAAACCAGAGGTATAACAACAGGTACTTTCAGCTCTCCCCAAACAGAAAATGACCCTTTCATGTTCCTCCAACTTGGTACTCACAATCTGAAACAAGGGTGCAATTGTGGTTGTCACCAAACAATGACATTTTTTTCTTTCTTTCACTCTCTAAATTCCCCATATCATCTCTACACAGATGAGCAATTTGTCTGTCATGACGTCTGGGGCATTAAGCCACTCTGGGCCTATTTCCCTGACAACACTGTTATTAGCTGTAAGCCGAGCCTGTGGCAAATGAAACCTGCCTACTGTTTGGGAGGCCAGGGCTCTTTTCAGCGATTAATTTGATAAATGTATTAATTATGAATATGGATGACAGTACAATCAGATTGTCAGGCTTCTAGACTTGGCCTTTGTGATAAGTCTGCTTTGAGATTGAGTCTCCTTGGGTTTCAGGAGCTGTCATCCCCGGGGCTCAGCCTCTTATCAGCACCTGACCCATTCACTCGGTAATTTCCTGTGTGTTGTAATTAAATGGAAGCTTTCTGATTGCAAGTGACTCTCTTTAAGAGGTGCTTCTTGGGTTTCAGGTGAATGGGATGTTCAATGGACTGTCTGTCTCCCCTGCTCTCTAAAGTATGTGTACCTTTAATACATCTGCATTAATGTGGCAATCTTGTTGATGGTTTCTGCTGAAGAAGAACTCCCACAAATCCTGTATGTGTTTATCTATGTGGACATATTCCAACACACAAATGAGTTTTACAAGCTGGTTTGTCTCATCATCAAAGGACCCAAAGAAAGACAAACACCAATTTATCACTTTGAATCTGGACATTTATGATATGTAAGGTAGCTTTCTTCTTGTTAAGTTATGTCAGATTAACTCAGCACAAAACCAGTAACCAATCAGTTAATAAACTATTAAAACTATTAAAAACTTTATCTTTGCACTGAATGATGGTCTGTTTATTGGTATGCTGGAATATTTTGACCACTGCTTGCAAGTTTAAGGAATCCTCTGCTGGCTGCTGACAGAGGATTATGGACATTTACTGTAGGTGCTGACACTGCCAGATCATCTCCGCTTGGATACTGTTACAGGACTGGCAGACAGACTTCCTGAGCCTGGCGTTGGGACTGCAGCAGCAGTCCTCTGTCCGTATAGTCTAACAAATGGCTGCAAGGCAGTGGAAATGTTAAAAAAAAGCAAAAAATGATGTAGGAGGTACAGCAGATCCAAATACTGAAAAATCTGGATTTTCAGTGGTACATCCATGTTCATACCATCAAGAGATGACAAAAACAAATTTGTATAGAAATTACAGGCTTCATTTGGAGTTTATGTTTGAAAGTTTCACTAAAAAGTCCAGGCCAAAACTGACAAGGAAACAAAGTTTGGATCACAACCTCCAGGTAAGAGCAACATTAAGTGATGACTTTCTAACATAAAAAAGTGACAACGTGACATGGAATGATGACAAATTCCTGACTATAACGCTGCTTCACCCAGATTCACTTTTTTTAGAACTTCATGACAATCAGTATCTTGCCTTTGGTAAAGAAGACCTTAGAGGGTCAACTCAAATTTACACACACCAACTGCGTTTACTAGTTTTTTTTAACAGCCTTCTTCTCATGAGAGGGCCAATGAAAGCTTGAATTAGCTTGGCTGCGTTGCCTCTGGAGGCACAAAAGGTTTCCCTGCCGCCCTCTTTCAGTTTTCCTCTCTGGTATCACCAAGACCTATAATTAAAATCACTTTGCTTTTTCATACGGCCTGTGAGAGCCATTAATTCAGAGAGTGGGAGCCATTATGGAGCTTGTGACTCCCGGGGTAGCACTGGGGAAGAGGTGGGGCACTGACCTTTCAACATTAATGGCCCCCACATGTGTCTGCCAGTAATCTCAACAAGGAGTGAAGTGGCTTCATCACAGCAGAAGCAGACCAGCAGCTCCCAAAAAACTGCAAAGATGAAATGAAGTTTTGTCCTGGGCCCTTTACTCTGACCTGTGCTATGACATTTAAAAAAATTCTCACAGTGGGCTCACCTTTACTTGCCATAAATTGGGGTACAATATTGTTAATATTGTTCTTGTTTATATCACTTTTCAGAATTAGCAGCACTTTTATTTTATAAAGGATCCTGTGTCTCTGTGCAAGTGCAAATATTTGGACAGAAACTGACAGCACCTTGTTTTGTCTTGTAGAATTATTTTATACTTTCAGCTTGTCTAACAGCCTCTTGGCTGGAAAAAGGTTGTCGAATAATTCCTACGTACACCATTACAAGCAGGCCATGCAATTTATAAATGCCACTCAACAACATGTGGACATAAATTGCAGGAAGATGACAATGTAGATAAAAACCAGCACTGACCTTGCTTTGCCACAAGGTGGAAGCACCGGTTTAATTTTGCTGCAGTCATAGTTCGATGCTCATTCATACAGTAACAGTAACAGTTCAACAGAGACTTTCAGTCTGGTTGTAATGCTGCAGTTCTTCACTAGATGGCAGGAGTGCATACTTTAGTCGCTGAGCTTGTGTTATCATAACAATGAACATCCAAGATAATCTCTTTTATAGACCAGCCACCTGAATAAACAGAAGTGTCACCGCTTTTGCTTTTCTATCTGGACAACAGTGACAGCTAAGCTGTAAAGTAGGCTTCTAAATGTAAAATGACTCATAAAGAAGTATGTTACAGTAGGACAGCATTTATCAAAACACATCGCCCATGGACGATAAATTTCAGTCCTCAGAAGCCACCCTCTTTCATCTTTTTGTATCATGTCCCAAAATGACACCTTTCTGGACTCATATCTTTTAATTTAGCTATCTCAGAAGTTATCAACACTCCATTAGAGTCTGTACTCATTGTGCTTGGATCAACTGAGACATTACATAAGAAAACTCACCAAGTTCCAGCAACAATTCCTTTCTCGTTTCCTCATCACAGCAAAAAAAAGACTTTTACTGTCATGGAAAGGGTTAATGGTTCCTACAACCAAGATGGTGCTCCAGGACCTGGCTAATACATCACATCTAGAAAGGATATGTAATAAAGGACAAACTAGCACAATCCAGTAAAACTTGGCAGCCCTTTGTGTCATACCTGTGTATGTACAGTGAAAGTTGTAGAATACATATACACACTGTTGTACTGTATGTTTTTAGCATGTTAGATGAGTAAGAGAGTAGGTTGGGGAATGAATGGTAAGGGGGAATAAAGCTTGAAGTGTGTGTGTGTGTGTGTGTGTGTGTGTGTGTGTGTGTGTGTGTGTGTGTGTGTGTCTGCGTGTGCGTGTGTGTGTGTGTGGATGGGGACTCCAGAGGTTAATTGCAGTTTCTTGCAAACTAGATGCAGATCCATGCAAACAGGGAAAAACAAATTACACTCTCACAATCATGTAATCATGCTGATATGAAATTAGTTCTCTGAAACCAAAATCGGCTGTCATCCCCTTGTTGCATTCTATCCATGCCGGCCATGATAAGCCGGAAATAAAAGAATAATTACGCATTAGCGTTTCTAATTAAGGTTCTTCTCAAAGGTGAATGGAGCACTGATGATTTTTTTCTGGGATTTATTAAATGACTGGGAAATCAAATTAGAGTAGCAAATTAATCCTTGCAGTGAATTAGATCAGTGAATGAGAAAATTGACTTTTCAACACAAAGCAGGGGATAAGAAGGCATGATTGGTATGAAACACAGACACACAGCAGGTTGTTGAGCTCACATGATTATCAAGGCTGGATGACATTTACATGTAGGTCCTGTAGGTGAAGCATCCAGAAATAAACTCCCAGGAGCATACACATTTCTTATCTCAGAGAGAAAAGAAAAGTGCCTTTGGCTCCTACAGTAGAAGTACACATGGCTTTTATTCCTATTCTCCCACACATTGATTTATCATTTTAGTGACAGACTGTGCTGTGATGCTGTTGACTTCCACTAATTTATTTTTCCAACCATATCCACAATGCACTCAGAAAATATGTCTAATATTTGCAGTGATGCACAAACGTATTCATCCCCAAAAGAATCACATTTTTCTTGAGTGCACCAATGTGTGCCAGTACATTGTACTCAGCACAAAACTATTCCAATTTGAGAATGATGATGCACTTTTAAGCTTAATATCTACATGAAATACACTTATTTGCATTTTTAAAAAGAAAAAAAAAAGTATAGCGCAAAGCATTATTATTGTGGTTCCCTGTTTAAATAATTGTTTAGTACTGTATTTAGTACTTAATGACTGGTATGCTGCCTGTTTCCTCTCACTAAGGTGCTCTACCCAGGGCAATAATAGCTGTATTCCTAAACAATACCACGTTTTATGGATTTTTATTGGATGCTTGTCTTTTACTGTCTAAACAGCTTCCAGTTATAGTGCATTGGTTTCTGGCTTTAGGGGGTTAAACAGTTAATATTAAAAAATACTGATTATATTTCCTAAGTTACAAAAATAAGTATGTCTTTAAGGGCAAATTCTAACTATGAAATATGTTTGCTGGTTTACATTTTGACAATTCTTTTCATGTTGGACACAAAGTGCACAAACAATTGTCATACAATGATGGATATTCTCTCATGTGACTTTATATTTATTAGGATCAAATAAAGGTCAAATGTCAAAGACTTTCATTGGTAACAGGCTATATACTTCTCTTTTTTATAAGCTTTGGGTTTTGGTGACAGTAGACATAACAGGTCTATTAGAAAACAGAGTTGATTTTCCCTTCAAATAACAATATGATGTGTTTGAATCACAAACAGATTTAAGTGGTGTCAGGAAGAAATAGTTTTAATTCGCTGAAGCTTGGAGGAGAAATCCAATCAAGTCGACTGCATTTGAAAAAGTACAGTTTGTGCATTTTGATATATTGAAAGCTTGTGCCTTGGAAACACCAGGCACAATATAATCCCCCGCTTTATGTTTATCTGGCCGTTATTGAATCCAAACACTCTGCAGCTTTGCAGCAGATTTGACATTTGGTACTTTGCTGCAGAATTGCTAATAAGAAGATCAATACAGTGCAGATTGTGTTTGCTCGCAGCTGTTTGATGTAGCACGGGCGTCAAAGAACAGCTGATAATGACACTGTGAAATCATCTGTAAAATAAACAGATGAAAGACAGAGAGCCTCATATTTGAGCTGCTTTATGACCTGGATTGATGCCTTCAAGGGTGAAAATATGTCCTTTACATTGTAATGTGGAGAACATCTCTCTGGCATCAAACTCAGTGTACCTTTTTCTTCTGGCCAAAAATACATCTATTTCCTGTAGGGTTCAACCGTTTTACATAATTATAGTATAAATCTGATTCCATCCTTCAGAAGCTGAACAGCAAATACAGGTAAAAGCCAGTAAATTAGAATATTTTGAAAAACTTGATTTATTTCAGTAATTGCATTCAAAAGGTGTAACTTGTACATTATATTTATTCATTGCACACAGACTGATGCATTCAAATGTTTATTTCATTTAATTTTGATGATTTGAAGTGGCAACAAATGAAAATCCAAAATTCCGTGTGTCACAAAATTAGAATATTGTGTAAGGGTTAAATTTTGAAGACACCTGGTGCCACAAAGTAATCAGCTGATTAACTCAAAACACCTGCAAAGGGCTTTAAATGGTCTCTCAGTCCAGTTCTGAAGCCTACACAAACATGGGGAAGACTTCAGATTTGACAGCTGTCCAAAAGGCGACCATCGACACATTGCACAAGGAGGGAAAGACACAAAAGGTTATTGCTGAAGAGGCTGGCTGTTCTCAGAGCTCTGTGTCCAAACACATTAATAGAGAGGCAAAGGGAAGGAAAAACTGTGGTCAGAAAAAGTGTACAAGCGATAGGGATCACCGCGCCTAGTCAAGATTGTGAAAAAAGATTCACAAGGAGTGGACAGCTGCTGGAGTCAGTGCTTCAAGATCCACCACCAAGAGACGCTTGAAAGACATGGGTTTCAACTGCCGCATACCTCGTGTCAAGCCACTGTTGACCAAGAAACAGCGCGAAAAGCGTCTCACCTGGGCTAAGGAAAAAAGAGCTGGACTGCTGCTGAGTGGTCCAAAGTCATGTTTTCTGACGAAAGCAAATTTTGCATTTCCTTTGGAAATCGAGGTCCCAGAGTCTGGAGGAAGACAGGAGAGGCACAGGATCCACGTTGCCTGAAGTCTAGTGTAAAGTTTCCACCATCAGTGATGGTTTGGGGTGCCATGTCATCTGCTGGTGTCGGTCCACTCTGTTTCCTGAGATCCAGGGTCAACGCAGCTGTCTACCAGCAAGTTTTAGAGCACTTCATGCTTCCTGCTGCTGACCTGCTCTATGGAGATGGAGATTTCAGGTTCCAACAGGACTTGGCGCCTGCACACAGCGCAAAATCTACCCGTGTCTGGTTTACGGACCATGGTATTTCTGTTCTAAATTGGCCAGCCAACTCCCCTGACCTTAGCCCCATAGAAAATCTGTGGGGTATTGTGAAAAGGAAGATGCAGAATGCCAGACCCAAAAACGCAGAAGAGTTGAAGGCCACTATCAGAGCAACCTGGGCTCTCATAACACCTGAGCAGTGCCAGAAACTCATCGACTCCATGCCACGCCGCATTAATGCAGTAATTGAGGCAAAAGGAGCTCCAACCAAGTATTGAGTATTGTACATGCTCATATTTTTCATTTTCTTACTTTTCAGTTGGCCAACATTTCTAAAAACTCCCTTTTTTGTATTAGCCTTAAGTAATATTCTAATTTTGTGACACACGGAATTTTGGATTTTCATTTGTTGCCACTTCAAATCATCAAAATTAAATGAAATAAACATTTGAATGCATCAGTCTGTGTGCAATGAATAAATATAATGTACAAGTTACACCTTTTGAATGCAATTACTGAAATAAATCAAGTTTTTCAAAATATTCTAATTTACTGGCTTTTACCTGTATTAGCAAAACACTGTCCAGCTACAGATAATAATTGCAGCTCCTGTTTTATGGTTCAAATGCCAAACAAAGAGGCTAAAAGCAATTTGTCAGCACCTACTGTTAAACAATCACACGGTGTCATACTAAAATCTTTTGGTTTTCTGAGACAGTTGCCTACCATGGTGTCACACTGCCAAAACCCTCCCAGATCCATAATGAAAATAAGCTTGTACTCTATAGCCCGGTGCCTATATTAACAGTGTTCCGATAATAAATTGCTGATGGCGAGCTCAGGCCTCGGTGCTGGGTTTCCTCGACATCACATATGTTGGTCTGAACCAGACCTCCATCTCACGTCTTCAGCTTGTTCAAAATGCTGCTGCTCGCTTTTTAACAAATACATCTAGACGTGCACACATAATTTCCATTCTCTACACCCTGCATTGGCTCCCGGTGCATTTTAGAATAGAGTTTAAGATTTTATTGTTTGTTTTTAAAGCTTTAAATGGTCTCGCCCCAGAGTATCTGTCTGAAATTTCAACTGTACGGGAGAACAACCGGTCATTGCGGTCTTCAAATCAGTTGGTTTTAGAAGTCCCAAGGTCCAGGTATAAACGGTGGGGTGATCAGGCTTTTGCAGTTGCTGCCCCGAGACTCTGGAACAAGTTACCCCCTGATATACGTACTGTTGCAGATGTGGCTCTTTTCAGGTCCAAGCTCAAAACATATCTGTTCAGTCTGGCTTTTGATACGTAGTAGTGGTGTGACAATTTCATTCTTTTGTTTCTTTGTACTTTTTCTGAATTTACAATTTCTTTGTTCACTCTTTCTATTGTATGTTGTGATTTTACTTATTTTGTTAAGCACTTTGGATACCTGCTGGTAGTTGTAAAGTGCTATATAAATTTTGATTGAATTTTTGATCACCACTGCTAATCTAAAATCAAAGAGGGGCCTTAAACTGTTCAAAAGGGTTTTGGTGGTGCACTGCCCAGCCAGGCATTCACACGGAGGGCATGGACAACAACCTCTTATGAGGGAGACTTTTCTTAACAATCATTTATAGATCTCAGGCTGATACATTGTAAATTATTACAATCAATAAGTAGATAAGTATGGCTGTATTAGCAGCAAAATGTACCTAAGCATCAACATTCTTGGTCCATTCATGCTTGTTAAAAATGATTTTTACTTTTGTACTTTTTGTAAGTTTGCCAGCTGTTTGTGGTAGCTTAAAACCAGTTTCACAAAATGTTGGAATGATCCAGCAGGTTTTGACAACTTCTTTGGCCTTATAAGTTTCTTTAAACAAACTTACAAGCTGTTTGCCCTCATGATGACTGAACCAGGGATGACAGGAGGCTGGAATTTCAGAACTGTGTTAATACCTTCCCAGGTTGGCATTTCACTGTTTGTATAAAGCTTATTGTCTAAGTGCATTTCCCTCCTGTCTTCACCTATGATACCTTTATAAGCCACAAGACCGCTGTGCTACCAGTTAGCTCTTCACCCTTGTGTTGTCTTCCCGTCTACCTGCAACTTTGTGTTTTTCTGGGTTAAAATTTCAACATTTTGTTGTTCTTTTTCTACACTTTTCCCAGTGTTTTTGTCAATTTTATTCAATTTTTTTAGTCAATTTGTTTTTGATGTTTTTTTTTAGTAATTTATTTTAAATTTTTCAGCATTTAAAACAAATATGTTTTTGTTGATTCTTTTGAACATTTCTCACTTTTTTCAACGTTCTTTTGAAATAGTTCTGATATAGAAAGTTTTTATAAACGGGTAAAATTTGACCCGAGGACAACAGGAGGGTTAAAGCATTCTTCTGAATTACATAACGTGGTCTCAAGTCTGAGTTTTAAAATAGTTCAAAAATCCCCCCAACCTAAAATCCTCTCAACTTAGATCTCATGTCAGTAGTTGGGATATGTTCAAATTATAAGTGACAAATCTATCTTTAAAAGGTGAGTGGGGAAAAACGTAAAAGCTAAAGCATACATCTAGGTTAAAACTTAACACCAGCCTGCCAATCCGAGGGAAGTCATGTGTGGAATTGGAACTGGCAGCGAACTCAAATCCACACTGTCGCAGCAAAAAGGAGGAGTGCTGCAGGCTGTCTCTCAACCTACCAGCTCTCACAGTCAAGTCCTGCACTTGTTGAATCTTCTGACAAGAGGTATTATCTTCAAAGAGCAGATCTGCAGACTTGATGTCTTGACTTGTCTCAAACACGGTAAACCCAATGGATTACCCCCTCCCCCAAAAATGCAGATTTTTACATTTTTATGTTTCCTCTACATAATTACACAGTTAGATGGCAATCAATAAAGACAATGGTAAGAGTCCTTCACTTGAATTACAATGTAGCCAGAGACGAGCGATCATTGACCAAACTGGTCAAACTAGCGCTAGTCAACTTGTCCTTTATTAAGCAAAAATGCAACAACAAAAAATCACTGGTTCCAGCTTCTCAAATGTGAGGCATTAGTTCTGTTTTTATATGATTTCAAATGGAATATCCTTGGACCAACAATTCCAAGCCATCTTGTTAGATTATGGGGAAAGTTTTCACCATCTTTAGACATTTTGTAGACTTAATAATTACTTGATTAATAGTCTGTATGATGTCTGTAGTCTATCTGAATAGTCTGATGTCCCTTTCCTTCCTCTTTCTTTGTGTTGGAATTTTAAATTCCGGTGGATTTATGATGACTATGGTTGACTGAGATCTCTGCAGGGTAAATTGAGACAGCTCACTAGATCTGACTCAATTTATCGCCTGCCCATGACAATTGTGATTGATTTACAGAAATGGCATTAAACCAGAGCACGTTTTTCTCAAATTCTGTACTTCTGCGTGGACTAGCCAGACCCTCCTCTAAAAAATTTAAAAAAAAAGACAGATAATAAAAACGTTGTTAATTGCAGCCATAAAGTTAGCAATATTGTTTGTAAATAAACAAACTGAAACCTGCTGCTACACTTCCACACATAGTATGCACAAATTCATCAATGTTTGGTGATGCATGTATGCTGTAATTAGTAAGGAGTAATGGATTTTACCTGGATTGACTTCACTTAACATTTACTTCCTAAAGACTAGGAAGGTTTCTTTAATATTTTGTTTGTTCATTGTGTTCAATTTAATTTATTTGTGAGATGCAACCAACTCGACCAACATTGGACAAAGAAGCTGTTGCACTGTATTACCTGAGCCCGGGAGGCATCAAAGCCTCCAATCAGACCTCATTTACGTGGATCTGCTTAGGCATAATGCTCTCCTCAAATAAAGCCTATTTCAGGTGAATGAAAGAGGGCATTTTGTATATATATGAAAAACATCATCCATATTTATTAGAAGCTATTTCCATGCACATCTGTCTAATGTGGCATGGTGCCTAATGGGGAAGTCTGTGTGGCTTTGTTCCTATTGATACATCTTTAGCAAAAAACTCAACTTTTATAAAAGAAAATTTGCCAACAAAATCCATCACAAGTACAATCCTCTCATCCATGCACAATAAATGCCCATCCATATCATCCATTTTTTTGAATGTCTTTTTCTAACATTATTGTCTCTGGAGCTGGCATTTAATTATGAAAAGAATAATTAAAGTGATCCTTACAAAAGGCTGCTCTTGCACCTGAGATCAACTTCTGGCTCTGTGCTGATAACGCCTCTGAACTGACAGGAGAGAGCTGCACAAGCAGTTGCATGACAGTGCTCAAAGGTAGCCCCCATCACATGTGCAAGTATAACGCTGGAATTGCATCCATCATAGCCAAAGCCCTATTCTGGGCCAAGATGGAGATGCATTTCAGCTTAATAACACCCAGGAGCTGGCAGGGTTGTCTGTCTTCCCCTGCAGCCGCCTTTTCTTTGCATTAGGAGCAAACATCAGCCCATATTCCACAGCCACAGACACCATCACAGAATTGCATTTAATGAGCCTCCTTTTAAATGAAAATCTTCTATTTTTCTCTCCTGTTCCTGTTCACCTTTTGCCACCCATGAGAGAATGAAGAGAGCATGGTGCCCTGCATAAAGAAGACTCACATCTCCCCAGTGAAATACAATGTCATGCACATTGTGTGTTGCAGTAACAATAACTCTTTCCACCCACACACTCTCACTCTGACACCCCCCTTCCCCTTATTGCAACCACCAACCCCAACTCAGCCTGCTCCAGAGCCTTCAGTGGCTCACGTGCCACAGCACACTCCGATGAGTACCACGCTTCAGTTGAACGATTCTGAACACAAGTCCAGAGGGGCAGCACAGTGTGTGGGCGTCATCCAGCTTCCAGGGGAATGGAAGATGTTGCTGCCTATTCATCTGATGAAGCAGACTTGATTAGCAAATATTTTTGAGTAAAGCATGAGGTGAAGAGATGCTGCAGGAATGCAATGATGGTTCAAGTCAATCGAAACCACTAAAATATGAATTGATTTGTCTTTCATCAATCCATTTGATTCCAAAATAAGGTTTAATTAATTGAGCCAGACATCAATCACTTGACAAGTACTTTTGGACATTGTGTGGCAATTTTCTTCACATACATGTGTTGTTTGTATTGTATCTAGTGTCACTTTAAAGAGGAAAAGGAAATACACCTTGAATACATCAGTCAATGATGGTATCATTTAATGTGTATGACATGTATCTAATTGATAATATAAAAATAGTGTTCCAAGTAAAAAACTAAAAAAAGATTATACTAATAATAATACTTTTAAGCACATCAAGGTTGTCATTTACTCATTAAAATGTTTTTATTCAAGCATTCATTTGGATTATGTGAAAGGATCAAACTCTTTCTAGTAGGAATGTCAATTTAATGTTATTTGTTTAACACAGGAGACAGGGGAGAGACCAAGTAGCCCACACACTGAGCAGTGTTTGTGGAAGGGTGATGCCTCGAGAGCGCATCACAGCACGACAAAACCCCACTGCAAGACGCAGTACCAGAATAGAGCAGCTTTGGCACGAGAGCTGGTTTCCTGTAGTTGATAGGAGGAGGGGGGGAGATCGTCTCTAAGAATCCCCAAACATACTTCTTATCATGCTGGAATCCTCATCTTTGCTGGCTCGCGTACAGAGGCAATGTAGTGGAGAGAAAAAGGGGAACTCCACCGGTGGATAGATCTGGGGATGCATGGAAGGCGGGTATGGGTGATTAATGTCACGTTGTAGCTGCATAACAAGACTGGATATGCGCACAAAAAGTGGGGATAAGTGAGTTTTGGGGCCCACATGATGGACACTGCGGAGGTGATTCTCTCTGTGTTGGTGGTTGTGATTATCTTAGTGTCGTTGCTGTCCAACGTCCTGGTGCTGATCTGCTTTCTGTACAACCCGGAGATCCGCAAGCAGGTCCCCGGTCTTTTCAACCTTAACCTCACCTTTTGCAACTTGTTGCTGACTGTGTCCAACATGCCGCTCACTTTGGTGGGACTTGTCAGTAAGGCTCAGCCGGGAGGAGACGGCTTCTGTCAGATCGTGGGCTTCTTGGAGACCTTCCTATCCACAAATTCGATGCTGAGCATGGCAGCTCTGAGCATCGACAGGTGGATCGCGGTGGTGTTCCCCCTGAGGTACCACTCCAAAATGCGCCATAAAGACGCAGCTTTTGTGCTTGGGTACACGTGGGCACACTCTATGTCCTTCTCCACGGTTGCCACCTGCCTCTCTTGGGTGGGATACCACCGGCTTTACGCGTCCTGCACCCTGTCCAACCCGAGGGCGAGCAGTCGAACCCAATTTGTTATCTTCACCATCTTTTTCCACTCCTTCACCTTCCTCCTGTCTTTAATAGTGCTGTGTGTCACTTACCTCAAAGTGCTTAAAGTGGCAAGGTTTCATTGTAAGAGGATCGACGTTATTACAATGCAAACTTTGGTGCTGCTGGTGGATATACACCCAAGGTGAGCTCCTCGAACTTATCATTCCTGTTGTATTGATCCTGCATGAGGCACCTATTATTACCCTTATACCAATCTGCACTGTTGACTCACATTTGGAAAGCAAGTAAGGAAATTTCAGGATTTTCAGGATTTAGAAAATAAGAACAAAATATTTTCATTTGGAGCACTTAGTGTAGTTGGAGCCATTATTTATTTTAATATTGATTTGAAAGCCTGATATTTTTGCACTGATGTGTCTTCAGTATTCAGAGGGGGTGCACCGTCTGATTCTATTGAAGTGCCATCCACAGTAATTGCTTTACTCTGCCTCAGAAAAAAAACAATATATTTAGTGTGTGTGTGTGTGTGTGTGTGTGTGTGTGTGTGTGTGTGTGTGTGTGTGTGTGTGTGTGTGTGTGTGTGAGAGAGAGAGAGAGAGAGAGAGAGAGAGAGAGAGATCTATCCAAGTTTGGCTACATACTACTGTATTTTAGGTGCATACTGGTGTACCAACTCCTGCCTGCGTTTACTGACCATTCCATTAAATATTAGTTGAAGTAGTGTGTCATCATTACATCACAGCCTTAGTGCACTCAGGTTCACATGCAAAGTTTTATGTAATTCTTATAGTGGGGATCATTACTTTGATGTTACATCAGTGTCTTTGGGATGAATCAATTATTTTACCTCAGCTTAGCCTTATATGTATTTCACAATAGAAATAAAGCAGACATGCATATATTTCTAGAGACACTTTGTGGTCTTCCCTCACTTTGTCTCACTGACATAAACCCTCTTAACTCCTTGGGTTTCCAGTGTTCGCCAGCGTTGCCTGGAAGAGCAGAAGAGGAGACGACAAAGAGCGACAAGAAAGATCAGCACCTTCATCGGCACCTTCATGCTCTGCTTCGCTCCCTATGTGATTACAAGGTGAGAGAGTCCCGTGCAGACTGGAGAGAAAAACCACACTGGCACACTGCGGCGTACGCAGCCCTTTTGTTCTGCTGGTATACCCCAATCCTCCCTCCTTTACTCCTCTAACACCCCCATTCCTCCTCTCTCTGTCTCCTCTCTGCTCACTCTCCACACCGGCCGGAGTTGGAACATGAGATTGGCTGATCTTGTGATAAGTAATATGCCTCTGCTCTGCTGTTGTTGCTGCATTAGCACTTTTCTCCTCAAGTTCGTTGGGTGCATCAGTTAGTTAGGAAAACACTTGCATTCTTCCATCACTGGACAAAAAGAGGATGTGACATGAGGCTTTAGGGTGTGAGACACAAAAGTAATGTACGAGTGGACATGTGAGAAGAAATACAAATAAAACTGTTTGTACTTGATACATTAGAATATCAAAAAAACATAGTGTGCAGGGAGATAAAAGAAACCTAAGAAAGACTAGTTTGTTATCTCAATCAGCAAATACAGAAGTTAACATTTTCTGTAAGACTTCTCAAATTCACTCACTTTTAACCGTTTTCCACTAAGAAATAGTTCCTGATTGTTCTGGGTATTACCCAAAGTAGCAGGGACACTGTCTTTGGAAGGAGTAGGACTTTTAAAAAAAAAAAATGAAACCAGGTTGTCATAAATAAAGTCTTGAGTTTTTCATTGACTCAAAAAATGTTGTGTTATCAGTTAGCTGTCTGTAATGAATGACCATAGCAGCATTATGCATGCCCTCATTCCACAAATGGCAGTTTAATAATTACAATCTGAATATATTACGCCAAAAGCTCCACCACTGCCTCTCTGATGCTCATTTGTTGTTGGGTTATCATGTGTATGGTAAAAGCCCCGCTGTGCGCTGTGGCAGCTGACTTACCTAACCTTCTGTTCGCTCTGGTGGTGTGGAGTTTGTGGGCAAATGTCAGTGATGGCTGCCGGCCCATGTAAGCCAGTGTTAATGTGCTGACAGAGCTTGATTGTGGACAGAGTAATCATACAGAGTGCAAGCACGAGGATTAGCATTTTTTAATACCATACATGACACCACATACGGTAAAATGTCTTATACTTGATAAAAAAATCTGCATGAAAGCACCTATTTTATGTCTTAATGAGAGTGGCTGAGATCAATTTGAGATGCAAAAAACAAGCAAAGCGTATTATGTGCCCCTTTAAATTAAATGTGCATTGTTTTCAAGTACAGAAGAGTATTTTTTCCCCACACTGTTGAAAGAACTCACTATCATATGCCATTTATGGTTTTTTGCTTAGCCTTCTGTCTAATACTGTATTCAATGGCAATGAGAGCTAATTGGCTTGTTTCCAGACACTTAATACTGCTTAGACAGGTCTGTTTTATTCTTCTGGTAGCCCTGCCTTTTTCTGACATTTATGCTGCTGGTTGCAAATGAGAAATAAGGTGAAAAGTAGCCTCACACTGTAAATGTACATGCGTGAGAGATAGAGGGGGGGATTTTACATTTAGTTTTACTTGACAGATACCTACATTCTAACTTTAACTTAACATAAGTACTTACTTAGATAACTCTATACAAAAATAAACCGTAGTTTTTTTCATAACTAGTAGAAGCACTCTTCTCCCAGTGATTTAAAAAAAATGTTACGGACAACAATGTCTTGCAAATATATTTCTATTTCTGAATAATAAGCTTATGGCATGCATGCCTTTTCCAGCATGTTGACTTGCCTCACCCTCTCACAACCCTCTCTTTATGCTTGCCTGCAGGATTGTGGAGTTATTTCCAGCGGTGCCTATCAACCCCCACTGGGGAATTGTCTCCAAGTGCTTAGCTTACAGCAAGGCAGCCTCCGACCCCTTTGTGTACTCCCTGCTCCGACGCCAGTACAAGAAGACTTGCACTGACATCATCAACAGGCTGCTGAAGCGTAGCTCTTTGAACACATCTGGGCGCAGGCACGAGAACCAAGTCAACAGCATAGCGCCTGCAGAGTGACAGGGAGTGGACTGATACAGTCTGAGGGTTGACCCGGCAACTGTTAGGGAAATATGAGACTGATTTAAAGTCGATGAAGAAGAGAACAAATATCGGATGTTTCTGTCCACATCTGCTTGAATTTGGTCTGACATGCCAAAAAAAAAGACTACATACAAGGGCAAATCCCTGCACAGGAATACCACTGTGCTTTCAGACTGAGTCCCCAGAGCAGCAGATCAGTGCAGTGTACTTGTGAGGACTTTCGGCAATTCGGCAGATTTCACATCCACCTGGAGGCACAGATGTGCTCAGCCAAGAAGAACAGCCAGTTCATAGCCTCATTATTCCAACTAGCGTAGCTTTCTGTTTGATGTAAGATACCGTATATTGAGTTTGTTTTACATAACTGTGGTAAATGCTCATTATCTTTAAGAAAAAAGGATAGGGAATGACTGTATGTCTGTTTTAGTCTGTGCCAAGTGTTTGCAAGTGACAAGTTGATACGTTCACATTGTATGTAGCACTGAAAACTAGTCTAGCCAAAACTTGACAGTCCCCAAATTGTACCACAGATGAAAACATACAGCAGACAGTGCCGCTGCACAGTCCTTCTTGGGTTTTTCAGACATTATGGGGTAAAGCCCATAAATTAACACATTAAAGGTACATTTATTTTTGTAGTACATTGCCTGGTAGTGTAAGGGCCAATGAAGGGGAAAAAAACAAGATTATGTATTTTTCTGTGTTTCATGTGCGTAAAGACATCGCCATTATTTGTGCTTTCAGCACCCATTTTGGAGGACCCGGCCAAGCAGAGTTCTAACAGGAAAAATAGGCCATCAAACCAGCTGCCTTTGCTGTCACGACTGACATGTGCCCCTCAGGTTGTTTAGTCAAGTGGAGCGTGATTGACTGTACTTGGCCGGGTGTGTACTAGCAGAGAGGAGTAACCCGTGGAGACTGCTTCATGCTTTTTCACACATTTGGGAAAGATGGACAGGAAAGGACAATGTACATTCAATTCAGTTCAATTCAATTAAATTCAATCTATAATTTACAAAGACCATAAAATTCCAGTAATTCCTCCAAAAGCAAGCATTTAAGTTGGTTCCACAGGAGTTGAGCCTGGAAGCTGAAGGCTTTGGTTCCCATTCTATTTTTAGAGATCTAGGAACCACAAGTAACTCTGCATTCTGGGAGAGCAGTGCTCTAGTGGGACAATAAGGTCCTATGAGCTCTTCAAGATATGATGGTGCTTGACCATTTAGAGATTTAGGTCAGGAAAAGGATTTTAAATTCAATCCTGGATTTTACAGAATGTCAATGCAGAGAAGCTAATACAAGAGAAATATGATCTCTTTTCTTAGTTCTTGCCAGAACACGCGCTGCAGCATTCTGGATCAGCTAGAGAGTCTTAAGGGACTTATTTGAGCAACCTGATAGTAAGGAATTACAATATGCCAGCCTGGAAGTAACAAATGCATGGAGTAGTCTTTCAGCGTTAAAGGATATATCCTGGTCTATAGTTGACAAAAATAAATCCTAGATTTCTGACAGTAGTGTTGGAGGCCAGGGCAATGCCATCAGATAGCTGTATCTTTAGATAGTGGGGTTTGGAGTTGTTTAGGGCCCTGCACAGTAGCCTTGGTTTTGTCTGAGTTTAACATCAGAAAATTGTAGGTCATGCTTGAAGTTTAGCTAACTGACTGTTTTTGTCTGGCTTGATTGATAGGTTTAATTGGGTGTCATCCACAAATTGAGTTAATTGAGTGTTTCCTAATAGTATTACCTAGAGGAAGCATATATAAGGTGAACAGAACTCGTCCAAGCACTGAGCCTTGTGGTACGCCATGGCTAACTTTATTGTGCCTGGAGGATTCATCGTAAACATTAACAATTTGAAATTCATCAGATAAATTTGATTCAAACCAGCTTAGTGTAATTACTTTAATGTCAACTAAATTTTCCAGTCTCTGTAACAGGATGGTATGGTCAATTGCGTCAAATGCAGCACTAAGATCTAGTAAGACAAGTACAGAGACCTTTGTCTGAAGCAGTTAAAAGGTTGTTAGTAATTTTCACCAGTACCGTCTCTGTGCTATGCTGCATTCTAAGATTAAATATACGTAGGTCTATAGTTGGCTTTCAGAAGAGGTATTATCACAGCTACTTTAAATGACTGTGGTACATAACCTGTTAATGAAGACATATTGTTTCATATACAGTATAGTAATTAAATGTTTCTTTAAATAGCCTCTTTGGGATGGGGTCTAAGAGACAGGTAGATGGATTAACTCAAGAGACCTTTAACATTAATTGTCGAAGGTCTTTAGGATAAAAGCAGTCTAAGTTTATGTCAGGTCTTGTCATTTTTTCTAGCGGTGCCGCATTAAAAGGTGAACCGTTAGAAGTTGAGGGCAAGAGGTGATGAATTTTATCTATAATTGTTAGAATTTTATCATTAAAGAAGCTCATGAAGTTGTCACTACTCAGATGATGACCCAATAGAGCTGTGACTCTCTGTCAGCCTAGCTATAGTGCTAAAAAGAAACCTTGGGTTGTTTTTATTTTCTTCTATTAGTGATGAATTATAGTCTGATCTGGCATTTCTGAGGGCCTTCTTATATGTTTTCAGACTGTCTTGCCAATCTAAACGAGATTAACCAGATTGGTGGAAAACCATTTACTTTCAAGTTTCGTGAGCTTTGTTTTAATTTGCGAGTTTGGGCATTATACCAAGGTGCTAGTTTCCTTTGCTTCATCATCTTCTGTTTGAGAGGAGCAACGCAATCTAAAGTCGTCTGGAGCTGGGCCGTTTTTTGGGAAGGACTAAAGTTAACATAAGAGTCTTCTGTTATATTAAGGCACGGCATTGAGTTAAATGCTGTTGGAATATCTTCCATAAATTTAGCCATAGCACTGTCAGATCTAGTTAAGAAGCTTTTATCTAATTTTGTATTTCGTAACCAATTGAATCTAGTAGAGTGTTGAAAGCAATATTAAGGCTACTGTTGTCAACGTCCACATGTATATTAAAATTACCTACAATAAGTACTACTTTGTCTGATTTAAAGCGGAACTCTCTTTAAAATGCAACATAAGGTGTTTTTGTGAATGTACCTGAGTCAAACTTTAGTTTAAAAGCAAAATTAGAACGGAAGCAGCACTTTTAAGATTTACTGTATCTTAATTTTCAGTCAAATGGCCTTTTGAATGGGAGTGATAGGGGCACTTCTATGAAAGCATCAAAATTAAAAATTTTAAAACGCTAAGATGGCTCGACACAACACATAAAACTTATAAATTACATTTATATGGAGCTAAGCTTTAGGAGCTTTCCAAAGTTTCAGGTTGTGTCGAGCATTCTTAGTGTTTTAAAATGTAAATTTTTATGCTATCATAGAAAAATAAATCTTAAAGGTGACGCTTCCATCCTAATTATGCTTTTAAACTAAAGTTTGACTCGGGTACATTCACAAAAACACGTTAGGTTGCATTCTGCTTTCAGTTTCATTTACAGTGCTTTTAAGAAAGACACTTGGCAAGGTTTCTACTTTTTTAATACATTTATATATATATATATATATAATATATATATATATATATATATATATATATATATATATATATATATATATATATATATATATAGGATAGCAATATCATCTTTTTACTCTCACTTTGGATATATAAAGTACATATTCTGCAGTTTAGTAGTTTACAGGCATTACTTGAAGCCCAAGAGCCCTCTCAACTGACAAATTGTTATCTGTCTCACTACATGTACCTATTACATCCATTTTTGTTCTGTATCATAAGACAGACAGCTCTGTGTCAGAGGGGTTTTGAGTGGGCTCCACTTGTAATACAGTCAACATACTTTAGATAGAGGCGCTTCAATACCTTCAAAGGACCTGACACACCAACCCAATAATCGGCCGTTGGACAGTCAGCCGAGGTCAGTGACTCGAGTCTGTTCAGTGTGTTCCGTATCGTTGTCCACCTTATTTTTGGCTAACTTGACTTGCTGGGTCGGGGGACAGGCATTCCAACTCAACGACCAATCTGATTGGTGGAGTTCTAGCCCTTGACTAGCAAATCAGTGCACTTCTGTTAGTGTGATGAACTTTTCTCAAAATCTGACGAAAATCTTTTAAACTGACCTTTGTCAATCCGAAATGAACACAGATTAAGCAACTGCATGGCCTAATATGAGATTGTATTCTGAATGAGCAACCATTATACTTGGAGCAGCCAGACCCATGTGACGCGTTCGTCCAATCAGCTGCCAGTTTTCATTTTTTGGTCAACAATACAGATTAGCACCGCCTGCTATTATGGAGATGTATTACGTTTTGGGAACGTGCAGAACGTATGCTCAAGTCGGCGTTGCTTTGGTGTGTTCAGGGGCAGTCAGTCCGACTACCTTTCTGCCAAAATTCAGCCGTCGGGTTGGTGCGTCAGAGCCTTTAAATCAGAAAACAGAAAATACATTGCAGAAGCTTAAGTTCTTGATGGATTTGGATGCACAACGTGTTTAGACGGTACATGACGGTACACAGGGCAACAGTGAGATGCTATATGTATCACACAGTGCCAAAATTCTTAATGATGCCTAGTGAGCCAAATATTAGCCGCAGTTCATTTTTTTCTGAAAACATATGAAAAGATAGATAAAAATAATCTTTATGTAATTACTAATTGATACATGTTTGATTGGATTTTGTGTTTGGATGTATGATAATACAGAGGTTGTCTTGGATATAATGCAGTGAAGCACTGTATGATACTTCAAGACAACCAATGCCTTAAATTCTGTAATATATGTTGGTTTAGAGTTGTACCATTCGCAATAGCATATGGATATCTTATAAAAATATAGAGTCAATCATTGCCTTATTCACTTCTGTTCATTAGCACATACTCTTCTAGAATCTGTATTTCTGTACCTTAAATTCTGCTTTTAATGGTAATTTATCGCTGATGTTTTGCACTGATGTAGAGTAGTTATTTTTGTCATACACAATGGTTATTGGTGAAAAACAAGCTAAAAGAATATATGTTGACTGATTTAGATTAATGACAACGTGAAAAGTATTTTTGTGTCTTTTTCTATATGTCTATGTGATTTATGATGACACTGTATTTGTTTGAGTGTTACAGAATATGCAGCTTCACATGCAAATTACGTTTGAACTGTTGTTGATAGGTGGCAATGGCAGTGTAATATACCTCATTGTATTACGGTGACTGACTTGACTGCCTGAAGTGTTTTGTAATGTACATTCTAATTTATTAAACCACTGGCTTGATGCTGCTGCTACAGATGGCAAAGATAACAAACAGCTGATGATGTGATGACAGGTGATCATGATGACGATGACTGCTGTTTGCATCTGTTGAGTACATTTCGTATTGATGGTGATTGTTATTGTAATTTTTGTGAAAATGAGGAGGATGAGTTTTTCAGATGTTGACCATAACGATTAAACTGTAAACTTTACCAAAGTGTTCTGGTACTGTTGTGCATGTTTTTTTTCACAAATGGGAGGCAGAGAAACTCCAAAACAACCTCACAGAAACACTGTGGCATCTATTTTTTTTTTTTTCAGAAGCTTAAAGGGGCTGTACTTGAAATAGTGAAAAGAAACAGCATGTTCGGATTGTCTCCACATGGCTCTCACAGACCCTTTCCCAATGCCTACGTTTTTTTCAAGCTACATTCACTAACACACAAGTGTGATTCACCATTACTCCACTTTATCTTTGCATATAGTGAAACATGTTTGTTTGCTGTTATATTAATGTTGTGAATGTTGAGAACAGCCCCTTTAAACCTGTAAACTTGTTCTAGATGTTTTCTGTCCCTCTGGAAGATAAATGAGTCGTATGTTTTAAGTAAGTATCCATCCCCACCCTGGACTTGCGTATTTGTGATACGTCAAAGGCAAACATAACCCGGCACAAAATGCCTTTACCTGGAAACATGATTGACAACGCAGTTCCGTTGTGTGGGAATATTATTTTTAGGACCCAGGTCTGACTTAAAACACTGTGTCAGTTTAATAAGGATTAAAAACCTACTATTATGTTTGTGTTCCGCAACTGCATCACCCACGAGGCTTTGAGAGATTGTCATTGGTTAAAAGACAAATACTAATATGTTTTTGTTGAATACTAACAAAATAATGGTTTTACTTGTGTAAAAGCTTTAATGATTTACATTAAGTTCACTGTAATTACGTAATGAGACACCCAATAGTATGGCTTTTTGTTTTGTGGTTTTTAAAGAGTTTTTAGACAACTGTGGAGCAGACGTATCAAGCTGTGGCTACACAGACAGCCATTAATTCATTGCTGCATTTAGACTATTCAGGAGATAAAGTGGTGAAAGAAAAAAGAAAACTCACCACTCACTCATCAGAAAAAAGTTGGTGAAGAGGGGAAACTGTTTGCCTGCATCCCAACCATGGTCTAGCGATAAATCAGTGCCGTAATCATGTCTTAAAGAAACAACGGGAGGGTTTGACAAGAGTGATATGACGTCCACCTGCAATCAGTCTGAGCCAGAGGGAAGCCATTTTGCTGTTCGCACCACACCGCAAGGTGGTAATGAAACAGCAATGACAGCTGGCTGAGTTAGCCTCATCTGAGATTCTGCACACCCATTCACTCTCCAGGAGCTAGTGATTATTTTCAGGTGGCACTGACCGTAACACACGGCCCCTGAGTGAGACATAACCACAACTCAAAGTGAAAAGTGGACACCTTGTTTTGCACGTTTGTTGTTTTTCTCTTCATAACCCTTTGACTTAAGTCCAGGAATCAAAAGAAGTTCACTTCAAAGCTCTGAAAGTCTGACTCTCTAGTCCATTTTTTTGCCTGAAATCTGTATAAAGCCAGTAAAGTGGCACAGTGAAGATTAATTTTCCTCTTAAATGTGTGAATGTAAAATGACACATTTATCCAGTCATTGGTGAAAAAAACTTAGAATAATATCTATTTTGACAGGTACTTGGAAAACCACAACAAAACCAGAGGGCATGAAAACACTAGTTATAGCAAAGATTTAATTAAGATTCAACCACAAAATTATAAATATAAAAGACTTGAATGAAGACTATGAATGCTTTGTTTCATCCAGACTCCAAAAACCCCAACAAATCTCACCTTGTTTTTTTGCCTCGACATCTGAATGTTCCGAATCACTACGCTTACTATATCAAAAAACAAAAGGCGAGTGGTGCTTATTGTTCCACTTGTGCTCTTGGTTCTCGCTATGCTTTCTATGCCTTCTGTTTAACTGTGTGTACACCGTGCAGTTATGAAATATGTGTGGCTGCTGCTCTCATGTGTTCCACCGAGAAGGTTAATTTGTTTGGTTTTCTTTGGTTTTTGCTCAGACATCTAAATAAACAACATTTTATTATGAAATTACATGGACGTTGAGGTGGTTAGTTTATGGTGCAGATTAGGGCCCAGTACCTTTTGAGTGCACTGTACTGTTTGCTACACTAAACAAATCACTCAGATAAAATGGTGAACAGCTAATATTGAGCACTGAAAATAAAAAAGGGAGTGATTTTGGATACAACCATTTTTCATAGATATTTTGACACAAGCCTAAATTAGGGCTTCATTTCCATAAGGTGTTTCAGGTCCTAATATTGTGAATACTGGCTCAGTGATAAGCTTATTGGAACACCTAAATGGAACAGGGCCTTTATAATGTGACAATCATTGTGCATTTTTTGTT
This sequence comes from Percina caprodes, assembly GCA_013375575.1. NCBI lineage: Eukaryota > Metazoa > Chordata > Actinopteri > Perciformes > Percidae > Percina > Percina caprodes. The sequence continues at coordinate 4,352,614 of JABXJD010000010.1, read as the reverse complement.
TGTTTTTTGATAAACCATGCCATAAAAAGGGTATATTGGAGTTTTAGAACGTCACAATAATACCAAAACTGCTCTCTGAGCAGAAGTCTAATTAGAGGTGATAATTTTAGTTTTCAGCAGAGGGCTAATCAGGTACAATGCAAAGAGAAAACACCTGGCTGTGGCTTAGGCTCAGTCACCTATTGATCGGAAGGTTGGTGGCTCGAGCCCTGGCCCTACAGTTCCATGTCGTGTGTCCTTAGGCAAGACACTGAATCCCAAATTGCTCCTGGTGCTGCGTCATCTGAGTGTAAATGTGTGTGAATGTTTATCTAATGAGCAGGTGGCAAGGTGCCAGGTGCAATGGCAGACCTGGCCACAGTACTGTATATGAATGTGTGTGAATGGTGAATGGTTACTTTACTATGTTAAAGCACTTTGAGTAGTAAAACTAGAAAAGCACTACAGTAATACAGTTCATTTACATTTACTTTAGTCAAGTATCGTGCACCATCTATCAGCTGTGAGGGATCTTAAACAATATGATGGTGTTTTCAACAAAGCATTTGCACTTAATGAAAGCAAAGTATTTGCACGTAATTAATGACTATGCTATAAATCATAGCAATACTCGTTACCATACTTTTTTTCAACTAAATATTACCTAAAAAACCTCACATCTTACTAGCTTTTGTGAGCAGCAGCTGTGTGTGATGCTGGTGGGTGGAGTTGGTTTGCCAATTATCTAAACCTGTAACATCAGTGCTGGGGCTGCTCCGGTTTAAAAGGACTCTCATGCTGCAGTCACTTCTTTTTATTCACTCGCCATATGGTTTAATTAACTATTATTATACAGTATTCCGTTTTCCCATTTTGTTTTTTGAGCAAGGTGGTAAAAGCAAAGAATCACGCCTTTGTCATTATAATTTGTTGTAGAGTTTCATCAAGCACTTGCAGATTCACAGAGAAAGCAAATATGGATCCAGAGACATTTAGCAATTGTGTCTTAAAATACTTTTATTTAACACTGTCTTGCTTAACTTGATTCACACATATTAACTAATAATTCTGGTTTATTCCAGGCTGGGTCTTATCCTTTTAGCCATGCTAGCAGTACGGCCCGGGGCTCCTTGACTCTGCCTCTAGTGCCACCATGAGGTGGATGTTTGTTGTGCATGGACTGCCATGAAATGGTTGTACTTTGTGTTTAGTGCTAACTAGCGAGCTACATCTAACAGTATTATGTGTCTAAACTTTGTGATTACCAAAATAACATAACTTTTCAATGACCATCCCACTCTTTACTGATCTGGCTTCCGTCTTTAATGTCCATCAAGCTAACAGAGAGTCTAATCTGTTTCAGAGGCTCCAGAGCAGCGGTGGGGAGAGAGGTTTAGATCTGGTTTACCAACGCTGCATGGCAACTCACTCCTGTGATGTCCAGGCCACCACTATTAACACTTCAAAGGCTGGACTGACTTCTGAAGCGGCATTGGCCTTTTAACTGCTGGCAAAGTCAGCTGGTGCCTGTGTCTTCCCACGCAACTACATTATGACAGCTGCAGGCCACAGCGGCTACATTGCACACCTTGCACACTGAACCACCCCCTCCCCCATCACCCCATCCCACCACGATCCACACCCACCTTAACTCATAGGGATTGTCTGCTTGCCATATGGCAGAAGTCTGAACCTCAATTTGTCTTACTAAGTTCTTGTTATTAATGCTGCCTCACCAGCAGTTCTCTCAAGTAAGTAGTAAATAGTATGGTAATTGTCACGGATTTGCATGTCAAAGTGGGACATCATGTGGCACCATCTAGTGACTTTTTTTTTCTGCTTTCCATAAAAACAGTTACCACTGCTTCTGGTTGTGTGTTGATGTAACATAATAAATGTTAGTTCGCCACAGTATTCCAGTCATTTTTACAAACATCCATCTGTTCTCTCATCGAGTCTCATAGCTTGCTATAGTTTGTCAGATCATAGAACTGAAATGCAGAGATGAAAGTTTGGGGTGGGCAAACTTAAAATAAAACCATTTCATGTAACACCAGTTCCTCTGTTTCACATTCAAAGTCACTGATTGTGGTATAGAACTGCAAAAAGCATTGCAATATATGTCTTATACTCTCCCATGCTCTGAGATGCTGACTCTCTGTTAAATAACCTTTGGAGGAGGAGATAAGAGGTTGAGGTCTTCCTATAATTGCATGTTGGCCAGAGAGAAGGTAGGCTGGTGGTGTTGTCAGAATAAGCCAGTGAGCCGTAAAAGCCCCAGCAGAGCTCTGATAATTGGAGCCTTTCCACCTCGATCTCATTATATTACAGGAATCAGATGTGAGTATGCTTAAAATTAACCACAGTGATTACAACTAAGTTATCGGAATGAAACAATGTTTATTTTCCAATCAGGGATGTTCAATCAAGCAGGAGTGAATGTAATTGTCAATTTCAACAAGTAGTTCTGTAAATTTGGATTGCTGTCAGTAGCGAGAAAAACTAAAACAATCTGTGTTGCCTACACCATGCTATCCTCCTGCTAGCGTTAGCTCCAAGGAGGCTGAAACGTGCTTTTAGCCGATTAACATGTTCAAAATCGTCACTCCAAATTTACAAACAACAGAGCTACGTGTTGAAATCGACCGGAATTGTCCTTTAATTTGAATATTAGTCATAAAACATTCTAGTAAATCACTCCTGTAAATTTTACTTTGTTTATCAATTTACAACCTCTCTTCAAGTCCTTGTCCTTTCGATGTGAAATATAAAAATAAATATTAGACGTGTAGGAGAGAAAAGAAAAACGTTTTTATGAAATAATTGATATATTATATTTTTGGCTCCAGATCTGTAGATTTTCCATACATGTTGTTTAATTCACGTTTAATTTGCTACCAGTTTCATCATATTGTTTTCAATTTCAATTTGATATTTTTGTTTTTTTTTTGTACGTTAGTAAAGTATTGTTTACTGTTTAACAGATTATATAGATTGCAAAATTAATTTGAATTGAAAGTGCACAAACTGAAGACTGTTTTCTCTACGATTCATACCGAATTGCATAGCTCTTTCCGGGGGAACCTTTTGGAAATGATTTGAAAATTACTGAACCATAAAATAAAGTGCTATCATGATATTATAAGGGAATTACAAACCCGCATAAAAGTAACCCTCCCTTGAACCATTTTGAAGAGTGCACAAAGGTGCACTCTTCTTCATAGGTGGTATAAAAGGTGCTAAGCTTGATTGATTGATGAGTGCTTACCATGTATAACATCCACACACTTCACATTGGCAATCAATTTGTTCAAACATAGTCTTTATTTAATATTTTGCCACATGTAAAGTGTATAAAAAAACAACTAATCAATGACACACAAAAGGTCACTGAGTCAACATGTTTGTTTAAAGGACCGGAAATTGTACAAGTGCAGATAATAAAGCTTCAGAAATGGTTTACATAACAGTGTTACATAAGTTAATAAGTATATACATAATGACAGTCATGGTCATTCCTCACAGTGGCTAAATTTAATCGCTCGGGCAGATTTCTCATCTGTAACATTTATTATTTCAATTTTCTTTTATTTAAAAAAATAAGTTCTAATGTGATTATATTCTGTCAGTATTTATAGTTGATGGAATGATGGGCTTAATAATAATAATAAATTGAAAAAGGGATTATAAATATAGTTACGTAGCCTTTGACAGAATTAAAAACAGTGAATACAAAGAAAGGTTAAGATGACAATAGTTAACCGAACAAAACCAAACAAAACATCCAGTTTAAATTAATCCATATTTTCAATCTTCAAACAATAATTCCACTGACAGCACTCTGTAATCTGACAGAGGTCCTTGGAGTTGACCCCAGTCTGATCAGAGCAGATGTTTGTTTTTTAATTCTTCCTCATTCAGTCATTACGTCCCCATGCGTCTCTCTCTGGTCCTACGAGCTTGGCGCTGCCTGACGGGCAATCTGATGGGCTGCTTGTTGAATTTTTCCATTATTTCTTTTATTCGTGACAGGTTGGTGCGGCCGATGATGAAGTTGCATGTGGTGGCGCCCATCTCGTAGCCCACCTCGCACTTCTTACTGGTGAGGCTGTAGCCCTCAGCCTTGGCTGTTACTTTGTATTCTCCAGGGTTCAGCAAGCGCCAGTAATCTCCATCAGAAGCTGAAAATACACACAAGACCCTTTCAAACATTCACTGAAACCCTGCACTTATCTAGACATTACACTGAGGAGCTGTATGTGAGAACGCAAATGTCCTAAATTGGACATTAAACTGACTTTACAGAGCCCGCTCACTACTGCAAAGTCCACATAATGTCCAATTGAGCCCATGTGTGAATAGAGCAAGTCATTGTCCAGGGTGAGCGTGTTTGATGACATTTCTATCATGTGGTTGGTGAAAAAAACCAAAAGACAACAAACATCTGATGGTAAAGAAGAGGTGTCCTTTACACAAAGATGGCAACAAAAATGTCTAACTGGAGAAACAACGAGATTTGGGTTTGATTGTCAGTTAGTACCAACGCCACATCTGTCAGACAAATTCAAGGAACGGCAAGATACTCCTGCACACCCAGTGCCAACCCTCACCTAAACCCAATTGAGTATTTCCACTAGGAGAGAATCAATCAATCAATCAAAATTTATTTATATAGCACTTTACAACTACCAGCAGGTATCCAAAGTGCTTAACAAAATAAGTAAAATCACAACATACAATAGAAAAAGTGAACAAAGAAATTGTAAATTCAGAAGAAGTACAAAGAAACAAAAGAATGAAATTGTCACACCACTGCTACGTATCAAAAGCCAGACTGAACAGATATGTTTTGAGCTTGGACCTGAAAAGAGTGACATCTGTAACCGTACGTATATCAGGGGGTAACTTGTTCCAGAGTCTCGGGGCAGCAACTGCAAAAGCCTGATCACCCCACCGTTTATACCTGGACCTTGGGACTTCTAAAACCAACTGATTTGAAGACCGCAATGACCGGTTGTTCTCCCGTACAGTTAAAATTTCAGACAGATACTCTGGGGCGAGACCATTTAAAGCTTTAAAAACAAACAATAAAATCTTAAACTCTATTCTAAAACGCACCGAGCCAATGCAGGGTGTAGAGAACGGGAGTGATGTGTGCACGTCTAGATGTATTTGTTAAAAACGAGCAGCAGCATTTTGAACAAGCTGAAGACGTGAGATGGAGGTCTGGTTCAGTCCAACATAGAGGGCATTACAGTAGTCCAACCTTGAACTGATAAAAGCATGAATGGCCTTTTCTAGGTCGTGCCTGCTCAGAAAGGGCTTAACTTTAGCCAGCAGACAAAGCTGGAAAAAGCTCATTTTAACCACATTACTGATCTGTTTATCAAATTTCATGCAGCAATCGAAAGTAACCCCCAAGTTTTTGACAACAGATCTCGTACAAGATGTCAGAGCTCCCAAACTCAAAGCTGGCCCATTCTGCATGCCTGGAGTACTGAAAATAATACACTCTGTTTTACTATCATTCAAATTAAGAAAGTTGTCTGAAAGCCATAACTTAATATCAGCGATACAGCTTAGCAGGGAGTTTAGTGCAACACTGTCATTTGCTTTTATAGGCAAATAGATTTGCAAATCGTCTGCGTAACAATGAAATGACAGGTTGTGTTTCCTATAATCGCCCCTAAAGGCAGCATATATAAAGAAAACAGAATAGGGCCAAGAATGGATCCTGGGGTACCCCACAAGAGAGAGGAGCAACTGACGAGGAGAGGTCACCAATCATAACAGAAAAGCTCCTATTTGACAGATAGGAGCTGAACCATTTGAGTGCCAAACCTCTGATGCCTACGCAATTCTCAAGGCGTGAGAGGAGGACTGCATGGTCCACTGTATCAAACGCCGCTGTGAGGTCCAAAAGGACTAAAACAGTAGGATTCCCGGCATCTACAGACAAGGCAATATCATTATGTACCCTCAACAGTGCAGACTCAGTGCTGTGACGTGATCTAAAACCAGATTGAAATTTTTCAAAAACACAGTTCAATTGTAAAAAGACTTGTAACTGTATAAAAACAATTTTTCTAAAACCTTTGAAAGAAAAGGAAGATGAGAGACTGGTCTAAAATTGGACAGCACCGTAGGGTCAAGATTAGGCTTCTTAAGTAGGGGCCGGACCACAGCATGTTTAAAGGCAGCTGGGACAGAACCTAAGGTAAGACAGGAATTAAAAAGAGTAAGAAGACTCGCCCCAATGGTATTAAAAACCTCCTTCACCATTTTGGCGGGGACAATGTCTAAGGGACAGTTGGTAGGTTTCATGTGTTGTACAACCTCACTAAGTAACATCAGAGAAACTGGCTTAAATTCCTCAAACACAGCTGAGTGTGAAGGAGAAGCAGGTAAAAACACCTTAAAATTAGCACTGGTGATTTTCCTAATAGATGCTACTTTGTCAATAAAATAACCAAGAAATTTCTCACATGTACTGATTGACACATCTGTCGGAGTAGAGGAGCATGGATTTATGACCGAGTTAATAGTATTAAATAACACTCTTGGTTCATGGCAACTGCTAGCTATGACAGAAGAGAGATGCTGCATCTTCGCCACCTTCACAGCATTCTGGTATGTGGCTAGACTGTCCCTTAATACACCCAGTGACACGTGTAAATTGTCTTTCTTCCATCTTCGTTCAGCTTGTCTGCATTTTTGCCTAAGGACTCTTGTGGTGTCATTTAGCCAGGGTCCGCCTTAGGTTTAACAGTTTTAATCCGATAAGGGGCAATAGAGTCTAAGATGTCAGTGCATGTGGAATGGAACACAGAGAGAATGCTTTCTGGAGAAGAGGAGAGACCAGACCATTCTTTACATAAAACTGTGAGCCCACAAACACAGATGCAAACTCGCCAGCTGACGAGGATGTGATGCAACGGCGCCTAGACCCTAAGGAGACAGGTTTAATAGAGGGTGGTGGAACACTGATCTCAAACCTGATGGGGAAGTGATCTGAGATACCAGTTTCAGTTATTTCTCCAAGTGAAACTGAAAGCCCATAGGAGATGATGAGATCCAGGGTGTGGCCTAGATGATGTGTCGGCCTTTCCACACATTGGTTAAGACCAAAAGAGTTCAAAAGTGTTTTAAAATCATGAGCAAGTGGGTTTGAGGGACAACATACATGGATATTGAAATCCCCACAAACCAGGAGCTTGTCGTATTTAGGAACAACATCCGCTAAAAACTCAGAAAATTCACAAATAAAATCCTTGTTGAGTTTTGGTGGGCGATAAACAACTGCACACAACACAGAAGAATCCAGATCAGCCACAAACAGCTGAAGTTCAAAACTGTTATAACAAAGTGCAGATAATGACCTGCATCTGAACTTGTCTCTGAAGAGAGTGGCCAGCCCTACACCTCGACCTGACACTCTGGGACAGTTGAGGAAAGAACAGCTGGGGGGGAGGAGCTCCGAGAAGGCGCTGTCATCACCTGGTTTCAGCCAGGTTTCCGTCAACAACAGAAAGTCCAGGTCGTTGGTCGTAAAAAAGTCCTTCAATATAAAAGTCTTATTAGTGAGAGATCTAGTATTGATCAGCGCCATGCGAATCGGGCGCCTTTCAGTCTGTTGGGAAGCACGACTGAGCTGGCGGAGATTTCCGTGCACACAGCCTCGCTTGGGGCGCTTCCTGTTCCAGCAGCGGAGAGACGGACACTCGGAATCCGGTACAGTCTGCCGGAGCCACCGGTAACTGTATACCGGAGAATGCCACAGATTGCAGCCGATAAACCCCATGGAAGATCGGACAGATGGATGGTCCAGATCGCAGGTGGAGGATGATGCCAGGTATGTTCTGAGCCTGACACGTACTCCTCCTCTCTTGCCGCGTCTCTTGCGGCGCTTGTTGCGGAGCGGCAGACAGGGCTGACGCCGTAGGTAGGCCGGAATGGACGCCAGGAAGGGCGGAGGCGGCGTACCTGACTGACCGTCAGAGCCGTAGATTGAAACTTTCTCCGCAGACTTACATATACTTAAAAGAGTCAGGCGGTCATACACCAGCAGCGGTGACACATTTCGAGTGACAAACAGCAGAAACAGGCAAATCAACGATAAACCCAGCAGAGGTAAGCGGCGAGACACACATAGCGGCGCCATCTTCCTATCTGCATGTCTGCATCTAAGACTGACAATCTCCTGTTGTGTGCTTCCTGTTTGACAGGGCAACTTCGTACAATGTCTAGATCTGATTCTCCGGACATTGTCCAGACGTCAAATGAGAAAACGACTACAAACAGACAAAAAGCAATAATTTTTTCACATACTGTACATATATGGTGTCTGTTGTGCTGTTGGGACAACTACTCTCTCAGGTGAACCATTTTACTATGGATGTTGCGTGCATTTAAGGGTCCTTATAAACATTGTATTAAAGTTAAATCACAACAAGGATTACATTTACAGTTACACATTATTTGTGCAAAAGCAGCAATATGCAAATCTTGTCCTAGAAAGCTGAATTTAAAGAGCCTACTAAGCAGTTGCAAAAAAGCAAGCCTCCACCCAAAGCCTAAAATAAAAGTTATAGAGAGTTCTTTGTGTTCCACTTTTGAGAAGACCATGTTCTATATTCCTATTCCGAATTTTAAAAATAGCTCTGCTTTGTCATGTAGGATTTTCTTGGTCTCTCTCTGCTGAACGCTGCCTTTATGTAACCTGGGAACACGAGTGCGCTTGTGGTGTGTGTTCAGCCTTGGACACACTCACAGAAGAAGACAGTGTCGCTTCCTTCCACTCATCCAAACACCCACCTGATACGTCTGAACAACCACTGAGACAAATAAAATATGAAGGCAGATCTGTATCTGCTGCTGATCTACAGTACACCTAGTCTCGTTTTGCCAGACCCTCCTTCACAGCGCTGCAGAAGAAGGTCTGGCTAGTCCACACAGCATTTCGGGATAGGAGAAAAATGTGCTATGGTTTATTGGTATTTCTTTAAACCAATCACATTATTGGTGTACTTATTTTGGTGTACTTCAAAAGTTGTTTTACTCATGCTAGAGAAAACTCAGTTGGGCAGATAGTCTACCTAGATGTCTCAATTTACCATGCAGAGATCTGATTAGCAGTCAACCATAGTCCTCAAAAATTGACCGAAGTTTAAAATTCCAACACAAAGAAGCGGAAGGAAACGGACATTGGCAAAAAGACATGCATCCGGTTGAATATCCTACAGCACCAGAGCAATCCCGGAAGTGGAACGTTGTGGATATGGACTACAGTCCACCCAAACGCTACATGTGGACATTTGCCATCTCTCATTCAAATGGCAGAAGATAATCTATTTGTTTCCTAGAATGCTTCAATATAAAATGATAACGAGCCAATGAATACTTACAGGGGTGTAGCACAACATTCTAGGCCTTGTAGAAAGGCATTCTGAGGGTCCTGGGTACTCAGTCCCATTTCTTCCCCCCAGTCTGACACCCCTGAATAATCAGTCTGGCGAGAACATCTTTCAGATGTCAATGTGCACGAGTAGCATCCAGGCTGTCTGTCCTGCCTTCTCGGCAAATACAGTTGATTCATCCAGATGGCAGGACAACTGCTTTGCAAATGTCTGTTTTTGAAGGTTCAAACAATTCCAATTTAAATTCAAAGCAGCATAAAAGGAACACTTTTCAAAATAAATACCCTGAAATCTTTCCTGACTGCAACTGAGAATAGCAAGGTTTCAGAAAGGAAACAGTGGCTTATACTTTGTTCCAGGAATAATAAGGGCTAATGTCCTTTTGGACAGTCAATTTCACGCTCTAAGTACAAAATTACTTTAGCTTTGAAGGCTGCATTTTTTAGGCATCAGCACAGATTGCCTTGAGGACACACAATCAATAGTCAAATTCAGAGCAGGAGGCCTCAACGACACTGGCTATGACTGTAAATTGAGTAAGACTCCACCCTGTTCCAGCTGCTATTGTTTATGCTGTTTATTCCATATTACAGTGGTCATTCCTGAGAAATAATTTGAAGAGTAGACAGTTGTGTCAGCTGCTGCTTTGATTGCAAAATCTAAGCTTGCTCACATAAAATTACAGAGATGAAGCGATAAAATATCTACATGCTACAAAGAAGTCATTTGTTTTGTATTGGATGCAGAAATTAACCATTAATAGTTTAAATCCTACACAAGAATCAGGTGAAATGTGATGTTGTACCTGTTCGAATATCATGGCTGATGCCCTCCACAGAGATGATGGCATTAGCTATTCCGCGCCCTTGCAGGTCCCTCACCACACCTTTAATCCCACGATGCACCTGCACAATAAGAGCATGCCCCAAGGCAACCATGTTTGAATCCATCTCCAAGTTTACCCATCAAAATCTACTTCATAATTTAATACAATGTACATTACATAACGTGATCATATCATGTATAATGTATGATCTTCACAGTTAAACCTATATTTAAACCATGTTTAAATATATTTCCTCCTCATCCAGCTTCAATAATAAATAAAAGCTGTGACCCAACATGTTGCCTCTGAAGTCCACATCACTAGAGTAAATATAACATAACCGGCCGATAAGTCTTCTCAAAGTACCCACGAGAATGCAGCCTTATTTTGGCGCAACCTTTGCAACCATCAATATCAATATCAATAATTGCTTTTACTGCCAATTTCGAAAGGGTTTAAACATCCATTTATCTAAACAGATGGTCATTAAAATACTCTTGAGTATGTGTAGAGTATGAGATCCGCTTGTACAGTATTGATACAGCATTTTTTAATAAACACTGTACTGAGAAGATCAATAGGAACACATTGATATTTCATATTCCTAAAATAACTCAAATAATAAAAAAAGTGTTTATTTGTTTCGCTTGTATGCGCATGGGTTTCCTTGTGTGTATGTATAAGTTGCAGGGGGTTGCTTTGCCTCTGTACCTGCTCCATGAAGACAAGAAGTGACTCGCGATTGTTCTCCCACTCCTCAGGTAGTTCGCTCTCATGTGGGAATTTGTCACAACCCACATACATAGACAATTCAAAGCAATTGGTGTGCAAATAGCTGAAATCGTTCATACCTGCCAAAAATAAAAATATTTGTAGTGCAGCATCAACTTAAGTCAGCATTTTGTCATGTTTGAGGAGAAGTTGTGGTTTAAATTAAGAGTGGAATTGGTTTGAATCACTTTCACTTTTGCCGTACATTGTTTGCCTTTCAATTCTTACATGATGCTTCAAGCTGAAACATAGACGCTTTAAAACAGCCAAAGGGGTTCTATACTGAATGTGCAGATGTGCTCATGTGTGCTAAACAAAGCTACAGCTCAAAAGGATCAGAGCTGAGCAGAGAAATTCTGCATAATACAGTGTTAGGGGATCAGTGAGAAAACACCCGGGCATCTATGGACACTAACTGCCAGCCGCGGTGTGCCAGGATGCTCCGTTGATAGTGCCATCCTCTTTGGCAAAATCTTCTGTGTGGCAGACCCTTCTGTTGGCAGCAGTCATCAGGCGGTGGGTGGATGCGTAGGAGAAGGCCAGCCAGCGGAAGACGTGATCATCTGGGGTCGGGGTCTGCTCTCTGGCCACCCCTTGGGAGCGAGTTTTGTCGTATGGGAAAGTCACCACCAGCTCCTCCCTGGATGTTACTGCCCAGCACAAAGGGTATCTTCTCCATCCATGCTGTCAGAGCCCGTGTCTCCACAGCAACCTACAACGGGGACCCAGGAGAGGGGAGGATAATGTAATTCACTAAATCATCTCAGTGCTGTGATTGCAAAATTAACTCCCTCACGGTGAAAACAATTTCACTGCTCTTAAGACGGAGTGATAAAGCAATCAAAAATGCTGGTCACACACTCCAATGCTATAAACTATTTTTACTTATATTTAGTCTGAAAAGTCAACACATTTTCATCAAGAGGCAGCAGGCGAGCTTGCATCTAATGGCTTGTCTTTGCATGTTACAATCAGGATATTGATTTAAAAATATGGCTGCTGTTTGAACTCATAATTAAACTAGCCCTCCTATGTCTAAGCACTGGTGGGGCCGGTCGGGGAAGTGAGCGAGGTTAGTTTTCACAGCTCCGTAAGCACAGCTGGGGATCCAAGCTCTGCAGCAGCAACAACAGCTATTCTGGAGGCTCTGTGTGACTCACACGTGGCTCTCGGTAACGTCAAAACACTCGTGAGGATGAGCTTTTAATAGGTCGCTGGGTCTATTTTAGCTCACAGCCTCTTCGTCACAAATAGCAAAGGCATCAGTTTCACCCAAATTAGACATCACTGGTATGCCCACAAGCCTGTTTTACACTTTTCACTTATAGGATTTGTTCGTTAAAGTGGAGGTGCAAGGCAAGGACATGTTATTGTACGTGAAGTTCCTGGAATCTGAATGGCAATCACATTTTTAAAGATACACACAGAATTATTTTTTGACTCTGCATTGTAAACAATAAAAGCTGTGAAAAATGTTAAATTAAAATGCTGACGTTTGAATATCTCAGATGGACACACATGGCATTTCTGTAAGCTTTAATCAGAAAATTGCATGTCTTGTAGGGATGATATAATATACATGTTTAATGTGTTTAAAATACAATATAACAGTCAATCAGACTCACTGAAGCATTTTTGGACAGGTACCACTCTGGGACGGGCACATGGTGGTTGAACATTTTGCGAGGGATCCACTTCTTTGCCTCGGCATCCCACAGGATGGAATTGAGATCGGGGAAGTTATGGTGAATATCTATTCCATCATTGCTCCATCGACCCAAAGACCAGCCGCTGAGCTCTGAACCCTGCGCAAAAAACAACAGCAGTTCTATGATCACAGATGGAGCAATGTAACATGGCTCGGATGGCTTCATGGGAGGTGTAGAGTTAGGTTATCGTCACACTTTGCCTCCCTGCCATCAAAGCTCATCCAAAAAAAAGCTGCTTAACTCTGTAGAGATGCAGAGTGGGGCATTTATTCTAAGGCATAGTACTAACTTAGTACTTAGTACTCTAATGACCCTTTCACATTAAACAGAGTAAATTGATATAATGTTAATCTCAACAACATAGCTCAATGGCTATAGCTTAATTAATCTTTGCATCAGCAATGATAAAGTGTGTTCATATGAGAGGAAAAACAAAAGACTGGCCTGTCCACTGCACTTGTATATGTCACATTGGCTGAATGGTCTCTCATTTCTTTTAATGTAATGCACATTTCAGTACAAGCTAACACGGCACCATTAGCTTTTGTAAAACAATGCGTTATAGTACATACTGTGCAGTGCATCCCCACATCGGGTCACTAAAATACATGATATAATTGACTCAGACTTGCGTTTGACCTCCTCTTTATCTATATCTATCTATTTATGTATCAGAAATATTGGCCCTTTAATCTATCAGTCCTGCAGCTGATTTAAGACAATACCTAGCAGCATGTGTTTCAGGGCTTTTTTAAAGCAGAACAGGCAGCACATGTCCATTTACCATGTATTCAATTACATAAAACATTCATTGTTCATCAAGGCATTTCCACCAGATGGTTCCAACCAATTTTCCTGCATGCACCACACGCTCTCTTATCAGGCAAAGACTTGACCACAAATATGTTGTTGTTTTCAGCAGAGGCCAGCATGTGATATGAGGTCCCTAATGGCCGCCTTGCAGACCTACCACTTCAAAGGCTTTCGTACCCATCGGGGTTGACAGATGGCAATAGATGGATTCTGGTCTCTTCCACCAGGTGACGTATCCGCTGGTTGCCAGACAGATACTCCAGACACATGAACTGCATCAGCAGGAGGAGCAGCTCTCGTCCCAGCACCTCGTTACCATGGGAACCTGCTGTGTATCGAAACTCTGGTTCACCTGGACAACAGGTTCATACAAAGGGAGAGATGAGAGGGAGAAAGAGGGAGATTAAATATGCAATCACTGCAACTAAATTTACACAACCCTCGCTCAGAGCAACGCAGGGTGATGTCTCTGATGTTATTTTGCATTAATTCACTTCCTGAAGCCTTAAATATACTTACCAACTTCATGCTCTCCTGGGTTGTCAGAAATCTCTATGGCATACAGCTTGAGGCCGCTGTGACTCTTTCCTATGTTATAGATCCGGGTGATGTTAGGGCACATTTCATTGACCACCTTCATAAGCTGTGGATGGTAAATAATAAAGCATCAGGTCTTAATATATTATATAAAGTTTTTGTATTTAACTTGATATTTAGGAATATTTAATGTTATAAAAAAAACACACTTGTTTTCAGGTGCTTTAAAAACAGTTTACTGCCTACTTTTATTTATGAACAACAATGAATGTAGGAATTTTACCCAAAGGCCCTGAAAACTTATTTCCTTAATAGTATAAATTATGGAGTCCTACACAAACACACAATTGCCTGCCAACATTTTGGTTATTTTGATGAGAGATTTTGCTAGTTTTTTCTCTCTGTGTGCTTAGGAAAAGAAGATGTCACATACTTCCATGCACCAATCAGGATTGAGTAACATTTAAGTAAGAATCCTATGACAGCTGGTGGGTTGTTTGGTTACTTTCAATCAAACTTTTAACTTTGACTGTTGCTTATTTAGTAATGACTATTATATTTTATAGAGAAAAAAAAAAATTTGAAGTCAAGTTTTCAAGTATTTGAAACTTTAAATGCTGGGTACTTGATGCCTCAAAATGTTATTGGAAATTTCCAGAACAATATCACCAGTGCTGTTTCACAGACATTTTTTAATAACTCTAAATATTGTGTGGGGGCGGCACGGGGGCGCTGTGTGGGAAGGCAGTCAAGAAAATTATGAAAACAGTTTTGTGGAGGAGCTGATTAAAATAGCAACAACTATCATTACCATGTGGGCATGTTTGGAGACACAAAGAGTAAGTGCAGCAGGATAAAGACTAACAAGCTGCTAAGTAATCTGTTTTCTTTTCCCTTGTCCCTCTGTACTTGTATAAAGCGTGGTTTTCATGAAATAAGTTATTATATATTATTATATAATAACATATTATAGTTATTATAAGTTCTTATTACGTTGGTTGCTACAACAAACTCTTATTGCTTTGGATCGAAACACAGTGACAGTGATACCCAGTTTAGGTCATGATACATTCAAAGTAGGCTAAATTACCATATGCAACACTTACAAATGCAACGATGCATCTGTAACATACTCTCTCATTGTAAATGAATGAGTATCTGTCTTAGCAAAACTTTCATCGCAACTATATGACCTCCCTGTGACGCTAACTCCTTGACATTTGCAACACCAAGTGTGGTAAAAACACTACCGCTTTTGTCCAAAGAAGCCACTGAAATCAACACAAACTGACAGTCACATATAGCCTCTTTAAACTAATGTTATCATTAAAGAGAAGCTTCTTGGCCAGGATGTGCAAGGGTAATGGTAAGGTAATATCTGCCTCTTTAAAAATGTGGAAAATATTCTTTCTTTCCAACTATTTTATTATATCTTTCAGCTGTCCTCGCGCTGACAATATCAGTATTTCCAAGGCTACATTAAAATCAGTTCTCTTTTCACTCCTCTCATGGGATATGTACTTTATTTGAGAAGCCACAATGTGGCTATTTCCACTTTGAGGTTCTGACACAGAACTATTTAAACTGTTGTGGATAAGGGTGAGATACGGTACCAGCTATCTGAGTGCATGTAGAAAAGAAATGTCAAGTCTTTAGGAGCTGAGTTTTAAAAATAGCCCTTCCTTTCTTTGCAAAGGTCTATTGAGGATGGACACCCTGCGTGACACACATTACAGAGAAAAATAGCAGAAAAAAACAGTCACCAGGGGAAAAAAAGCTTTACAATGAGACATACGTTCAGAGCGTTAATTGGAGTAAGTCTCTGTGGGTCATAACAGCAGTTTAGGACACCTGTAGTCTAATGTTTGGCATAGGGGAGCTGCTACATTACAGGCAACTGCAATTCACAGCACTTGTACCTTCACAACCACTCAGTCACAGTGTAATCCGTGACAAATACAGCTGTCCTTCTCGGTACAAACAGGCTACTGTTCATGACAACTATATGAATAAGTAATGACACAACCCAGGAGATGGTTAATGCATTTTCATGTGGCTGGCAGCGCTCACTTCATTTGTTACTGCACACTTTGTTCTCACAAAGGACACAACTTGTCTGGTGTTGGCTCGCAGTCACACAAGATGTTTTATTGCTCCATGCTCTAGCGTCTTTGAATAAGCAGGCGGCTGATGTCTGTTGTTTTCTGTTCACTGTGACTCACCTGCCTCATTTCTTTATAGCTGTGGTGTCTGAAGTCCAAGTCGTCTGTCGTTATGACTTCATTGCGTCGGTGGTAGTAATTATTGGGATCTGTGAGGAATCAGAAAACATATAAAGGAGGTGGATGACTTATTTTGTTTGCAATGATACCAAAGGAAAGGAATGATCAGTCACGACAGGTGGGTCGAGACTATGGGCACCTTTATTCCTTTCCTGCAGTTTAGGTCGAGTTCAGTCAAATTACAAATAACCATATTATCTCCAGGGGTATACAACCATGCAGAAAGTTTTGTGCCGGGGTTTTGAGATATCTGCCGCCACCCTAACACATTTTTATTTTTATTTAAATGTGTGACCTTGCTGTGCAAAGCTTTCACTTGGACAATTGTTTTAATTTTGGATACAGGGATGCTGTCCTCTCGACAATGGCATCAAATCCGAAAGTGCTTACTTGTCTTTCTGAGAGTGTGAATGCTGTATTTTGTAGTTCTGTGTGTCTGATCTAGTCCCCAATCCTGAATCAAACTGATATTTCTACCCTCCAGCAGCAGGAACTAGTCATGTGTCTGCTTTGTCCATACAAACCCGTCACCTGGCATAGGACAACCAAGGATCTCCACTCTCATACAGATACTGCCGCTGGGAAACCACGAGCGAGGATTGACTCGGATGTATCGGCCAATCACTGGCGCAGGAAAGATGTTCTGGACTGGGATCTCCTTTTCCCTGTTGCCAGTGAAGATCTACTAAGGCAAACACATTCATCCAAATGGTGAAAAAAGGACAGGATTGTTAATATTATTTTATTTTGCAAATTAAACATCGGTTGATTTTAGCTGTTTTATTACATTCGTTACTGTGGTATATTTGTCATGGACAAAGCCTTTTGATCAACAGTTAGTTAGTTAGTTTAGTTAGTAAATTAACCAAATGTAGCCTAGAATGTCATTATCTCTAAAAGACAGTCAAAAACACTAATAAAATTACGAAGACATCATGTATAAAGAAAAGGACATACAGCAGATGTTAAAGAAGCTTTTGGAAATGGAATAAATTCAGTGAGAACATGCACAGGACGTTATTTGTTATGCTTTGGTCCACATAACCCTAAAGCAAACACACATTCACGCACCTTTAGAACATGATTAAACCTTGATACCACCAGGAATTTATTGTAAATTTTAACACCCACCATTCTAAATCTTCTCTGCACCCTTTGGCATTTTGCAAGACAGTTTGGCATTTGGCATAAAAGGTGTGTGAGTGGGTGAGCGGGAAGCTTGTAGCTTGTAGATTACTGTAGGGGCATTGTCTCCTACATCTATGACATCACCAGTCAAGGGAGTGTAGAGTTACACCAAAATGTCATTAGCTGCGATGTGAACTACAGTGGGTAGCAGCAAGGATATCATTTTCCTCAAAGACATAATCTGATCTGCATGTTTATTGATAATAGCATTATTAATATTGTTGTACTTTTACAGGCCGAATGCATCAGTGATCAGTTGCTGTTTTAGTTTGTTGTCAATAAATTCCTGTCTATTCAATTACATCAAGTGCTGAGACTGTAACTCTGACAATGAGCCAGAATCAGATTCCCATCTGCTTGAGGATCATCAGTATTTACTACTGCCTCCTCATTAAGCTTGGAAATAAGCAGAGAGGTACATCTTTCTCTGTAATGACTGTCAGACAAGAATTAATTTTTCTATTATGCTCCAGTCAACAAGGGACACACAAAACAAGACTCCTTATGAAGCTAGTTTACGCGGAGAAAGCATAATAATGCTTGAGTTCAAAAGCTTTACAGTGTGATAATAATTGTCTACTTTGTAGATACTTGTCAGGAGAAAGTAGCTTTAAATGTCATGATTGTTACTCACCAAGTCCTTGGAGCCGTTCTTCAGTGTTATCCAGGTGTGACTGTCATTGCTCACCATCACCTTATACGAGGTCACCCAATCGCTCCTGTTAGCATGAGAAAATCAGGGCATGAGTGGAAGAAAAGAAATATCCTATCAGGCTGAATTCAATACAAATGAGGTGACTGTGAGGAAGTCCCTCAGCTCAAACACGCTTTATTCTCACAGGATGGAAGTCTGTTTAAAAGTAGCACAATGGAAGAGGAGGTCAAATAATTTATATTCATATTATTTACTTATATCAAGTGTCACTTGAGCATCTTATTGCTTAAAGTTTTGAAACATGAGCAACAGTGAAATTTGCCATACAAAATTCTTTCATTTTAACTGGGTTGAGTTTCAGTTCTAAGTTCCAGAATATGTTGGCCATATAATCCACATAGACACATAGAGTGAATTTCCATTTTGTTCCACTCCATTCATTCATTCATTTATTCATTTGAATCGCTGAACAAATCAGAAATGTTGGTGTAGATTCAGGGTTTTGGACCAGGCTCACAATGCAATGGATTATTTATGTGAGTGATGCATAAGTCATGAATTTGAAAAACACAGTAAATGTTAAAGGAATAGTTTGACTTCTTGGAAAATGCACTTTCTTGCTTTCTTGCCAATGAGATGAAACCACGTCTCTAGGATAAATATGACTCTGGCCAGCTGCCATTTAGCTTAGAATAAAGACTGGAAGCAGGGAGAAACAGCGAGCCAGGCTCTCTCCAAATTTCAAAAATACGCCTACCAGTATGGCAAGTGTTTTACAGGCTGATTTCAGTAATTTACCGAAAATATATTATACTGTCAACTGAATAAAATGTCAACTGAATAAACAACCTTAAACTTCTTAAATTAGCATTTCAAAAAGCCTGGCTATGGTCCTAGCAACAATAACGTAGCTATGACAAAAACAATGCAGACTTAATAATCAACGTGATAGATTATTTTTATTTTAAAACACACTAGTATTGTCCATTTAAAAAGTATAGATAGAGTAGATAGAGCACAGAGTAATAACACAATGCTTTTTTGTCTGTCTGGTGATTTAATGTCCCATCCAGCCAGACAGAGCTCTACCCACGTGAGCAGTATGTAGGTTGACAGTGACTTCCATGCTTCTGGATAAAGGCATCAGGGCTGAGCTGGTCCAGCCTGGTAAGAATTCCCAGTTCTGCTAATTAGAGTGCTGTTATAGACACCGCAGACAGTTACATGCCCCACAGAGCTAATTGCGGGCAAAATGCTGTCTCGGGCATCGGTGTCTTCCGTGCTTTCAGATCGTGCTGTCCTAGAAGGAAAATCACCAGCACAGCCTGATAAAGTATCTCGCAATGCTCTACTACACAACAGTTTTCAGAAGTCTGGGCCTATCCTTTCCAATTAAGAAGTACAAAGAACAAATATTGTCAGATATTATTATAGAGCAAAGAGTAGAGTAGGTAGATGGTAGGGGAAAATGTGAACAAAAGCATTTGTTGGTTTTTTCGTGGAAATGGGACCCTGGTTAAATGCAAATACATCGTCCCTTTCTAAGAAGGCCTATTTTATTTTAAGTTCCCTATTAGAAAATGGTACCCCAAAGCTATTATGACAAAATACAACTTAATGTAGGCAGCATTTTAAACATATTGCAATATTCTGCGATATATTGGAAGGAAAAACTTCCTTTTAAGAGGCAGAAACCTCGAGCAGAACCATGGCTCAGGGTGGGCGGTCATGTGCCTCAACCGGTTGGGGGTGAGAGAGAAAGACAGACAGAGACAGAGAAAAGACAGAGAGAGAGAGAGAGAGAGAGAGAGAGAGAGAGAGAGTGAGAGAGAGAGAGAGAGAGAGAGAGAGAGTACAGTATGCGAGCATATGAGTCACACACTAAAACTTGCATCCTGGGTTAACTTTTCCCACTGCCCAATGAGTAATTAAAAGAGAAAAACCAACAAATGTGCCACGTCATAGGCTCAATATTTTCTGTTATAATATATTCTGGTTTATTTTAAACGTATAAGCCTTTGTTCTCAACCACACTGAGAAGTTTGGTCAGACATTTGACCACGTCATTTTTAAGATTAGAAAGGTTGTTAATCTACAATTATACATGATTGTACGTATTTTAACTTAATCTTAAAAACAGGAAAAAGGACGTGGCAGGCTTATGTACTGATGAGCTGAGGCAGTGGATGGTGAGATTATACACATGCCTTTGTATTTGGAAGTTATATTACAGAATTTGCCATGGAGACCTGATGGCACTATAATTCATATCTTAACGAGCTTCACAGACACTCTTAGCAGCACAAAGTAAACTCATCCCATGCTGTAGTCAGTATACACTTCCAGTAAATATAACTAAAGTGTTAAAATGTGTCCAAATCCCTACTTGTTAAATCATTCATCATCATTCAACATCATTTTTGTCCTTCATCTGAGTGGATTGAACAAGCTTACAGTCCAGTAAAAAACACTTCTCCAGTGATGTTTTTAAAATGCAGTGCCCTTTTAAGAGAGATGAAAGAGTGAGGCTGTACTCCAATCAATCAAACTCATAAATCCTTAATCCCACAGTGAAGGGATCAGAAAAGACTTGTGAAAAGGGCAAACACCAGGAAAGGTTCTACGCCATGTGGACGAGATTGAAAACCTTGTTTTATATTTGTGAAGTACAATTTTCCAGTGGGGTTTATAGGAAAATTCAAGACTCATTTAGAGTTCTGGAACAATTATTGCTGTCTGTCTGCTTCTAGTTTTCATTTCCCATAGTTATTTTAAAACTTTTTTATAACCATGTTATATCAACATGGTTATAACAACATATCATATATCAACAACTATTGGATAGATTTCCATGAAATTTAGTCCACACATTCATGTCCCGTCAGTCTCAACTGTACTTTGGTGCTAATTGCCAATTGTTAGCATGCTGACATGCTACACTGAGATGATGAACATGGTAAATATTATATTTGCTAAATGTTGGCATGTTCGAATCATCATTGTGAGCATTTTAGCACGCTGGTATTAGCTCAAAGTGCTGCTGTGCCTACTGTAAGTACAGCCTCACAGAGCTGTACGAGCATGTCTGTACACTCTGTCTCTGACTTATAAAAATGTCATGATGTCCACCTGTGCTTGAAATGAACTTCTCATTTAAGTATATCACTAATTAAAAAAAACAGTGGCAGAAATTGCAGGTTATTGAAGCAAAAAGCATTTCATGAATGGCATGACATATCTTCTTCTATCATCTAACATATCTTTTTCATTTTTTATCCTTTTCTAATCCATATTAAATGTGCTTAATTCCCAAGATTTATCAGAACTTCCATTTTTTATCTACAAAAATGAGTATCCTCTAATGCAGGGGTCTTCAACGTTTTTGAAGCCAAGGACCCCCTAACTGTGAGAGAGACAGAGCAGGGACCCCCTATTACATATTGAATTAAATTAAATTGCGTATTAAACTGGGCCTACAATAACGTGTGTGCAGCCTAAAGCCTTTATACATACCCTTTTAGTGCATAGAATACTAAGCTATTAAAATAATGTTGGTATGTTTTTATAAATCATGTTTTTATGTTGCACATTGAATCCTAAGGATGAACTGTATCTGTGGGTGGCTACCTTAGTGACTACCTGCAGGCCAGTAAGTTTAGGATCAATGTGTTGTTTTTTTCTTCACAAATAGGCTGATTTATATTTGCCAATACTTTGTTGGATTCATGTTAAGACATTTTCATCTTTGAAAAAAAACTTTCAAAAATTGCAAAGAAACAAGTCAGACAGTGTTCGGGAGTTTCTTTGCAACTTTTGACTTACTTTTCCCCCTCCAACGCACCTGTCTCTCGTTATAGATGTGCAAAGTATTTTTCTGTAATGAAAAACTTTCAAAAAATTAACTCTGAGTTCCACCTAGGGGCCCCAGACCCTTGTTAAAGATCCAAACTCTGATGGTTTAAAACAAACTTCAAACAGACATCGCTGTCACTTGATTTAAGGCAATTTAGAGAACTAACATGAACTCCATCCCCCAAAATTAGCCTTTAATGTTAGCTTGGACAAGAAAATCCTCATTCTCAACCATATGCAACTGTCCATGCATGTCTGTAGGGTTCCTACTCACGACCAGAGGGAGCTTCTGCCTTGTGTGATGACCCCTGTGAACTTAGTCAGCCTCCTGGCATCCACCTCAAACCACTGCAGCGGGTCATCTCTGCCAGCGCACCAGGCCCCGTCATATAGGTCATCTTCATAAAGGCCAGCCTGCAGTCCAGAAAACAACCGAGGAGAGCAGAACTTCATCCCTGATGTCCATGTGGTAACACAAACACTGTTTGGTGCCACACACTTATGCTGACCACCTCCGCTTTGCTTGCATTTGTTAAATATTTGTTAAAGGTCACTATGTTGACAGTGGAGGGGTTGAAGCATGCAAAAGTCAAGGCTGAGATGTTCAGATTTTAACCTCTGAATCTAAAATATGCTGTCAAGATAAGAATCAGCTTAGCTGCAGTATATCAATGTTTCTTTTACCATGATAAAGGCAGTACTGTAAATGTTATAAAACAGGCTACATCACTCAAAGCAGACTAGATCATACTTAATGGAGTGAACAAGGGAAAAACAAAGCCAGTGAAGTTGAGTTACCTTAATGAACACATCTGCGATATTGGACTGAGCATTTAAACTAACTTATTATAATGCTACACCCTCCATGAAGCCCGTACTCTTCCAGTTGACACTGTTGGCTCAGTGTGTGAACAGTCACACACATGCTGTGTGTGTGCTTCTTCCTGTTCTTCATCCAACTGCTAAGATTATGATGACATACTGCACTGTAAAAGCTGAGTGTATGCTATCACTGTCTCTTTATCATGTCGGTCAACTCTTTTTGAAGTACACCACTCAAATAATGTCAAGAAGAATGTGACTTGACATTTTTTGTACAAATGTACAATAAGTTAGAATTGGAATGGGTGTAAAACAAAGTGATGATCTGACAAATTTGGGAATTATTTTAGGTTAATACTCAACATTACTGTCTTGTGTCTAATTCATTATAAAGTGTTTACATTACATTAAAAGTCTTTTATCAAAGTCAAACATGAAGAAAGTAAGGGTTTAAGAATTAGTCCTGTACAAATGAAGTTGCCTCAGAGAAAAACTGGATTTCTGGAAGAATGTATCTTAGTTACAATTATAACTCAGTAAACAAACATCTCCCAATACTGAAAGTCGCGTGGCTCTGTGATTGAAACAAGCTGTGAGGTCTATCCAACTTCCTGTCAGGATGTAGGTTCGAAACGGAAAAGACAAATATGTGTTCAGTGAGAAAGAAAACTAAACGATACCCATACTTTTATTTACATGCTGCTAGGAGAAGCATGTTCCAGCCTTAAGAAGTAAATGTTCAGCTGCCTTGAACCAAATTCCTTTAGGTTTACTGTTGCATGATTGTTAATGATTCGGCAAGTAAATAGGCCTACTTCTGCCAAGGAGGTGGTGTTTTATGTACCATTTTTCTGTCAGTTAGCAGAATATCTAATAAAAAAGAACATATAATGTTAACAGATTTTAATTAATATGAATGTCATTGAACAGGTGATTACATTTGGTACCAATTCAGATCCAGTTGCAGACCCAGAACCTTTCATTACTTGAAGGAAAACAATAAGGATAAGGATATGGTAAGTTTTACTTTCTAAACACTGCTATTACATATATTACACATTTAGAGGGTGTTTAGTGGTGTCTAGCATTTCAATTGTTCATGTTTCACCACCAGTATGCATCTCCAAATATGAAAAAGGGAAAGTTAAATTCCTCACATCACAGAACTCTTGGTGTCTGGAATCAAACAGACTGTAGCAGCTACAAAAAGTGAAAAAAAAGCCAAGCTACATGGCCACAAGCCCGATTCAACAGGCAGCATCTGTTCTCTAAGTTTTTCTAATGATTTAAAAGTAATTGTTCTCTATAATGGACTCTACTGTATCACTGCCCCTGTATGATTCTTAAGAAGCACTCACATACACAGAGGTGCACACACACCACACCATACAACAAATCCTGTGTTTCCTGACACATAATGCCTTGTAGTCTTGTGCGGATTAAGAGCATGTGTGTGTGTTGCATTAATTGTATGGATTGAGAGCAGTGCAGCCTGCAGTAGATTAGGCGTGCTGCAGACAATACACATACTAATGCCCTCAAACACTGCTTGCACTAACAGGAAATTCCTCTTTTCTCAGATACCAATCTTTTTTGTTAGTCTTGGGGATGTGCCCCTGGTTCGATGGCAACACTATCACTTTCTCTGTTGAGTTGCCGCTGCGAGCTCATGATAATATCATCCACATTTAACTGAGCAAAAGCCAGTTATCGTAGGCGACATCTTTCCACAGAGCTTGAACATGAACTTAAACTGATTCTAAAATTAAAAGATGCTATCTCTGGATCATATTTCTTTTGTATTGCTAATTTGAAGGAGAAAGGTGAAATATATAATGCGAGTCCCAACATTTCTGGTAATCTTACCTGAATGTTAAGTCGACCTCTGTGAGCACCAAGGCCGTAGCGTTTCGTAGTTGAAGCATGAAGCTGGAAATCATCAATCTTCAATGTCTCCAGTCCCATGGGAGGGCATTCTGGGTAACGAGAGTGACAAATTAGCCTTTGACGCTAATGTTATGTATCATGTGTTGCATTGCTCCAGGATAATTGCTTTCTGCACAGTACGGTATGGCTGTTTGACTCAACAGTAATAAGCACATTTAGACAGTTCACAGTGAGCTCAAATGTGTGAACCAAACAAAGACAGCAGCTGAACTCTGTGTTTGTTACAGAGACGATTATAATAGGTGCTCTATACTGCAAACATAATCGACACAACACACATAGTGAACAAGGAACAGTTTAATAAAGGTTCAAATTAAAGCAGAATGTTATTGGGATAGCGGCCATTATCAGTGTTGCTGTTTCTTCATTCTGCCTCCAAACCAAACACAATAATTACTCAAGATGCAAATCTCATTACATCTTGAGTTATTGTTGTCAAAGCATGTGTCCTTTGCAGCTAATTGGATCACATGTAGGAGACAAATCAGGAAAAGTTCATTTTCAGTTCAATTTTCTCAAAACTTGGAAAATCAAACTACAAAAGGTGAGTCTGTGTGAAGGAAATGGATCTTAAAAGAGGGACAGAGGCTTTGATGTATAAACTGCTATGCATTTCAAAATGTGTCAATCTTCATAAATGATTAATGACATAGTGACAATGTACACTAGGAGCACTTTCTTTTTTCTAATTTTGCAATGCACGCCTATCACAGCCATCTAACTGCACAATGAATACATAATTAAATTGGCAAAATGTAATATCATGAAAGAGAAAAAATGGGAAATTGCAGCAGCTACAAACCTGTCAAGCATGTTTAAAGTTATTGGTAAAATAAAATGAATAAGAAGGTCTATTCTCATATTGTTGATCGCCTACGTTTACTTAATGCATGCTGTAGGCTGAAACACTGGTATACTTGCTAGACTGAGAGGGTTTTTGGTGTCAGTGCTATTAGCAGATATTGGATAAGCTGACAAACGGGTCAAAATCATGAAAAAGTTGTGATCCTTCAAGACCTTTTGCACAACATAATTCCCTTAGAGTACTCCAGCACTTTTCAATTGCTCTTCCAAAAAGTTGTGGGACAGATAGTTAAAAAAGAAAATAAATTAAAGCAGCAGAGGCTGATTTATTCTGATTTTTTCTTCGCAATTTTCCCATGAAAGCAACCTTTTTGTTTCACTGTCCATGCCTGTTATTTGAAGTCTCCAAGCCAACACTCAAATAACACTGAGGACATCACTATGACCTCATCAGGGTTATTTGAGTTATCTTCTCAGACTTGTAAGACCTAACTACAGTAGATGATGATACTACTGATACTGTGCAGGCATCCTCCCAGCCCAGATCACAGGACATGAGAGATCTTATATCTATATTTCTCACATGTATATTTCTTACATGTATCTTTACATCCAATAAGCAGTCATCGATATGACAAATCATCTTGTAATTAACTCCATGAGTATGGCAATCATCCAGTAACACCCACTAATGCCAAAGCAATGGTTTGGCAGGCATGCAGCTGTCTTCAAGGCACTATTTTAGAAAAACACACTCCTTAAAAAGAGAAAACTGCACATCACTTAAGAATGTTTTCATTTGCTGCTGGAGGGAGTTCATTTGAACAAATGCCTGTCTTTAAGTGATTGCAGAAACAGAGTTGGTTCACTAAATAGAGCTCTTTGTGTGAGATTGGCTCATCCTTTACACTACAATGGATATCAAGCAGTGAGTGCCAAATGGGAAAATAAAGGTTGATGTGTGAAATTCCAGGAGCCCAACGGCTCTTTGGGTCAGATCATGCTGTTTGCAGGCTTCCCGGATCATAGCGATAGAATTTCAGAGCAAGAATTGTGCACTGATCTGTTTTTACATGCAGCATATGCTGCACATGCTGCTGTCATACAGCAAATGAACACCCAGAAGTGTAACAGGCACAACGAAGACAAAGACATGTTCTTTAAAGAAATACTGTGGCTTGGACTTTTGCTTTTATAGGATGTATGCATGGAATTTTGGACATGTTCTGCAGTAAAGTCTTTGACCCATAAATGAAGCTGCCTTTGCATTGTATAACTGTTCCAGCAACCTAATATGTCCGAGGCACTGGAGACCAATCACATGAACCAGGATTTGTTAAGAAGCCTGAGAAAAAGATGATCAGCATCCAAAATCCACACATGCATGAGTCAATTTATGTTTAGTGCATTGAGCAAACATAGCTTGAGAGCAAATTAATGCATGCTGTAAAACTGAGGTGTAAAAGTTGACCAGTTAGTGTAGTATTCACAGTAACTCTATACAGCAATAAAACACACGTGTTGATCAACTTGTGACCCTGTATTCCGATATGTAAAATACTCTTCGTATCAGACACATACTGTAAGGCCACAGGCTTTCTAAATGGAGTGAACATATTAGGGACAATCCTGTTATGGTTTTGGGTTATTTCATCCTGTTTTCTTTCCCTTCCCCGATTCCTTCCCTGGTCTTGTGTTTGTGTCTTGTTTCTCCCCGGTCTTGTGTTGTTGGTCTTGTCTTGTGTTCCCCTCAGTGTCTGTATGTTCTGTTTCCTGTTTTATTTTGAAGTCTGTTTTTTGTCTCATCTCGCCTCTAGTTTTACTTCCTGTGTCTTCCCGCTTTTCCACCTGATTCCCTGCCCTCTTGTCACCTGCCTCTCCTTACCTCATTACCTCGTGTATATAATGTCTGTGCTTCCATTTTGTCTTGTTGACTTGTCCAGTCTGTGTACTTTCCCGTGAGTTTTACCTGATTCTCCCCGTGAGTCTGTTACAGCGCTTCACTGTGAGGTTTTTTTTTCCCCCTTTTCCAGTCATCCTGTTTTTGTGTTGACTTCCCCCCTCGGACCTGTTTGTGGACCTTTTACTATTGGACCTTTTGGGTTTTTGTTATTCTTGGATTTTGCCTGTTCCGTTTACTCCTTGTTTTTTTCCTTGGACTGTTTAATAATGCTTCTTTTACCTGCTCCTGCCTGCTTCTTTGTGCTCTGCTTTTGGGTCCTCTTTCCTGCCTGTGTGTAACAAATCCAGCCCTCCAAGCAGGGTGACTGCCATGTTGCAAAGCCCTAAATCAATATCCCCATCTGAATGCAATCCTTTGCAAGAAGACCCACATAGGAACACAGCATTTAACCTTATTGAATGAAACTGTTGCCATCTTGGAAGACTTTTATATTCCAATTACATGAGTAATTGGGACTGCAAGTAGGAAACATGTCTTCTGTTGAGGTTTTTCTTACATGTGATAAAACTATTGAAATGTTTATCCGTGAAATTCTGCAACATAGCTTATAGTAATGATTTAGCATTGTCAGTTGTAGGCTGATATCTAGCTAGAGTTTAGAGCAGAAACATCTTGTTTCAACACATTTCTGTCCAAGGGGAATAACAAATGAGCCGTTGAGACATCCGCTGAATCAAACTTTGAAATACCTCGCCAGTCTCAGGCCGCAGTTTAATGAATTCCCTATTGTTTCAGTATGTGTGGATGTGGCAGGCACCGAGGTTCTGCTACACCTCCAACAGTGGGCGGATAATTAAAGGTTTTGAGGCCAAACAATTTCTGAAGCTGAGTTAATGCAGCTCTTGATATATAGAAAGTATATTTTTTACATTTTAAATAAATCAGCTGGTACCAGGACATGCTGAAACAAAGTTGGAAAACAGATTGTTGAGTCACAGTTTCAGCTGTGAAAACTGAAACATGATTTTGGGAGCCTGAGCCTTCATAATCTTGACTGCCTGGGCTTCTTGGTGCCAGGTGTGTTGGCATGGAGCTACTATTTTCCAACACACATAAATATCCAACTTTCTCCTCCCATTCTCGAGTGGCAAATTAAAAATGGCAACCTTTCTGTCTGTCTCAGTAAGTTCTTTACAATAGCTTCAACATAAACACATAAATTCACAGTTGGCCACCACAGCCTCTCTTAATCTCCAAGAATTATTAAATACAGCTTCCTGTTATGCTAGAAATGTCGGACACTGTGTAAATAAGTTTAATCAGGGCAAAATCACCGCATTCAGAGCTGTGGAAAATCTGAGGTCAAAGCACATGTGCTTTGCCCTAAATCACGCTCTCAGTTGAACAACTTTAATCTGTCATCTGACATGACAGGAAAGCTACTGGGGCATCCTGGCTTCAGTTTAGCAAATATACCATGATCCATGGAAACCAAACACAATGCTTCATATTCAAAGACGACTTCAGTGCCTCTGTGGCTTGACTCCACTTCTGAAAGCATCATCTTATATTGCCAGACTTTTCCTCTGAGGGAAAATATCTTCTCTGAAAAGCTCTTCCCCTTTCCAAAATATTTGTCATCTCCGAGAGTTTGTTCTTTTTTTCCCATCCTAACGGCTCCCGTGAAAGTTAAGAAATGATCTATGCACATCGGAGGGAAGATGAATTTTCACAGGATTGTGAATTTCCCATAACAAGTGAGAGTGTCACCGGTTAGTTTACTCACCCTCTTTTATCAAGTTGTATTGTCCTTCTCCCTCTGAGATGCTGTTTGAGGTTTTCAGGGTGCTCTTCTTGTTCTTCTCAGCCTTTTTGTTGGCTGTTTTCTCTAAGGAAGGAAATTACATTAATCCAGAACAGAAATAAAACTTGTTTTTCTCCATTTCCTTTGACAGGTCAAATAACATTTAAAACTGCTGATTCATTGTTGTTAAAGGGTGTTCACACAGGAAAAAACTTTGGCTGGATTCAGAATTGGGTCCCGAACCAAGAGACACTCTTTGGGCACAGAATTAGCAAACATACTCTAAATAAATTTAAATTCTATTGCTCTTACATTCAATCACAGTATGTCTCCCACTCACAAGGGCTAAGCAGATGCTCATTTAAGATATTTTATACAGTAATACAATATATAGTGTCAGATTACTGCTTCAAGGTTCAAATTAGTCACAGGGGCACAGAGTCATGAAAGGGAGGCGTGTGCCTTTTATTAGACTGAGTGTCAGGTCAGGATTGGCCCCACGTGATAACAATCCTTCTCACATCTGAAAGTCTTTATCCTCCTCTCATTCTGAGGACAGGGTAAAAATGTGGTTCAGCATAACAGATATGGAAGGCTCTGACATATGATCATTTAGATGTTGGTGAGGTACAGACAATGTTCATGCCAGTAACACAATAAACACAAGTAAATGTCCTGTATTTAAAATTCTACTTAAGTTAAACCACAACTTTTAGAGTTTTAAGGTTTTGTAGTGAAGCAGCAAAAACAGCACTGCAAGGTTTTTCATCTGTTCCCTGTTTCTCCACGTTATGGACCTGTGCAACCATTATGTAATGCTATCAGATCAGTTGAGTCTCCATGCTACTCCAAAGTTATTCGATTATTTAAATTATGCCCAACAACCAAAAAATGAAACAATTCAAGAACCAGTACCCCAAAACTGTACTTAAAGCTGCAACAAATTAATTTTGTTTTTTTAGTTGTATTTGTTTATGTATTCACTTTGGGGCAGCAGAACACAGTACTGACAATTTAAAAGTTGTTATGGTAAACGTGTTAGAAAGCAAATTAAATTAAAAATGTAATCATTGCCAAAAGTATTATTATGATGAAGATGAATAATTCTTTTTTCAGTTGACATACATAATGATTATTTTCCACAATTTGCCAGCGTATCTAACTGAAAAATGATTAAAAAAGGCCTAGGAATTGTACATTTTTATTAAATTACTTCATAACCCTTAATTAGTTTAGATTTGTAAGCTTTTTTAAAACTCAACAGAGACGTACACATGTTCAACACATCATTAAGTTAATTTGATAATTTAACCCCAAAACTGAAATGCATTTATATTTTACATTAGTCCTCACTTTACCAATTAAAAAACCTGCTCTAGATCCTGCAGTCCTTAAAAATTTCAGGCCTATCTCCAAACTGCCTTTCCTTTCAAAAATCCTGGAGAAGATTGTGCACATTAAATTAATGATGTTTCTGGAAGAACATAATATTCTAGAGGTTTTCCAATCCGGTTTTAAAACGTTGCACAGCACAGAATCAGCTCTTTTAAGATTTTTTTTTGGGCTTTTCCACCTTTAATTTTTGACAGGACAGTCAGGTGAGAAAGGGGGAAGACATGCAGGAAATAGTCACAGGTCAGATTCAAACCATGGACCTCTGCTTTGAGGCATAAACTTCTCGGTACATGTGCTCCTGCTCTACTACTGAACCAACCTGGACACCTTTTTAAAGTTTTTAATGATATATTTTTAGCTACTGAATCTAGTAACTGTGTTTTCCTTGTGCTTTTGGATTCATCAACTGCATTTGACACAGTGGATCATGAAATATTGATCACATGTTTGAAGCAACGGGTGGGCATCAGGGGCTTAGCACTGGAGTGGTTCAAATCGTACTTGACTGACCAAACTTTATGTGTTAGCCTTGGTGACTGTGTATCCTCCACTCCTCCACTCTCGTGTGGGGTCCCACAGGGCTCAGTTCTTGGCCCTCTCCTTTTCTCTCTCTATTTGCTCCCACTTGGTTCAATACTTAGGAAGCATGGTATTTCATTCCACTGTTACGCAGATGTCAGATGTGTCTCTTTTTTAAATTGTAATGATGAAAAGATGGAAGTGGTTTTTGGTGGCACCACTGGGACCCCTCCCTGTAGATCTGGGTTCCGTGGCACAGTATGTTAAACCTTGCATCAAAAACCTAGGGGTCAAAGTGGACCTGGAGCTTAAGTTTGATAGTCAGATCAAGGCTGTTGTCAAATTAAGTTTCTTCCACTTGCGGCAGCTGGCCAAAATAAAGCCAATACTGTCAAGACAGTACTTTGAGACGGTAATCCCTGCCTTTGTTACCACTACGCTGGATTATTGCAATGCACTTTATGTGGGGGTAAGTGGTCCTCCATCGTCCGTCTTCAGATGGTACAGAATGCTGCTGCATGTCTTTTAACTGGCACACGTAAACATGAGCACATTTCCCCCATTTTAGCCTCACTCCATTGGCTGCCTATTCAATTTAGGATCCATTTAAAAAAAATCCTTGAATGGTCTTGCCCCGCCCTACCTTGCTGAACATATATGCCCTTACGTACCTTCACGCTCTTTCAGGTCAGATGATCAGCTGCTCTTGAGTATGCCTAAAACTAAGCGGAAGCTCAGAGTGGACCGTGCCTTTACGGTGTTGGCTCTAAATTTGTGGAATGATCTGCCTCTGCATGTTAAATGTTTTTATTTTTTTTTTTTTTTTTCTGTACAGCACTTTGGTCAACTTTTGTTGTTTTAAAGCTTAACAAATAAAGTTGGATTGGAATTTCAAAGATAGAGAATTATAATTACATTATCTTAATAAAAAATAAATAAAAATGAATACAGACAGGAAGGTGAAGTTTTTAAATATACAAGATCTGGAAATTATATAAAGATTATGAAGATTAGAGCAGCTTTAAGTTCAGTGCATCAATTAATCTATTTAGTTACTTCCCACGCCTGTGAGTTTCCAGTTTTTGTTCTACCATGAGCATGCTGTCAACATGTAACTGGCAGTAAGCCTTCACGGGCCTCAATAAAAACAATTTATCTTGTTAATATGATGCAGTGTGATGGCGATAAAACAAACAACTCTCATCAAAGCTATGCAGTGACTTCTTTATATGTCACTGTTATAACATATTTCGGCTTTATTCCCACCTGCAGCAGGTATTCCTGCTGAGACACGTGATGCCAGAAGCCTGAAACATGAGGTCATTGTTGATACAGCTGCTCTAAATTATCTGCCACCAACCAACTGAAAGCCCTCACGCCTGTTACTGTCCTCCAATCACCTGGCAGGATCTCAAACATACCTACAAACCTGCTACTGCATGTGCTGAGAGTCCTGTACAGAGTGCTTTAAGCTATGTACAGCACTGCTGTGTCTTGCTGCTGTTGGAAAAACGTGGATTTCACATGTGTTCTAGCCCCTAAATGCAATGCAGTCCTGACCTCTGCAGTGGGGGAAGATGTTAATCCTGCTGAAGCCACACAGAAACATGGCTCTGATCTATGTGTGCAAGGGGGGGGGACTACCTGAGGAGGTCATAGTTATTGTTTTTTTCTCTGCACATCCATCACCATGTGATTTGAATTGAATTGAAGCCTGGGGCCCGTTAGCTGATCCTGAGAAAACGTAACTTTCTAAATATTACCTGCAACTTTCAACTCTGACATACAAAGTTCACTTTAAAAGCATCAGCCAATCCAAAAAGCCACAGAAAATAAACAAATTGTGTTTTAACGTTTAATCCCAAAGCACATCCTTACTAATTCTATTTTCACTTTTATTTTCTTAAAATATTATTCACAACTTACCAGATAAATGATTAGCCATACACTGTCATGTATATTTGCAACACTGACTAATAATGTCACTTTAAAAGTTTCAGCAGAACTTTTTCTAACTAAACTCTACTGTTGTGCTGATTGGTTGCCCATGGCACTGTGAAGATGATTTTATGAAGGACCGAAGGACGTTTTACTACTACACCTAAAAGCAACACTTTCTCAAGTTGTCCTTCCAAAGAGATGGCAGTACTTTTACCTGATTTTACATCAGCTCTGTTTTTTTCCGTCTGCGTGCTGCTGTCTGCTTTTCCCTTGGCCACTTTCTTGGCTGGCTTTTGGCTGGGGTGCACATGCCTGTCAGGTATTGAGGCCACAGGCTTCTCCAGCACTTGGACCTGGTTATACTGCTCTCTTTTCAGCAGCTCATGCATGTAGTAATCCTCATCCTCACCGGCAGAGCCTTGGCTAAGGTCTGCAAGCCCCACAAGGAGTCCCAGCAGTGCCAGGGGGGTTAGGAGTGATAGGCGCTGTCTTGTCATGACCCGGGGGATTATCTCCAGCTGTGAGTCCTGATGCCGTCTCCAGAGGAGCCTGCTGCTGCTGCCGGGCTGCGTCCCATCAACTGCTCCCCTTCCTCTCTCTTCCCACTCCAACGCAGAGAGTTTACAAAGTTCTCAGAGCGCTCCAAGTCACTGACGAAAGCAGCGGAGCCAGAGGGTCCATAGACGCCTTAGTCTGGGAAAAATGCAGTGAGGGAGGGAGAGCAACAGAGAGCAGGAGATGAGGGAGAGGAGAGGAGAGGGAAGAGGCAAGGAGACAGATCGCACCGTTGTCTCCTTTAGATGCTGGCAGGTGACTCAAAAAGAAACCTTTTTTTTCTTTCTCTCTCATAGATTCAAACCAGCCCAGGCTGCTGCTGACACATTGCAGTGTCACTGTATTGACATTGGCTTTGTGTGGGTAGAAGAGAAATAGGAATAGAAATATCTCTTGACACATTTAGGATCTGCTTTCATCTCCATATCCTCCCACCCTGTCTGGGGCAGGCTTTAACCAGAGGAAAGTTTCTTCTTTTCCTGCGGGGGAATCAATTCGGGCACTGCTCTCAACCAGTTTGCAATTCTGTGTCCAAAGAAGAAGCAGAGGCGAGTTTCCTGATCCACACATTTTTTTAAACTTGCACAAAATATGCATTGCCAAACAAACAGCAGTAGTCATCATCATCTGCCCTGAACAGTAAATCACACTGGGTGTACAGCTGTCAGAGTTTAGTAAAAAAAAGTGCACTTATTGTATTGAATGTTTCTTAACACCACATCATATCTCTTTACTGGGAAAGCTAATTAACGTGTTGCTCTTCTTCAATCTGCTGCTCGTGTTTCAGCCAAGACCATTTTAGTCTCGGCAGTAATTTACACGTTAACAAGCGGCTGAGATTGACTTAAACAAACTCTCTGTGCAGCGTCCGGGCACGTTCTAACACAGGAATGAAGCGATGCCCCGTGTGTCACACCTCATCACATCAGCGCCGTCTGTTCCTTATGAAGCTCTTTCTCTCCTCTTCACTTGCTCTCTCTCTCTCTCTCTCTCTCTCTCTCTCTCTCTTCTCTCTCTCTCTCTCTCTCTCTCTCTCTACACACACACACACACACACACACACACACACACACAGCTGCTGATGGAGTCTCATTCTCACAAGAAGACAAAGCCCAAAACCAACACACTCCTTATTAAAACCATACTTGAGTTAGATGAAGGTTTCATCACAAGGGTCCCAATCAGTTCTATCTGGCGTTTCAGAAGCGCTTGGAGTATTTCTAAGCAGAGACTATGATGTCTAGCCTTGGGCCTTAACAATTTAGTCATGAGGAGAAGTGGGATTCCACTAAACATTTGCACAACTAATAGGAACAGTTTTGGACATTTCATCAACCTAAGGCAAGACAAACTAAGGCAAAGATAATAATCCCACAACAAGCCCAGAGCCCCGCTTGGATGCTGCCCAATTTAAATGCACTGGTTCATTACACATAACTGATGTGGACAGACATTGCATACAGAGAAGTCTAAATTGGTTGTATGGAAATCAGACTTTAACCTGAGACTATAGCTTCTGAATGGTGGCTAAAGGAGGCTGAGGCTGTAGGCTAATCACAGAACAGCAGGATCTGGAGTGGGTGGACAGCTCGAGGCGGGAAGACTCCATGCTCGGCTGGCACAGTCTTTTGTAGCAGGCATTTGCTGTTCGCCCACTCTTCAAGGCTACACCCATCCTAAACGGTCTGGGTGGAAAAATGAGGGAGGAACGATGCAAGAGCATTTAACATCAAAGGCTTAGACACAAGAACTATCTCCCTCCTACTACGTACACCTTAAAACAACCACAACTTTGAAGTGTCTTTTTAAATGCATGACTACACTATAGCTGTGATGCTTGGATGCCAGTCTACATTACAGGAGTGATTACTTGATGGCATTGTAAAGGATTTCTAAACCAGTCTGTCTGATCACCACCATGTGAAGAGCGTAACGTGACATATTTGGCTGTTTGTTGTGGTTTAAGGACACCGACCACAAGGACTGAATGGGTTCTGTGATGCTCATCATTTTTAGGTGCCATTTGACCAAAATCTTAACTCTCATTCTCAGTTCTGTTGTCAAATTATGTTTTCACTATTCACAAAAATACAGCCATAACTTTCTTTTAAATGCTGGCTTCATTTCTTTACTATTCAGATGACTGTAGCTTGGTTTATTCCATCCATACATTTCTTTATTTTCTGCCTTCATTTTAAAATGCTGCAGCAACCTAAACTCAGTTAGCATCTTTACAATGGTTACCAGTGCATAATGCAAAACACATAAACCCAAGCCAATCTTTTCTGAGATCCTTGGAGAGGACCCTTCTGGAATTTCCAACCAGTCCCTTTGGTTGTTTTTCATTGGTTTGGTACCCATATCATCATTCTCAAACACAACTCATAAGGGCAATTTCTGAGGTTTGTTTGAGATCTAAAACTAAAACCACTTTGTCATGGTTAGGGGAAAATCAAACTATTAATCAAGCCTATGCAGTGTATGTAAATTCCTTTCTGTGGCAATACAGGAATGCAATATGAATACATTATTGTTGAATTAGCTAATGTTTTGCAATGTACAAAATCAAATAAAACCCCAAAACTAAGATAAATCATAGATATGGACCATGTTTATCTTCCACTGGCTGCTGCCTTTACACACATGGCTTTTATTAAATGTATATATTGTACTTTAGAAGTTACTTAGACATGGACACATTCATTAAAGCATGAAATGTTTTTCGCTCCGAAACAGTCAATTTTCTGCATTCAAATACCTGCCATAGTCTGAAGCAAGCAGATCAAACAGCCGCTTATCAGACTGAGGAGCAGAGCAGCTTGAGGCAGGGATGTTGTGACAATAGCTGTCTTCTCAGTGAAGAACACCCAAGGTGGGAGAATGATGGCTCCTGCCTTTCTCCATAATCTCTTGTAGGGAGAAAATCCCAGACTGAATTCTCATTAATTGGACATCAATGCCCAGAGTGACAGGTTAGAGGCTCAGTGGCAAATACCTCCCTGCTGTGGCTTTAGCACCTTGTAATTGATGAAAATGGGGGACTGGTTTGAGACACAGAATCTGTGGGTGGAAAAAAATAACGTCTAATGGTATTGTGCTGTTAAGCAGGACATGGCAAATCCAAATATTCCCTGACAAACAATGTGTAGTTAGTGACAATTGGGATTTACAGTGAGGAATTAAAAAAAGCAAATGCAATATCACATGCTGACACTTTTTAAACATAACAGATTAAAGCCAGTAATGGACCCACAGTGGCTTTCAAGTTTTTTTCCTTTTTACTTGAGGGGAAGCTCTGATTATTGTATGTGTAATCTCATACATTCTGCACCGACAAAACTGTATGAATGCAAACACATTTTGTAATCATCCATCAAACACAACCTTGAGTGTGTCAAACTGGCTTGTGCCCAATATTTCTAATAAATTCTGAAGTTACGAGTTCATTGAGGACAAACAGGTACACCCCTGGTTGACAGGGACAAACCTGCCTTGTCTTGTTTATTATTCACATGTCTGGTGTAATGTAATGCAACACATTCATGGATCCAAAAAGTGGCAGATTACAACCTTGGATTTACCACTTTAAATCATGTGCATTTTATTATACATGAAGCTCAACTCCTGGCGTTATTGATATGCGGACAGGCAGGGAAACTAAATATGTAAGCTAGATCTTAGTTCATCTAAAACTGTAAGACAAATGTGCTGAATTTCCCTAAGATGACAATGGTGCTATCAATGTTTGCATTTTATGTTGATGCTTTGTACACTTTAATGACATAGACAAGGAATAAACAGGCCCATTGCATTGTTCTTCCTAGACTAATATTTGGAGGTTTGTTCCCAATGTCACAGATTGTAAAACTAACATTAAAAAAATAAATCAATTCCTGCATAGCTCCGGTTGTATACCCTTCAAAACTTGGTTCCTGTGTCCATGGAAACTGTGTGAAACGTGGTGACGATCAATTTGCCGGCACACACGCAGGGCAGTATGCTTTGAGTCTTGAAATCTGTGTCAGCTTATGTTCTCTTGGTATCATACTTGAAACTTTAAAAAAAATCCCTACCGGCCTTACCAGCCATGTCAAAGATATAAGCCATTTTTATTGGTTTGATTATAGTCAATGTATTCAATGTCTTGACGTAGCAGGATATCAATGCATGACAGTCAGTTGGTAATATTACTTGGGTGTGTAATGCTAAAGCAGATTTCAGATGTTCTGAATCAGGTTCAGTTCTAGTTTGATTAGTTGTTTTTTTTTGTTGACATTTTGGGTAACACATTATATTAACCATTGCTAATAAATGGTAAATTGATAGTTAATTAAACTTAAACAAAAGTTAATAGTTCTTTTACTGTTAACTAACAACTAAATGGTAATTCATAATGTTTACTTATTATTAGTTATGCTATAATTTGTTATTTTAACTGCTTGTTTTTGCTCATATCATAACATTGTGTTTGTTAGTTATTAAGAAATGGTTTATAAACCATTAATGAACATTATTTGGATGACCTATAATAATCATCTCTTTTATAGATTGCCAAAAAAGATTAAATGGGGCCAACTGAATGTTACTTGATGCTTTATAAACCATTTATATAATATTATTTATTAACTTATTATTATAAGCATTAGTTGCAGCTTTACCATCCATAGCCATCCAAATAATATTTATGGATGTTTACAAAACAATTATTTACCATTGATTATCTAAATATATATGTATGTATAAAATTTTATATTACACTAATCTATTGATAAAATACCATACATTATGCTATAACATTAGCAATAATAAGTAAACTATTAATTAAATCATAATTGTATTGTTTGTTAACAGTAAAATAACTATTAAATGAAGTTGAAATAACTATCAGTTTACCATTTATTAAAGATGGTTACAAATAAAGCGTTACCACATTTTGTACCTCCTAATTCTGTTCAGCACAGTAAGATGCGTTTTAACCACATACAAAATCAAAACAGATTAAAAACTAATCATTTTTGAAATGAAAGTTATGGAACCATTTCTACTCAAGCAAGAAAACCCTCTAAAGTACAGTTAGTGATGCATGACTGTATGATCTGTCTTTTACACTCGCTACAACCTACTTTTATGGTTTTTTACTTTCTGTATTGGCTCTCTCCAATTATAGCAATACTTTATGATCCTTGCAGAAACTATTGCATTTGTCATAGTCGTACAATTTGGGCCAATTTATTGTTGTTTGCGGTTTGGGGAGGTTGTAGGATAGACTCCCCTTTGGAGACCTTAAGGTTATGAAAAAGCTCTTTATCTATTGATCACACATTAAGACCTCAAGCTCCTTGGTAAGATACAGTACGTCAGATTGACTTCTCTGTGGTCTGGATCCCGATGCGTTTCAGTATATCCGCCCCCAGTTTCCTCCTTGAAAATGTTCCTTTCCTGAACACCTGTGTTTCTAATTCGTTGTCCATGTTCACGAGGCTGGGCCAGGTTCCAGCTAAATGTGATCGTCACAGACCAGATGTTCACATCTAATAACAGTATTTAATTTGCATTGCATGACAATCCTGATAAAAGCTTGAATTTACATGTTATAAAAGTGGATTTAGCTCTTGTATGTTCTTTACTACCATGTTAGTTTTTTGCTGTCCAAACCTATTGTCTCAGGGAAATGGAAATCATTATCTTTGACTTTGTTGACACACTGATGAAAAAATTAAAAGGTTATCAATCTCCAACACGCCAAGGATTTCTTCAATGCACCAACAAGGATTTGATAATACAGCTGTGCTCAGCATATTGACAGTGAAGCAGTGGTGCACGTACTTTGGGCACCCTGAAGGACATCTGGTAGGTTAGCTGCAGCAAGGGGACGGTCCGCCAAGACACAGATGTAACCACATTAGAATTCTCTACTGTCCTTGTTGTGAAATGCTTGGCTGGATTCTGAGGTGGGAGTTAATGCAGAGCAACAACCCTGGATCCATTAAACCTTGTTGAACAATGACAAAACTGCAAGGGCACAAGGGGCCCAGGAGGACAGAAAAAACAAACAAAAAACAAACATCTGGTTTAGCACATTGTCCATTGTTAACGGTTTGGTCTGATAAAAATAACTGTATTGATAAATTCAGCCATATCGACACTTGCCCAAGAGTAAACAGAACGTTGCATGTTATATGTTAACAATTCGTATCATACCCAAGAATTTACGACCGCTGGTGGTTCACGTGATAACCGGTCACATGACAGTTAAGTGTAGTGGTCTTTAAAGTTAAATTTAGCCAAAAAAAGGTTACTGTGAGGCGACTACAGAGCGTTTTTTATACAGAAGCAGTCAATGTGGTGCATACAGCAATACATACTTGAAATTCATAAGAATTACAGTTCACTACTTTTTTTAGCTATATGGTTAATTAGAAAAACATGAATAGAACCATCAGATGACAAATAATTAGGATGCAAATGTGCAGGAAAAGGAATTCTTCAGGTTTAAGACATTTCCAAAGATTTTGGCTGCCCGCAACTATTAGTTTTAAAAGAGCCCGCAACAATATTTACAAGTATAATGCCCGAAAATATATAAAGAACTGCAATATTTTGACAATGCCATCACAATAGCTTAGCTTAGTAGACTGTGTGAAGAAAGAAGCAGGGCAGTCAGTGATCACTACGCCAGGGACCATTTCTATTTATGTGTCCAAAAGAGATAAAATTGCATAGCACAGTATATCACAAACAGATGTTTTGGGTTGAACTCTTAATACCCCACAAATGTTAGGAGAGAGAAGTGAACAGGACTTGCAGAACTCTTCAGTGTAATATCCTCAGTTTACTTTTGGATTACTGTGTGTAATATTATACAATCATTGCTATGTTAGACATTTTCTCTAACAAATCTCACCCACATTTTTATAAAGATCTGTATTTTACTTATTCCTGGATTCCTAGCTCGCTCCATCCCCAGTGGGCATGACTGGGCCTCAAATAGTTAAATACAACTGGCAGGCTATCAGAGCACTCAATCAGCATGATGAATAGCAAATGTTTGTTGCATAAACTTTGTTTATCCAAATGTTTCTTTCTTATCTCAAGACACTCTCCATTAATTATTGACAACAATGAGACACATTTTTTAATTTTCACTCAGCTTGTTTGAAAGGATCATGGGAGAGTTAGCAGGAGATGTAGTGATCATGACATTGTTGGATGCCTTTGAAAGCATTTTCGACTTTCATGGTCAAAGGTCTTAAACTTACTTGGTACATAGTCCATATCCTTGATGTTCCACTTATGGGATTGCCGGATCCATGTATTTTCTGTTAATCTTCTGCTTTCTTTGTGTTGGATTTTTAAATTTGGTGGATTAATGAGGACTATTGTTGACTGCACCTTAGATCTCTGAAGGGTAAATTGAGACAGCTAGCTGGACTATCTGTCCAATCTAAGTTTTTTTCTCACACAAATATTTTGCAGCAGCTCTGTGTGGAGCTCAGCGCCGCACATGATGATTCTGATTGGTTAAAAGATATGCCATTAAACCAGAACACATTTTCCTCCCATCCCCGAATGCTATGTGGAGTTGCCAGACCTCTTCCTTCAGCGCGCTTTGGAGGAGGGTCTGGCAAAGCAAAAGTACTTGGTACACAACTTGGAGACCAGAGTCAAACATCCCTCACATTAAGAAGTCCCACTCCCACACCACAATGGAATTTCATTAAAGCCTAATCTGACAGAGGGCTAAAGCACGACAAGAAGGAAGAGCAGAGAAGCTTAAACATACCTGATGAGGAGTGAAAAGAAAAGTGGTGGGAAAGACATTGGAGAGAGCAGCCTCTGCTAAGCCATGCTTTAAAGCTTATTCAAACTGACAGAGGAGAAATGGACCTGGGGACAAGGTTTTGACCAGTCACATCCAACATCCTGTTGTGAATCCCATAAATGTGACCTGAATGTGACAGCCTACCTCCATATTACGGGTTCAGGGATGCTATCGCCTTGCCGTCTGCATCTAGACTTCTTTTTTCCACAAAGGAGGGTTTATAGCAACAAGGACATTTTCTAATGTTCATATCACTGATTTTTAAGTGAGAATTAAATTGTATCTCGATCTATACTGACATTCTGAGAGCCCTGGAGCCTCTTTATGGACTAATGGTGGGGCCTACTTGGAAACTCGTTGGTCTTGAAATGAGCAAACCCTGCTTTTCCGTCTCTTAAAGGATAGGGTTGGCGACATTTCTTATGCTACTGTTTGTCATTGAGAAAACCAAAACCAATAAAGCTTTGATATAGTTTAATTTAAAACAAAGGCTAATTAATTTCCTAAAACAGATGGGCACTGCATTTTAAGTAATTACTACTCAAACATAAGAAGCCTAAGTACTGTATTTTTTTGCTGATTCATTAATCGCCATGTATCTATATCCTGATCCCCGTTTATTTTAAATAATCCATAGTGAACACCTTTAATTGTACATAGGAATAAGACAGCTTTATCTTAACACCTGCTGTTAAGGTTTCCTTTAAATCTATCTGTTTATTGAATATTGAGGATTGAAGTAGGGGCTATATTAGGATCAGGCCTTTAGGGGGGCTCTGCCCTTAATGAGAATTTGAATTGGATACAGTGTCTTGCAAAAGTGTCAACCCCTCTCTGCTAAATCAGAAATTTCATTAGCCGATAATCTCTGAGCTAGTTACTCAACAACAACGTCAGCTAACAATTTTTGACACTAACACTGTGATGGAACTAAAGCTGACACTTAAATTACAGTAATAAATGTCCAATTTGACACAATATTCTAACATTCAGCAATTTTAGCTGCTTACGTTTCAATTTGGGTTCTAATCTAACTTCTTCTGGGGACTAGCAACATTGAATTTCACAACCGTCTCCTGCTCGCCCTCTGACAGATTATACAGAGCCTCAACCAAAGGCGGGAGTCTGGCACAACCACCTCCAAACTACAGTTCTGTTGACCCTTTCCTTGACTGGGTTACAGATGCATGGCATAGGCTACAGCCACACAGGATTTCAAATCTGCTTCAAACCCTTTCAACCTGTAATTGTCCTCTGTCACTAACAGACAAGTTCACAACTGTAACTTGAAGCACTAACATTGATTTGATAAAAAATCATTTTGAGATGAAATTTAGGGGAGGGTCTAAAATCGCCAATGGATTGAAGAACAGAATTAGCCTAATTGGCATTTATATTGTAACTTCTTTAGGATGACAACTGCAGCTCCACTCACACACGTAGGCCTACCCCACTTCTTCCAGCATAAATCGAGCGCATCTTTTGCAGTAGGCCTAGGAGGCGGCCTATTTCAGCCTCATGCGCTTTTGAGAAACTCTCATTGGAATGTGCGGTGCTTATATAATCGCGCCGAACGATGGGTCCAGTTCATTTAATACATCCTTGATTTAAATTGTCACTGCCACTTGTATCAGTCAGGCTGCCGTGCAGCTCTTTTGTTAACTCTGCTAAAAAAACAAAACTAGCTGCTACGCTGACATACCATTTTATAAACAAGCTAGTCTGCTTACAGCCCTGCTAACAGTATGATTATGAGGAAATATTTTGCTGTCAACATTCAGGGATACGCTGTCAGTAGGCTATTAGTAAAACTCCACTTTATATTAACCTTAATGTCTTCTATCCTGGAGCCATGGCAACTCCGTCCCCTAAGAATACAAAACCGGGAATCACGTCTTCTCTTCGACAGGGTAAGTTTGTAATGCTAATGCTAGCATTAATTCGAGTTAATTCGCTTGGCTGTGTTCAGTTGGTGTTTTTAGCTCGTTAGTCATTTTAAGCTAGCTAGGCTGCTAACGTTAAGGTATCTTCTAAATACAGAGAAAAGTGTGTCATTTCCTCCATTTGGGGCTTGTTCACTATCAAGTCACTCTAGATAATGTCCTTAATATTGATGCCAAACACAATATTTTGTTATTTTGTTTTCTTAATTTTTGGAACATGCATTGTTAATTTTTCATGGGTGTTAATTTATAAGATGAATACCGATGTTCGTGAATTGTCGTTGTGGGCTGAATTGGCTTTGCTGATTGGTTGTTGCCTTGTTTTCTGGGGAGAGGGTTTACTGTGATTGAGGGTCATGCTATGAATTAGCTATAGGGATGTAAACAGTCTATATCTTTTTATCACAGTGGCCACATTTTCTCCACATCCTTTATATTCTGCTAAGCGTTAGAGAAATATTTCAACTCAAAGACCATCTGCTGAGCTGCTGTTTTATGGTTGACACTGCTGCTGTTACACTTAATGCCAACAATTTCCATGTAGGCCAACTAATCTTCTGATTTTAATAATAAGTTTGTAATATCTGCTGCAGATGTCACGTGTTTTGCTTCATAATGGATTTATGGGTTAAGATTTGCCCATCTTAATTCACTAGATTGTTTACATACAATGGCTGGAGGTGTTTTGTTCGGGAACAGTGACAGTCTTCACATTGAAGGTGTATGGGTGTAGTATATTTCTTTCATATTCTGAGGTGCCCTTTGCTCTGCTATGCTACTCCTGCCTGGTCATTTTGCAAAGTCTGCTGTCTGCACAAGCTTTGCTGCTGCCACCCCAGCATGCACCTGTAGGCTCTAAAGTTCCCGGGAGTGAAGTTTATTATCTTCGCTGCCCAATTTCTGCTGTTATGAACTTGGTGTATCCCTGTGGGATGTAATGTGGTCGGAGACTACAGTAGATGCTTAATATCAACTTAAAATTACCATTATAAATCTGTTGTTGATTTGATTATTATTTTGTAAAACAGACTGCCTGAAATAACACTTATCATTTCCAATGCCAACAGGCTGTATTTTTGGGATACTGAGGACAAAATTCAGCACAGATGCAAAGGCATGTGAATTAGTGGGATCTTAGGCTAACTGTGTGTCTCAAAAAGTCTCTGGAGTTTTCTCAGCGGCAGTAGTTATCCAGTTTCCTGTCAGTTACCGTATCCTGATACAGCACAGACTAGGATAAAAGAAGTTTTGATAATGTTTGTGAATTCC
Source organism: Percina caprodes (assembly GCA_013375575.1). Classification (NCBI taxonomy): domain Eukaryota; kingdom Metazoa; phylum Chordata; class Actinopteri; order Perciformes; family Percidae; genus Percina; species Percina caprodes. The sequence goes on along the minus strand of JABXJD010000010.1, from coordinate 4,307,862 downwards.
AAGGAAATTGAAGTTGGTTGCAGGCTCTTATTGAAGCGGAACTACTTCAGCCAGATGGACCGTCTAACTCCAAACAAAATATGCAAATGATTTACAGTCACTTTTCTTTCCAGTCAGATTGTCTTGATTTCAGTGAGAAAGAAGGAGTCGAATCTGCTGGCATTTTGAGATTGTACAGTTGAGCTGCATTCCCTTTTTTTCTTTTTTTTAAACGGCTACAAGAAGAATGGGATCTTGTGCTGTTCAATAAATTTGTTTGATTGCAGGTTTCCTCTTAATTATAAAAGGTTTCCCAGTGGTATTTGATTCAGTTTGCCTTGAAGTGAATTCAATTCAATATTATTGTCATTGATACAATGTGCAGGCACACATGTAACAAAATGTAGGTTGTAGTCTCCATACCAACAATGCACATACACAGTAGATCAAAAGACACATTGAAGGTTAGGGAGGAAGAATAAATCTGCCAAAAATGAGACATGACTAATGACGAGTGATTTTATTTTTTTCCTCTCCTCTTTCTCGTATAAAATTTAGGCACATTTTTGTGTTTAAAGCACACTAAATCATCCAGATGTTGTTGCTAGCGAAATGTTTTCATTTTGCTGTTGCCATAACTTATTAAATTCCTTAAGTCTAAGTTGCAGCTGTATATTGGAATGCATTGTCTGCCCTCTGGTGTGGAGAACGTGTATGTTCCAACTTCAATATTTCATCATATCAAAGTATTATATTTCCTTAATTTAAATTGTTAACAATTGCTTGACATTGTTTCCAAATGCATGAAATTGCTGTTGATTTGTCCCCAGTTATCTTTTAGTCAGTTAGTTTATTCAGTGGTTGTGACATCCATTCAACAGAAGGAGAGCAAATCATTATTATCAAGGCTTGATCAGAGTGACTACATACCTGGCTGCCTCTCAGCTACCTGACTCACTCAGTCAGCTTCAGTCAGAGCATCCTATTCGTCATTTAGATTTGCTTCAAACTTGAACTTCAAACTCATTTGCTATCCAAATAGAGTACATTACTGTCAAAAGTTCTGGTGGTTGATGAACGCAGATGGATGGCACACAGCCATGAGTCCATAAGGCAAATGTCTGATAACTTCACATTCTTTTTTTAAGATTAGTTTTTTGGGGCTTTTTTTCCCTTTTTATTATAGTGATAGTAGACTGGAAAGGGCGAGACAGATGGGGGATGACACGCAGCAAAGGGCAGCAGGTCAGATTCTAACCCTGCGCCGCTGCAGGACTCAGCCAACATGAGGCCAACGCTCTTGCTGGGTGAGCTAGAGGCCGCAACTGATAACTTCACATTCTAATTGTGATATTTTGTGATTTAAATTCTGTATCTGTAACGTTCTCTGTCAGGCACATATAGTAGTACAATGTCTTTCTCTGATGTAGAAGTTCACTGTAAGTCAGTAGTAGGATGGTTGCACATTAAGTACTTTTGGGTCCTTCTTTAAGTAGTTTTGGGGTACAATTTGGTTCTGGAGAATGCTGAGTCGAGTATGGCTGCAGCCTGAGCACCACCGTCACTGACTTTTCAGCTACCTGCTGCACTCAGTCAACTTCAGTCAGAGTACTTTCGTCATTTAGATTTTTTCAAACTTGAACTTCAAACTCATTTGCTATCCAAATAGAGTACATTACTGTCCAAAGTTCTGGTGGTTGATGAATGCAGATGGATGGCACACAGCCATGAGTCCATAAGGCAAATGTCTGATAACTTCACATTCAGGGAGGGATTGGAAAGTCTTTTTTTTTTTTTTGGTAGACTGGAAAGGGCAGAGATGGGGATGACACGCAGCAAGGGCAGCAGGTCAGATTCTAACCCTGCGCCGCTGTTGTATAATCACAACATTACACGTGAGGAGGCCTACACTTCAGTGATTCTTTCGCATTTTCAAATTTAAATCTGTATCATGTAATCTGGCAAACATAACGTCTCGTTACACGCTGATGCAGTTTATGTTTTATGATTTCAGAAAGGAGGTTAAAAAGTACTATTACTTTAAATGCTCTAAATGTATTAACTATTAATTTTTTTTAACTTTTTTGTAGTTAAATTTAATATCCATAAATGCAGCTTTTGAAATTAAAGGAGATTAAAAAGATTTAACCTATAATAAAATAGACTACAGGGCAAAAATGTAGAAATATTATTTAAATTTTAGATATTAGATTCCCTTCTAATGGGAGGCATGACAACCTTTTATTGTAGCCCACTCTTCTGTGGTCTCATGTTATAATTGTAAAAGTGTATTAATTTTAGTATAATGTGGGTGGATACACTATATTGGCTTGGCATATATTACTGTGTTTTTTTTTTGTTATGAATTTGCAATAAAGTATTGCTCCACAATATCACATCACTTATTTTGTTAGTAACCGTTGTTGTATAATCACAACATTACACGTGAGGAGGCCTACACTTCAGTGATACGCCTTTAGGCTAAGAATTATTTAGAAAGTAATTTGGGATTTTGTATTCTGATCCAAATTGACCGTTTGACGCCCAGGCAGGAGACGGGAGGCCTCCAGGCTGCGGCCATACACTCTTGAGAATGCTGCAAGAACCAATACCACAGGCAAAGCAATCGGCCGTTTCTAAATAGTCACATTTTGAACGGGCACTGTACTAGTGGTGTTGAATGAGGGAAGCTTTTAAGCTTGCATCTACATGTGGTGTCCAGTAGAGTGTGGTGTTGTTTCACTAAGCTTCTGCTTTGATTAGATGACTGTTCAGCTTGCTCTATGTAGGTACACTTAGGAGACTGAAATTGTGATCACGTGCATCGTAAGTTTTTATATCTGCTGGTATATATTCCAGCTATGTTGGACAGAATGGAAAGACTATTACAATAGGTCAGTTTATAATTAATCAAACCAAATTTAAAAAAAAAATAAAATAAAAACTACACAGAACTGTTTTTAATAGCATTGAATTCACTATTTAATTTTGTACAACTGGTCACAAGAACAAAAAAAAATCAACACCTGACATCTTTCTTTCTTTATACACACACACACACACACACACACACACACACACCATACTCTCTTGTGCTATTTTCTATCTTTGATTCATCTCTGCTTTTATAACTTAGAAAATAATTTAAATTAAAAACAATTTTTGCACGGGCACTTGAAAAAGATGAAGCTCGAACGAAGGGGCTGGCTGACACATCAGTGGTTTCTTTTACTGAAGTAAGGGGGAGGTGGAGGAGGTTGTTCAGAGTTTAGAGTTCTCCCAGAGGAAGGAGTCATTCCGCAGCACTTTGGCCAATTTCTCGTTGAATGGCATGTAGAAATCTCGCAGGATCTCTTTAGTGATGGGCAGCATGGGTCCCAGGTTTTTGTCAGCTGGTCTCCTGGTGTTTGACGCTGGACTTCTTGTGATCTCTGACTCTATTTCTTTTGTTGGCGGCCCTAGAAAAACACAAACAAACACTTCTTTCAAATCCCTTCTCTCTGGGCATCCCAGATTTTGCTGCAGCACTAAACAAATGGAAGAAAAATACAGTAACTGACTCTGAAGTGTCACTGTGTATCAGCAGTGCTCTGAACAGAAGATTTGACGCTCTGGGAGGTAATAGCATCTTGGCTGGGGTTGGCAGCTCTTTGAAGAGCTAAGTCAGAGCTTTGGGGCAATTTAAGAGTTTTGTAATGCAGTAAGTGCACTGCTCTTTGTTAACATGGTATTGAGTGTGGAGAATGTTGTAACTTGCATGCACTCATGGACACCTTTTGATCTATACCAGACCTACAGGTATATGTTAAGATATACGCCGCAGTATTTTAGTACAGTTTGTGATTGGTAACACCTTGCCAAAAGCACAGCATCAACTAAATCCACCACCCAGAGATACAATTTGAAGACGAAAGTGTAAAAGGCAAACACCCTATGTTCTTCCGCTATCTAATGGTAGGGTATTTGATGCTTTCATGCATTCCATGGAGTCGGGCCATCTTCATCATCATTACAAGGTGTTTATGAAACATTTATCACTCAGTACAAGCACAAATAACACTGCTGGATTTAATCTTGATGAAAAAGTGGATGATATGGAGAGAAAAAACGTGTGTGATGCATCAATACTTGAAAATATTAAAAGTCATCATTATTCCCACATTTACTTTCTGCAGTCTGACATCCGTTCACGACCTCACCATCTGCGTCGCATATTCTCATTGTCTCCAAAATGTGTGTACGCATGGGTCAGAGTTTGCATGGAGGACTGCACATTCTCTCTTCAAGTTTGTCTTTTTATAAATCACAACCTTTGCGTGGGAAGTGGCGTGCACACATTTTCAGCCCTGCTTTGTGCGTACGCCACATTTATAAATGAGACCGCAGATCATATTTCATATGTTGGGATGTGTTGCTTTACTCACCCAGGTTAAGGAAATCAAAGACTTTGTGCATTGTGTATTTCCTGTTAGAGGCATGGTCTTCCAACCTCAGGACCAGAATCTGTTCCCTGTTGAAGACGGTCATCCAGTCCATTAAGTACACGATGTACAGACCAACTTGCAACCTAACCTAAGGGCACAAAACCGGAGAATCAATATGAGATAACAAGCCCTATCCAAGAAACGTCCTCCTTTTAGTGGTGGGACATGGGGATGTGTATGCATGTTTAAACTTTTCTTAAGTAGATGAACAGTAGGATGGAGGGGAAGTTGGAGGGAGGGAATGCCACCAGCTTTCTCTTTCATCTTCCCCTTGGGTACAGGCGGCTGGGTAACGGCAGGCACTGTGTGGGCATTGAATGTACTGGTATTGTGGTGTGAGTTGATGTGGGATTTAACAAAGATGGAGTTTCCTCTAGGTTGAGAAACCTGCATTACCACCTGCCAGTGGACCAGCTACTCACTTTATACCCCTACATGTTGTTTAGTTTCAGCCCATTATTGTGATCTCTTAATCATACTTTATCTAGTCTCTCAAATGTGAGGATGTGTTGCTTCTCTCTGTTTACATAACTTTTAATAATTGAGCGTCTTTGAATTTTGGGCTGTTGGTCGGACGAAACCAGCTATAAGAAGATGTCCCCTTGGGCTCCGGGAACTTAATGACGTTTTCTTGATTAAACCAAATAAATTCATAACAATCCAAAAAAATAAACTGACTTGGAAATTGGAAATCTTTTGGTAGATTTCACCACAGCGTACTTGCAGGTAGCCTAATTCCTTTTGAAATGGTCTTTTGTGACTATGTGACAAATCATTGCAGAACAGTAGGCGTAAACAAAATACCTTGTTAATGGGAAAGGAATTGTCTTTGTGTCCTTTTGCCTCTTTAGCAAAACTGAAAGGCTTTTCAGAATACATGATTGCAAGCCAGACCGGCAATTTCTCCTTTTGTTAAATCAATTTGGTGCAACAGTGAAGGCCAATCGTGTTCTTCTGCTGGTGGTGTTTTATTTGTCTTTTCTCTAACCTGAGCTCTTAAACTTTTATCAAGGAGCCACAGGCATGAGAGACCGCTGTAAGGACAGCTGTAATGCTTTTCACATGGTCTAATAACTCTGAGTAGATATTAGTGGATGGACAATTAGGTCAGTGAATACTGAGCATGCTCCCAGAGGGCCATAAAGCTTGTCAGTGGTAGTTCAAGAGGAGGACCTCTGAGTACAAGGCAGCCTGGAGGGGGAGCCAAAAGAGGATGGCCTCCTCCTCCCTCTCTCAGCCAGTCTGCCTCAGGTCACTGAGGGACAAGCTGGCCAGGGGCCCAACACTGGGGCCCTGCACTGGCTGACAAGACTTTGGTTGTTTTTTGTTTTTTTATTAAGAAGTTCATACCACTGGTAAACTTGTTTTTCTAGTACAAAGATAGGCTCTAAACACTGCCCGTTTTAATAGTTCAACAGTGTTGGTAATCCACTTCGTAGAGTCTGCTCTGCAAGCTTTAGCATGTGCAAATGAAGTGTGGATTTCACTCCATCTGTCTTTTTCCCTCCCATTTTGTATTTCTTTCTTCCCACCAGCTCATACGCAGGTCGCTAAATTGCGGATTTCTGTGGGGCTGTGAGACAAAGCAGAAGCTAGGGTGCACTCACTGGCATGGCGTTGTTGATAGTAGTGTTGTACACACATGAGCGCATTGTGTTCTCGGTAAGGCACCCCTCAAATAACTGCAGTGACTCTGACACCTTCTCATGGAAATCCTCTGCAGACTTGTTGGCAATACCAAAGTAAAGGTAGTCAGAGTAGAGCCTGCAAGACAATAGAGATGCTCTGTTAACAAATGTGAACGTGTAGGTGACATATGACTCATTGTCATTTTTTTCTTTTTTTAGGTTTAGCAGATATTTTTAAATGATGTGGGTTTTTATTTTATTTTTTTTAACCCGTATTTTGTCTTGGATCAAAAATCTGTTTCCTGCAGCAACACGGGCCCGACCGTCGTAGTTTACAGTAAACAAGACGCGGTTGCAATGTTTACATCTCAGAAAATGTTTTCATTGGCACAGAGTGAAGACTTAAATTTCAGGATTTCTTTCATCTTGAGAACCTAATGACTTACCTGAGTGGTAATCCTTAGACTAGATTGGATAGCTATTGCACTAATAGTTTTTTTTTTGTTATGTAAGTGATTTCCATTGAAATTATGCAGTATTGGGTATTCTCCATGGGTTCAGTTTTCCTAGAACCGAATAAACAATATTCAAATAAGTGGTCATTGAAACCAGTTTATAACCGGATTATATAAATGGATATATAAATGATGGGCAACTGAATTTCCAAGCATAAAAAATGTGTGATAAGGAGAAGATATTATTTGGAGAATGATTTGTATGACAACATGCATAAACATTGTTAATACTATACTATTGAATTTTATTTATAGTATCAAATCATGTGGAAATCGGCATCTTCTGCACACGGGTTGCATGGTGGTTCACAGCACACAGTGTCACAGCCAAACACACACACAATGCATGTTGCACACACAATGGCAGCCTACTAGTTAGCGTGTGTGTGTGTGTGTGTGTGTGTGTGTGTGTGTGTGTGTGTGTGTGTGTGTGTGTGTGTGTGTGTGTGTGTGTGTGTGTGTGTGTGTGTGTGTGTGTGTGTGTGTGTGTGTGTGTGTGTGTGTGTGTGTGTGTGTGTGTGTGTGTGTGTGTGTGTGTGTGTGTGTGTGTGTGTGTGTGTGTGTGTGTGTCAATGAGTATGAAGTTGGCAGTAATGTTATAGCTGTGAGTAGCAGTGCAGTCTGGGTACAGTTTATCTGTCAGTGAATAAATGACCCACACTACGTGGATGTCCGCACAGAGCAGAGTAGAGAGGGGTGGCAAGGTGTAGGCTGCCATTTTGCTCATGATGACCATGATGTCTCTCTCTCATGGGTGTGCCAAATTCTCTGGGTGGGCCAAGCAGGGAAAGGAGAGGTAAACTTGCCCCTTATTACCTCCTAAGGGGAAGATTCCAGATCAGCCTATCTGAGCTTTCATTTTCTCAAAGGCAGAGTAGGATACCGTCATTTCTAGCCACCGGGGACCATAGGCAGGCTGGGGCAATACATATTAATGTAAAAAAAACTCCATAAAGTAACATTTTCATGCCATAGGACCTTTTTAAGATGGACTAGCTTTTAATTTTTTTTTCCTCCAATTTTTTTTTTTTTAGTTATCTCTCCGTAGCTGCAACAGACAACCAATAAGCTTTATGCAAATAATGCTCGATGACCCAACAAATGAGCAAATAAGCATATCACGACATTTGCACCTAAGTGGCACCCAATATTAGTAAAAGGCAACGCATCATTAGTAGGTCTTTTGTTTCCTGTAAATAGGGAAAGTATCCGTCTGTATCTACAGTGTAAACATTCGTGATGGAAGCATAAAGGTAGCGGTGTGCAAGTCAGAACTGGATAGCCATCGTTCCAGGCATTTCAGTGCAGATATGCAGTGGGAGGCAGTAAAACAGAGATCACTTTCACCTTTCTACTGGGTCCCTGAGCATGATGATGAAGCGGGCATTAGGCTGCAGGGCGTGGACGAAGTCCTGGATAAGGAAAGGAGGCTCTCCCTCTGTGGTGTTGTCATAGAAATACACCCAGGCATTGTTATCCCACATGGTGGACGCGCTGGCTTCTCCTGCAAAATACACCCACAGTGGTTTAAATAAAAACATGCACACAGACCATCATAAACATACTTATTATTTTTATATATATATATATATATATATATATATATATATATATATATATATATATATATATATATATAAATAATGTGTGTGTGTTTACAGTATACTGATTATTCTCTTAACTCCCTCAAGGTTTGCATGCACAGCTTGTATGTTCTTTGTAAGATCCAATATTCACCTTGATTTTTTTTTTTTTTTATTGTGTATATAATACTTTTCAGTCATTCATGTAAGTAATCAGTATAAATGGATACGTTCCCCAAGTAGTTTCTTCAGAAAAACATGCAGTAGCCTAATAAACCATAAATGTATGGAAGTTTGTATCAACCTCTTTTTTTATATAATTGCCTTTAAATCAAGGGTGGAAATAACAGACACAGCATGTTCCCAACACGCATGCAATGCAACAAGTCAATAAAACAAAAGATTCTAAAGGGAGGGCAACAAAACCAAAACGAGCATATCCAGCTGAGGGTAAAATTGTGAAACCGTACCGGTGCTCATAACGAATCGTAGGACGTCGTTTCTCAAACAATTTGAAAGCAGAACCTTTATCAGGCTGTGCTGAGAAATGATAACCAGGATTCATTAGGCTGTCTGTACCTTCATTATCCTCGTATCTGTGAAGTAAAGCTGTGATGCATTTGGAGGAACACAACACAGGCCTTATCTGCTTCTCTTTCCTCAGAGAAAGGGATAATAGCCAGGACCTATTTTCTGTGATGACGATGAGAGTGAAACAGGATAGCTGCTAATGCTGTTATGCTTGAAATGATACACACAGTGATCAAGTCCATTAAAGGTCTCGGTGTCCATTAAAAGGGCTTATTTTGCTCCACGGGGAGAGGCCGTAATAGGGCAAACAAATGGCAGAGCCAGACCGGCGTGCCCATGGTCTTGGCCGGCGGCGAGGAGAGTCAGAAGCCCAAGATTCTGGCCACAAGCCTGCACCTTGCTGTGCTCTCCCAGGGCATGGTGTGAATACTGAGTGGAGCTTTGGCACACTCCCCCCCTTTTACAAGGATTATTTATTGAAGGAGGGAAACAAAACAGGGCGGCATGCTAAGCTGCACTCAATGCACCAACTCAGTCCAGTCTGAAAAGGCCATTGTTGAAAACTTACATCAGTTTTTCTTTGCGGCTGAGCAGTTCTTAGAGATCGTGTTTGGATGATGGGAAAAGACAGAGACAGATGGAAGCAGAGGCGCTGGGAGCAGGATATGCAGATTAAGGAAAGAGATTTGAAAGACTTCTCCACATATTATTGCTGTCCTGACACACAAAAAAAACAAAAACAATGATCCTTTTTTATATGGCACTTCAGTGAAGTGGGTAAGTGAAGCAGAAGGTAGTCCAGTATTATTAAGCTGTTAGAGTGTCTCTTTAGGGCTGGCTCTCTTAAAAATCAAGCCGGAATGAGAGTGGCTGCTACGGAGCACGTCTGTTCTTCAGCCTCACTACCTGCTGCTTTAATAGCAGCTTTGTTATATTGCAGGCGCGATTACAAGTGAAGTTCCAGGCAAATGGCAGGTCTCGGCAGCCGGAATACTATTGGCTGCAGCCTGACGAGGGCACAGAGTCCTGTCAGTCCATGTTTCTCACTCAGATTCACAGCGCTGATACATGACCTGAGTAACTAATATGATACACCGGAGGGAGGGCGGCTCAAGCTGTCCTCTGACATGATGTGACAAAACAGGAAGGCAGATTACACTGAACAGGAAATGTTTGTGCAACTAAAACAGCCTGGAGATGTGATTTAGAGAGATGCAATCTTGCTCCCTTATCTTGCTTTCTACTACTATGTAATTCTTAAAATAATTATTCTGAAATAGATCAGAGGTGCTTTATTGGAATATACAGATGAGGCAGAGTGTGCCACATTATGCTAAGTGTTAAAAAGCATTGTTTTGATGTTTAGTTTTTGGGTCACAGTTAATCTTAAGACTATTGTTAATATTATAAATATTAACACTAGTTAATAGACATAATATTAAAATGGAATTAAAAATCGGCTCAGGGTTAGGTTGGAATTGGACAAAAGGGGCACATGGAGCTTGTCTTTTATTCCAAATCCCAGAGGCGTTGTGTTAGAGCTTTTTTATATTGGGTATTTGCATATACACAGTCTGATCCTATACTTATATTTATTTTGATGCATTGAAATGACAGCTTTAGCGTACAAAATCTGATAAGCTAGCTTGATTCAAATACTAAAGGCCCTGGTTCAAAACTATTAAAATGTTTAAGCATTACATTTATTATTATAATGATTTAAGTGAAATTTTATCCGGAGAATGCATCTCATAAAACTGACGTGACTTGATCAGCTAGAGAGGAGACTAATCACCCTGTTGAAGAAAGGACTGGAATTTGATTGGCTTTATTTCAGTTGATACTAATCCATTAAAATATTCCTGTTTTTTCTCTCTGATTAAAATCCTTAGGATCGGCCCGGGACATTGGAGTAACTTTTTATAATAAGTCCCTGGAGTGGCAGACTTTAACATTTGGGATTTAAACTATGTAAACAAGTGCCCTTGAGACAAATGGGATGGAAAGTATTATGCTTAAAGCTTATCTTGTTTAAGTGGGGGGCGGTACCATAGTCTTTAAAAACACAACAAATAGTGCCGTAAACCTTTTTTTACCAGATAAAGCAGTTGCTGCGGCTCATTATCATTAATTAATTCAATAAAAGCATCAACTAAATACTTTCTATTACAGATCTTGTGGCTTTGACCCTTGCACGCCTTGTTTTTGGTTGCTGTTTGATTTATTTTAAGCTTATCCTTTGCAGTGGCCATTGGTTATCGTATGGGAAGAATCGGGCATACATTTGATGCTGAGATATTCACACGGAACAAGTGAACTAGTTAATTTGTGAGGCACAATTCAAATGTAATTTAACTGACTGCAAATGATAATTGTATCACATTTAACCATACTGTATTTAGTAAATACACACATTGGTGGTAAATACTATCAACTGTCATTTTGCTTACCTATGATGATGTTAGGTTGGCTCGGGCTTCCACTGGCATTTGCTGTGAGGTTGCCCTGGATTTGGTAAGCAGCCTGATCGAATAAGTCCAGGTAGTCCTCCACTGGGTATCGATCATGAAAGCCCTCGCTCAGACGGATGATACCTGTTGGAGAAGAGAAAACAAGGATGGTAAATACACTTTGTGGGTTGCAATTACTCTAATTACAATTACTCTACTCAATTACTCTCTAGTGCCTGTTTACTTTAGTTTTAGCAAGTAGTCAGATCTTATGTTTGGTAGAAAGTAGAGACAGACAAATATTTCTCTTTTATAAACCTATAAATATTAAGATAGACATGGTTTTTGTGGGGTTATTTAGCACCAACAGCCACGTGTATTCATCAAGCATGTTAACACAAAAACAAATATTGCACTAGTCCATATTGTGATTCCATAAAATTGCGATTAATCGTACAGCCCTTGTTGTCTTGACTGTGGACTAGTTCATGTCCAATCCAAATTAAGCTCGGAGTACCGTCCCTGCTCAGTTTTCCCCGTTTCCAATTAGTCCCTAAAGTCAAGTTAATGCTTTGAATGCAGTACCAGCCAATGTGTTTTCCATCTGAGCTGTTGTGGTCCGCAAAATGATAATTTACTAGGCAGGCAATTGTGGAGATGCAGTGTAAGATTTAGGATGCAGGATGAGGATAATGAGGTAGCTCAGGCGTCTGTTACTTTCAGTGATGCTTTGATGGTGTCACAGTAAAACACTGTCCTCTAGTTAGCAGGAAATCTCTCCAGACATACAGCCTGCATCATTATTAATCCAGAACGGTTACACTTGCATGAGGTGTGTTGGTGCTTGTCTTTTTCTGTTTTGTTTTTCCCATGCTTTTTGCAAATAGTCAGTGTTTCTTGATGGGCACTGTATACGGCAGGCACATCTGCTTAAGATTCAAACTGCTCCATTTGGAAAGTTATGTGACGCGGATCGCATCAAATCACCTTTTCACTGTTTTGGATGAGTGGAGCCTTGAGGGCAATGAAATAAATAAATACAAAACAAGACCATTTGAATTCAGTGTTCTCAAAGGATGTCTTAAGAAAAAAGTGCTGATTACCAGCACATAGCTCTAAGTGCAACACTGGAAGGGAGAGAGGGAGAAAGAAAGTGGTAGCAAAGATGAAAGGATGGGGACTGGGGGCAATAACTTAGAGGGACCTATGTCCTTGGGATACAGCTGCATTTGCTGCTACGCAACATCACAGGCTGCAGAAAACACAAGCACAAGGCCGACAAATCAAGACAAACAACTCATTCACATCCCGTAGCTTTATGATGTTCAAATAATTATCAACTCAAACTGGACGCAACACATCAAATAAGGTATTTCATGCAGACTGATCAATCCACCAGTTATGTTTTGTGAGTCGCAAGGGATTAGTCGGCAACTGGATGAACTTCAAAAGGATCGTTTTGGCTGCCACGGTTAAACCTCCTTTGATATTTGCGGTGAGAATCTGGATGAAATTTTTATAAAATGTGGCCAATACCGTTTGTAGCTCACTCACACAAGTATAATGCCAAAACCCGAGGGTGAAATTATTAAAATCATTAAGTAATTTTTAGACCGATAGCTCCAGGCAAAACAAAATGTATGCATCAGCCATTGCTGAGCAGTAAATGTTGAGTCCTTATGCTGCGCTGATGTGAAAATGCAGCTGCTGTTCTTAAAAGGGAAACTTGACATTATCTACACACTAAATGTGTTCACGTCTTTCAACTCAAGTCATTGTCTAATCTGCTCTGATTTCATAATAGGAAGCAGACTTTAGAAAGATCAGCGCCTCTACAGTTTATCTGCTGCTCTTCACATTTTTTTTTTTCCTAGTATTTCTTCAGAAATGCACACACACACACACTCCTCATGCCTGCCTCTTGAGCTGTTGACGATTTTCCATTATTCATGAGTCCTAATGGTTGTTTAAGTTTTATAGAAAACAAAAAGCCTGGTAGGTATTGAGAATAATGATTTGCCTTCTTTTGGGAGCAAAAACACAAGACAAGTTTAGAATCTTACAGTGTTCCTGCTAGCCTGAAGAGTAATTATCAACTACATTTGATTTAGAATAAATCTTTCACATCTGAGAGAAGAGACTCAAGATGCTTTTAATGTCATTAGGAGGATAAAGTCATCAAATCAAAGCAGCAGTGCAATAAAGCATCTGCAAGTTAAGTGAGCGGTTGGATTTGTTTACAGAGGATTTTTTTTTTCAGCTCACCCAAATACAGTCTCACTCCCAGATCTCGCATAGCTTTTAATACCATCTGTGGTGGTTCTTTTAACATCACAGATGCACATGGTGAGGCAAACACATGATGGCATCCACACATTTAGATAACAGAACTGCCATATGACCAGATGTCTACAGCGGGCGGGCAGCTTATACCTCATTGCACAGTTTGAGGGTTTATCTCTTTGTTTGAGAAAATGACATATAACCACCAGTTCAAACGTCTTGACGTGTGTGTGTGTGTGTGTGTGTGTGTGTGTGTGTGTCCTTAAGTATGCCTCTAGTTTGTTTCCTTAGAAGATAAAATTATTTGGTGTCTTAATTAGTTAAATGTATGATTGCTCTGTTACTCTTTTAAACAATGGTATACAGTCAACTGTGTGTGTAAAGAGGGAGCAGCCAGAAAGGTCTAAATAGAACGAGAAGGAAGCAAAGTTCATGGTGGCAAGATGCGTCTTAAGAAGTGTTTGCTAAACAAGTGCAGGAAACGGTATGCCCACACATGTGGGTTCAAAGTGTGCAATTTGTTCTTTTGAAAGTAATTTCTACACATAAACAAATCTTATGTCCAAGACAATAGAGAAGTGCAGTACAGTTATTCTAGATCTTTCTGAGTATTGTCCTAGTTAAGGCCCTTAATGAGCACAGACACCGCATGAGCTCAACCATCAATTTATCAAAATGGAGAAGTTGCACTGCTAAGAGGCAGATGATGGAGTAAAACCACACAGGAGGGGGAAACTGAAAAAGGCAATTTGCATTCAAAATGTTGAATGTAGGAGGAAAAAGAAAACTTAACTTTACCATTAGAGCTGTAAATTTGCAGCGAACAACTCTCAGGTAGAAAATAAATAAAATGGGACTTGAATATTCAATTCTCGGCTAATTGCATTGGGAGAGTGCACCAGGGATACTTAATTTATGACCCACTCAGACAAAGGACCCCTGCGCGCTACCGTGTTTAAATGATGGAATTTTGTTACTACAATCAACATATCTTAGCAATATGATGGCAGTAAGTATACAGGAGATGCATTTAATAAAGCTCATGAAACAGGCAGGCCTGCCTTTGAGGCTGACCCTTTTGAAACATCTGTCAATGAGTGCTTTTTCAGAAGCCCTCAAAGCTGATTTTGCCAAAATAATATACTGTAGAGAGTCCCATTTCACACTTTAAATGCTCTGGGGCTCTCATTATTGTGTGTTGCCTGAAGGCCTTTACCACAGCAAATTTGAGTTTTCTTTACTCACCAAACCTCTTGCGGGTCCACCAGTGTGGCTCTTTGAAAGTGGTGAACTTGACGTCCGGGTGCAGCCTCAGTCTGTCATACAAATCCGTTGTGCCACACTTTGGTTGGCCAATGATATAGAAATAAGGAAGGCATCGCATGCGGTAGGCTTTCCCATCGCGGTAAAACAAGTGTTCTCTGAAAGTGTTCCTCAAGTGCTGAAACACTGTCCGGAAGCGCCTTGAATAGCGTGCATACAAGTTTGTCCTGTATGGGTCTGAGGTAATATTCCCAGTATATTCCTCATACCAGCAGGGGTTCTTGACACCAGGCAGGAATTTTTGGGGGATGGCAGAAAACATCTGTAAAGGCAAAGAAAGCAGGCTGCTTTAAGCTTCTGAGTCACCGGACTTCCCAAATATATAAAACATTTCAGAACCTTGAAGTTATCATTGCTATGGCTGCACAATGAAATTGAATCACCGTCCAGTCATTTGACAGACAAATTAAAGGAAGTGGTTTGTTTCAACAATTTAAACACTTTTTTGGCAGGTGTAGGGAAACCTCATCAATATGGGATCCAGCTGCACGTTCATGACAAGTTTATGCAAAAGGATACACTCTAGAGGGGCAGTAAATTGCCTTTAGACGCACAGACACAAGTGAGTGCATACACACATGTAGTGAAGTCAGAGTATTTAGAACTATGTCAGATGGTTCACATCCACATCAGATGAACAGTATGGGAGTTGTAGCCATTTTCTACACAATCCTCCAGGAGACAAAAAAAAAAAGTTATTAGGCAAGTTAACAAACTTAAAGTCATGAGTTTTTGGGAACATCAGTCTGTAAAAACTCTGTCCTAAAAAGACTCATGTTTCATGTTCAGATTCATGTTCAACCGTAGAAGTGAGGCAACACATTTTCCAAAAGTCTTTTTTCTGTTCGCCTTACACAACTGTTTTTTGGTGATCAAACACGACAAATGCCGACATTACTATGACTTGCTCACAGCCTGTGTGAGACACAGCTACTATAAGGGCAATTAATGCCGGATCCATCCACAGACATGGTATTGATTGTCCCGCAGCCACACTCTTCTATTCATTAGCTGGTTCAATAAGAAATTAGTTATGTTGCAGGTAGCCCTCACACAAGCCATTATCATTAGGATTAATTAATTGAACCAGGCATTGAGGTGAGATGGACACTGCAAGAAAGCCACAGGGCCAACGTGTTGGAAGACTGGAATGACTGAGCTTTAAATCCCTTCTGCAAAAAAAAATGGTGGAGACATATGCAATTATCTGGTGTGACATGAAGTGTTCTACAAGACTTTCAGAGCAGTTTTTTTGTATAAATTAAATTTTAAACAGCAGTGGGAAATTACAACAATGTAGCTGGTTTGAACCCGGTGTAGACGGCATGTAGGCACGAATACTAATTTAAATCACCTTTTCCCTTAACATTTAATTATGCTTCAATACACATCTGTGATTCTCAATTAAAAGAGAGATCAATATTACACTGGGCCATGTTTGTATTATGGTTAAAATGGAGAGATACTGTAACATTTACACTATAAAACGCTGAGGTACTAATTACAGCAATAACTAAATATTTTATAGAATTTGCATCCTTAAGACCTCTTTTGAATAAATGTGGACAGATATACGTTTACCCACATGTGGCTCACTGTTAACCAGTGCCTTTAGCTCCGGGAGCTGTCGACTGCTGCGAAACTCCACCTTGGATGTGATGGATTTGACCACCAGTTTGATATGTGCGTAGTCCTTGACTAAGGATAGGTTGAAGGCATAAGGTCCCGGGCTGACCAGGCTGCTGAAGTGGTAGGGGGACGGGGTGAGAAGGAGACCCTTCTTGTCTCCTGTCAGGATGTACGAAGCCATGATGAGGAACGTGACAGCCAGGCCGAACAAGATGCTGTAGAGCCGGATCTTGCGGAAGCAGCCCAGGGTGCTCCAACGTCTCGGCAACTCCCGTTTCACCTCAAGGACTGCAAACAGGTTCATGGGTGTGTCGTCCACCTGAAGGAGCAATGGCCTCTTGCGGTAGTCGTCCACTGTGGAGCCCAACAAGCTGTATTTGTAATCCATCTGCGTCATGTTGTCAACAGCCTGCAAGTCCCAGGTGACACAACTCAAACACAGGTGGGCATTGTGGAGCAGGAGCCAACAGGACAGGAGGTTGTGGGATAGGGGAATGACTGACAATTGATATCCATGATGGGTTGTGGAGTGCAGTCCACCTCATCCACTGACACCTGCCTAGTAAGTGGAAAAACACAGTTAACTACATTTAATCACTGTTTAATGGGTTATGGCGGATGCAGCAACTTCCTAAACCTCAGAGATATTGAATCTAACCTTTTGTTTCTTCCTAAACTTTTCTGTGTAACTGAAGTTCCCCTGTTTTAACAATATCTGAAAGATGCGTCAGATTACCCAGAAGTTACAGTGATGCAATACTGCAGCAAAGTCACATCCTGTTCAAATGCTGACTTGCATTTGTGTGTCTGCTTAATTTGGAAACCAGGTCGCAACCAAGGCCAGGCACTGATTGAAATTGTTTCCGTTTTAGTACATTTCATACCTCTAAGAGCATGTCATGCCATCCCTCAATCACAGAAAAATGCCAAAAATAATGCCACTTTGTGAAAGCAGTCAGGGGATTAGATAGTTGAAGGGAATTTCACTTAAACCTCTACAGTTGTAACTGTAAAAATATATAAATTGACAGAAGACCATGTTTTTCAGATTAACTAATTTCACTGACCTCTTACACTTCCTGTTTTAATCAGACAGCACAGCAACACCCTCCCTAAAACTCAAGGTCCTCCAATCCTTCCACCCTCCCTGTGCAACAGAATCACAATATGGAGGGAGTGATAAGAACGAGGGATGCATTCAACCTAGAAACTATGAGGCTGCGTGTCAGACTCTCCTGGGGAGAGACATGAATATAAGAGATACCCGGTCTGGACCGGAGAAGGGATTATATTATCAGAAAATGGTATTCCTCACTGTGAAGTCACATGGATCAACAGTCGCCCACAGATAAAAGGAGGGCCAATGTCTAAAGGATGAGAGAATTGTGGATCTTTAATGATAATGTCCCTGCAGCAGCAACGTGTAGTTTTATCCTTGAGGCTTTCTTTGTGTCTGGAGCCGAGCCAACATGATGGCGGTGAATACAATAAAGCATAATGACAAAAAAGCCAACAGAGCCGAGGGTCTAGGACACTTTCAAAGGATGAGTGGGATGTTCGAGAATATGGCTGAAGCCTTGAAACTGCATGGATACAGCAATGAAGTTTATGTATATACGTTTATACTAGTAATGTCAGTTAAACGCGTTAATGCCATTAATGCAAACCCATTTTAACGGCGTCCATTTTTTTTATTGTGAGATTAACGTTGTTTTTGGCCTAGCAAACTTTGTAGTTTTTTTTCACATGCTGCTGTTGTAGTTGCAACAACTACTAACTTTAGAAAAACTACAACACCACACCGGATCTAGCTAGACCGGAAACAAAACAACAGGTATGCCGCACACACACTGATTTGGGCTTGTAAGCTGGCCAAAAAGTAGTAACGTTACATTTTGAGTGGATGGCGAGTGTGAGACGCCGAAATGGATGCCAATAAGATTATGAATGGAAAGTTTACTTTTTAATCAAATGGTTCCATTGACAAGGCCAAAGTGATATGTGTGTTTTGTCGATGTGTACCACTTGATGGCCAAGCACACAGCTGATGCAAATTCTTGTTGTTTTCAATTAAAAAAAAAAAAAAATGATCCACTTTTCCATGTTTATAAGAGCATTAACATGAGAAAAAATAAAGGAAACGAAAAGAAATCAAGGGACATTTAGAATAGATATAAATGTGTGCGAGTTAACTATGACATTAATGTGATTTAAATATTTTAAACGTTTGACAGCACTAGTTTATACCTGCATCCTGCTCGCATACCTCATAGGATAAGGGCACTATGGAATTGAGTCATCGCTCTTGCTCACATTTGCTGATGTTGTCTGCGCCCCCCCCCCACCAACGCCCATCGCCCTTCGCGCAACTCTGTATCACGGAGCTTGTGGCAGAGCTGATAAAAGTATGGCTGGAGAGCGCCTGCCTACTTGCTCAAGCATGTCATTCACCCCCAGCTGTGCCCTAAGCGTCACCACACAGCAACTGTCTCTCCTGGAGACGGGTGAAGAAAAAAAACGAGCCACGCTCTGAAAAGACTGATTTATAGCCGTCAAGAAGTTGTGTGACTATAGTATTAGGATACGTTTTCTTATCCAAGCAGTCTGGATTGATGTGGGGTCCCATTTTCATAATTTTTTTTTTTTTTTTTCCCAAAATGATGAAAGCTTCAAAAAGACAAAGAAATGTAATTACTGCAGATCAGATGTCCTGTTCCATCACAGAGATGGACACGCCGCCGTGGAATAAAAGCCCTAAAAGTAGGATGACATTTTCAGGATTTGTGCTTTAGTAACAAGCCCACTGTTTGCTATTGACGTGCACATATGCGCACATCTGTAGTCATCATGCCATTAGCACTTATTGATTGTCTGTGTTCTTCATTAAGGCTGAAGTAAATGAGGTGCTTGTGCTCAAGGCAATGTAAAATAAGATGGGGAGAGAGAGAGAGAATTAGATGTGTAAAAAAAAAAAAAATAAAAAATAAAAAAAATACTGTGTCATTGACAAGAGACTGTCACTATTAAGGGAACTCGTGTCTAAATCAATCAGTCAGCTAACTATCAGTGGGCGACTGGCAGTTTGACAGATCTGCTTTATTCATAAAGCAAATATGTTGCTCCTGTCCATCAAATATGATGAAATGCCATAACTAGAACAGAAATATGGCTTGAGGGCAGTGGACAAAAAAGGACACAAGGTTGCATCATATACCTTTGCTGCTGGCAAACCTTGAAAATATTGAAAACAGCGTGGATTTGAACATTTTCCTCATTAAAGATGGATCTTAGCCACATTTAGTTCAGCACTTCAAACATGACAAAGTGCCTCTGACCACGGCTCTTAAAATGAATTGGTAGCTATTTAGGGTTTATTGTAAGTAAGTTATAGCTTTATTGATAGGTAATGCATTGTTTATTAATGCTTTATAGATCAGTAATAAGGGTGGGGGGCTAAATAAATACAGCATAGTATTGCAATATTTTCAGTGGGAATACTGTATCGATACACAGGCGCCAAGTATCGATCTTTTATTATATATGTGTTGGTCAGTTTGTATGCTTGACAATCCAATTTTGCTGCAATAAATTGAAGTGAAATGAACAGAGAAATGTATCTTTTAGTTGAAACAGATGTTGAAAAAGTTTCCTTTTGGGGAAATGGGGGAAAAATTTGAAGTTGGAAAAAAGGTTTAAAATTGCAATAATATAGTATTGAGGCATAAGTATTGTGATATCGTATCGGGAGGCGTCTGGTGATTCCCACCTTTAATCGGTAATAAGCATTGATAAGACAAACAAACAATTTGGTTGCCAGGTTGTGAAAATCCCTTTGGCTGGTGTATATCCTCTAGTACAATGTGCTTTGACTTTTTACTCTTAGTATAAGAAGCAACGTTTGTATCACTATTAGAGCTACACAGGATATCTTATAATCTATTTGTACATTTAAATTTTTTGTGGTTTTCAAAGTAATGTGACCATGCCTCCAAGCAGGTTATTATATATATTAATGAATGAGTCACTCATTTAGGGCCATGGGTTCTGTCGTCGCTCTATAATAGGTTGCAACCTGCTGTTCTGTTATTTATTCCAATAGTTCTTTAGTCTTAGTTGTGAAACAGGCCTCTGTGGGGGAGTTATGTTAGCATAGTAAACACACATAAGTATAGCATGCTAACCTGCAGACAAAAGTAGTAAAAAAGGTTTGAGTCATTTTAGTATGCAGTGTTAGGGGGTGGCAGTAGCTCAGTCTGTAGGGAGTTGGGTTGGGAACTGGAGGCTCGATGGTTCAAGTCCCTGTATGGAGTCCCTGAGTGTAGATTGGTAGCTGGAGAGATGCCACTTCACAGCTCGCTCACTCTGATATCTCATTTGTGCATGAATAGGTCCTGAGCATGTGTGTTTTGTTTGTAATCACTACACACAGGCCTGAAATACACGGAGTGTAAATTGTAATTTCCCCACTGGGGATCAATAAACAGTATTATTATTATTATTATTATTATTATTATTATTATTCACATAATGATGAAATACCCCAAACCAATTCATTTAGTAATACTTTAATTTTTTGTTAATATGCAACTTAAATTAACCCACGGTTTGTTGTATCAGCTCCTGTCCTTCTTACTGCTGGCCATGGGGCCAAACTAGACAGGAATTGAGTACATCCAATGGGCTTCTTAGAAGAGGGAACTTCACTGTACAATGTTGAGTAGAATACAGTTTTTCCATTGTTTCTAGAAATACAGAGGGTTTTTTCATAATTTCCAGGAATAGCATTTTTAAAGTACTCTAAATAACTTATATTCTTAATTTTCTGTTGGGACAAAAACCATAATGATTGTTTTTACATAGAAATGCTATTTGATTGTCTTAATTGGTTATAGACTAACTTTGGTTTGTCTGTAGGAGTTTTTTTTTTTCTTAGATGCTCCTCAAGGGAGTTTATTGTTGGAGATGAAAGTTGGTTCAGTTCAGGAGCTAGCTGCCTAATGGCCGAGAGCTTAGCAAAGGTTTTCTTTTTGTGCTTCTGAAAGGTTTTTATGAGTTGATTTTTATTTGTTTTTAATTTTGTACAAAGTTTTTTTTCTTTAAACAGCCTGAAAATTGAGTCTGATATAAACTACTCTGGTCTCTGTGTTCTCCCTCCACCACTCGGCCTATTAGAAAAGAAACCTGTAAAGGTTTGGCCATCAACATTATTATTATTATTATTATTATAATAATAATAATAATAATAATAATAATAATACAAGCCAAAATTATTTTTTGACAATCATGCAGCACAAAAGTTGTTCTTATTGACTTCCTACTGAACGATAAAGCCCTACGTTTACTAACAATGAATAATCTAATTAGGTAAACATTATAAACACATATAATGTATGTAGTAGAAAAGAAAGAAGAACTCTGCAAGTCAACTTCCAAGTGTAAGTATCATCTGACTAGAGGGATCCAACACATTAACCACACATGACTTCATATCATAATGATTGTAATTTAACTTCAAAGACACTGGCATCAGTGGTGATGGCCTGCATGCTGTGCTGATGCTGTAGTTCCCTCCCTGTGTGGTGCAAATGGAATAGCCACGGCCTTAATAACTCATCAGAGGGAGACCTCTCCATGCTGTCTACCCTGTCATTCAGAGATGGAGCAGGCAGGGTAACAGGCAATCGCGGAGATTTGTTTAAAGTCGGCCATCTACTCCGCTCCTAGCGGTCCATCCCCACTCTGGAAAAACCAACCAATCACACACACTGGCAGCTAATTGCCGTTCTCTTGTTTACCTTTTTTCTGCATGTCTTTGTATTTATAGCTCTCAATAGAGTATGATTGATTATTTGTGTAAAAAGATGCAGTGAAGCTGGACACATGATCTTTTACTCTACTTTTATAAAAGCACCAATCTATTGTTGTTAATAACATTTCAAACTGCTTATATGCTGTGGACATAATTGGTATTGATTGTGAAGACAAAAAAAAGTGGTGACTTTACTTGAAGGGTAGGAATATTGTTCCTTTTTTTTTTTGATGTCCATGAATTGTGGTCATATTCCATTGAACTGTCACACTCATAGACCTACTGTATCTTCATAAGTTTCTCCAACCACAACGACAAATGATTGGCGGGGAAATGATTTGCATGGCCTGCTGATGGGCCCCTGAAATGCCCTTTTTTGTTTTGATTCAACGCAAAGCACCAGCTTTCTCTCAGGCTGCTCCATATCACAGAATATAGTTAAAATATCGTATCCCCACAGACCTCCCTCTGTTGTTGTCTTCATCTTTGACTGCTGGAGAAGATTAAAAGGCCTTTTTTTCTATCGGGCACAACTCTAACCTATTTACTGTGGAACTCAGATGTTTTCTGCTTGTTTTCTCTTTGAAAAATGGTGCAGGAAACTCTTGGAGATACTCAATAAAACAATTTTCCTCAGTATATGTGTCTGTCCTCTGGGGACTAGAAGAGGGAGGTCTACTTATATGTCAGAATATGTTTTATTATTCAGTGCTGTTTGCATAGCATGACAGCTTAAATTTATCTGCAGGAGCAACAGGCAGATTAGAGGTTGCGTTGGAGACCGGGATGCAGTGGAATGCAATGTGAGGTTTTTCACAAAGTGAGACGATAAGTTGAAGCAATTCTGATCCATATTATCATGAAAAACCGATGGAAAAAAATGTTAAATCCTCAAAGACAAATTAATCACTGGATACTACAGTTGTAATCATTGAGTTTAATCAGAGATATGGGGATTATGAAGGAGGAAATCAAAGTGTCATTGGACAAAGAGTAAAGATACTCTAGATGCAAAGTGTATGCATTACAAACACTACAGACAACATGAGGCACATAGTGGGTTATAATGATTAATAAACAGGAGAACACAATGTAAACAAGTGATAATCCCTGATTCATTGTGCAGGGGTGTAAAATAATACACACATCTTGAGTGTTGCAGGGTTGCCTCCTCCCTTTACAGACAGTAACATGGTATTTTCCATATGTCTGTGACAACACAGATTAATGCAAGTGGAATGTGCACAACACTAACTATCTGCTTCTAGCTTGCCTTCACAACCACAGAACCAGAGAAAAGAGACAAAGCAAGCAAGCTTGGTACTTGTGCTTCATTCAAGGTGTGGATGAATATAAAACATGAGCACAAAATGACTGAGAGGACTAAAAATCCTGCGAGGAAGACAATTGGAAGACCTTGAGAATAGAATAACACTCTCTGTCCACAGAGTCCTTGTGTGCAGCTACCTGGGAGTACCTTCGACCTACTCTCACAGACTGATTTCCAACCATCCACATACTGAAGAAGCAGTTTGTCATTCAGGAAGAAGCCCGTCCACAGAGCCATTTGCCTTTTAGGATCACTTACAGAGCCTCCAAAGCAATTAAGCTACAAAAAATGGAAGACTAGAGTAAACAGCTAATGACTTCAGACCGTAAACAAAATGTCAGTAGTGGCTGCAGCCTTGGGCTAAATGGCTGATTAGCTGACTATAAAAGCCAGTACTAGCTGAAGGGCTGCAAACCCAATGTGTGTTCTCTTCCGAGAAACAATCTGTTCATCCTCACTACCATGACCTCTTAACATTTCCAAGAAACGGGAAGTGGATTTTGGTTGACGTCCACCAAAAACACAGGATGTACTGTCAGGGAAAAGCGTTATTGAAGCAGTCAGAGGAAAGAACAAAGAGGGTGTCATCGCTGTGTCAGCTGGAGAAAGATGTTTTTCCATCAGGCCACTCACAATAATTACAGTTCAGCATTAGGCCACTACAAGGGTGGTACGGCCATGAGGCTCTGCCTGACATCTGAAACTGAAGCAACCCTGTGATTGGTTAAGAGGACTAGTAATAAATAGCTGCTGATGACACTGACACTGCCTCCTCCAATGTCGAGGCTATTTTAGTTTTCCAATGGGATCTTAAAGAGACAAGAGCTCTCCTTAAACTGTGGATATGTGTCCTATGTATATGTTTTTATATCAACATCTTTTCAGCAAGCAAAATATTCATTTCAATTCACGTTAGATTGTTTTTTTATTTTTTATTAATTGACCACCGGTGGTTACGCTGTTAACAACCAGTGCAGTTTAATACTACAGCAAACTCTCCTCTAGCAGCTACTTTGTCAGCTAAGCAGCAGGTATATGTGTTTACTGTGCAACCAAACAATCTGGACACAGTAAAGTTGGTTACCTTGGTAGAACTTAGATATGTCTGTCACCTGCAACTCTTCTTCAAACAGCGAGCTGCTTCTTGTTCTATTTACTTCCAAAAATGTAGAATTATTTGCTCATGAAAAAATTAACAAAAGGACTTTTAGCTTGTTATGTTGACACATTGGTTGGAGTCATCGTTAACCGCAGTGACAAATATTAACTAGAATTGCAAGCAGTTATAACGGGGTCCAAGCCTCCCCGCGCAAGTTGTCCTGACGCCAGTCAGCATCTGCAACCCGGGGAGCGCACGAAAGTGGAACCCAAAGCTTAACGGTGGGGAGGCAAGAAAATATCAAGAGGCGCATGTGACAGTATGGATTAATTGCACAATGACCCCGAAATATTCTGGGCTTCTAGGCTGGATACAAAACCTTCTGTAAGTGATAGGAAGACAACAACATCAGCAGAACGGGGCGACTGTTAGTTTTTAGCTCCAAAACACAGTATGTTTCTACTAGTTATATTATTAAGTTACAAAGTTATGTATCAGAAGTGCCATTTTGCGTCATATATGACGCACTTGACCTCAGAAGGGATAAAATGGTCTACGTTGATTATAGCGCCCCCTAATGGCCTGTCTTTACCAAATTTGGTACAGAGCCTACGAGCGGCATGCCAAAAAAATCATCAAAGGTTTGGTGTTCATAGCATTTACTGTGGCCGAGATATTGCAATTGCAAATTTGCCATTTAAATGCATTGAGTTTTTCAACAAAACCTTTGCAGTAAAATAGGTTATTAGTAAGATAAAATTAAACTTGCCCCATTTCCTTTCAGTCACTTTTGCATGTGAAAGCAATTTGAATCCACCAACCATTATATATTGATGTAAATTGTATCAAAGATGTGGTTTGATTTTTATTAAAATCTCAAAGTTGCTAACTTTTTTACTAGATTTTGTCTCCCACACACCCAAAGGTTATGTTTCCTGCTTCAAGAAGGTATTGATCACAGTTTCAAAGTGCAGTTTAAAGGAAATAAGGTTGTCTTGTGATGAGGACATAAAAAAAGAGAACAAGTAAAGAGAACAATGATGAGAAATCGCAAATGTGTACAAGAAAGGGTTGAACTCTGATGTGTTTGCTTTTCACCCAGATGTTTGTATTATTGATTTTTTTTAATCCTATTGTAATCATCAAAATAAATACTCCATAATAAATCCATGATATACATGAAAAATAATGCGCCTTAACTATAGAGTACCTATTTAAATAAATGAAATCAATTGGAAACGGCATCATTGGTGGAGTAAATGAAGTGAGAACCTAGGCAAGCTACTGAAGCATGAAATTACTCCTTATGATAGCTTGGGAGTACAAGAGAAACATCTGGAAATAGGATTTCACTGGATTACAATGTACCACCCAGTGTACTGATAATGGAGTGAGCAGGAGCCCCTTGACCTGTCAAATATGTCTTCCCCAGGGGCTGCAGCCCCTATCTAATCATGTAAATCGCAACAATGTAACACAAGCAAGAAAGAGAAGATCGGTATTCACTATGGCTTTTAGTGGATTCATTTGTCATATTACCCAGGGAGAAGTCATCCATCACATTCCCCCAGATCACACACACCGTTGACCAAAGATCCAAATCTAATCTCCAGGAAGTCAGGCAGCATCCCCCTACCCCCAGGAGTCCAGAGGACCTGACCGTGACCTGACCGAGGAGCCGCTGGGTCAAATTATCAACACTGTTTCACTGCTGTAGTGAGAAATGTGGCCTCTTTCCTGGATTCATAACTGCTGCTTTTCTGAGATTTCAGGCGGAATTCCAGTTCAGCATTTTCTTCCATCTTATCTTTTATTCATTATTTTAATTTCACTGGCAGCCTCCCACAGCCTGGGCCTCCTTCTGAGGTGGATAAGTGCTTATCATTGTGTCATAAAAAGCACAGAAAAACAGTGGCTGGTATTTAAATTATTGATTACGGTAATGGATATGTTATGGAGAGCATGGGGTACTCTGGTCCCTACACGGAACACATACAGTGAGGCTAAGTTGCGACTGTAAATAATGATGTAGGTATAAGAGGACGAGGCGAAAGGTTCACGTATCCATCTGAGATGGGAGCCTGCCTCGCATCAAATTAGGAATTAACGATGGTAAATTTGTTTGAAGAGCTGCATCTTTAACACAATGAACAATCGTTGTGTGAATGAAAAGGTTTGAGGGGCATATGCAAAACAGTGCTGTTCGCAGCAGCAACTTAAGATGAATAATGTATCAGGATGGACTTGGATGTTATGTGTCTGTAAGTTATTATCTATCTTTAGGAAATGTATATCCCCATGAATTCCAATAATTCTCCTTGTGTGTATTTCAATATCTTTCCTGTTAGTGTTGGAGATTTAAAAAAAGATTTTTGTAAGTGACATGCAGTCATTTTAATTCAGTTTTTCCTTGTTTGTGAAATATTAATCTGTCTTGCTGACAGATTTTGAGATGTAGGTTGAAATAAAAGACAGGAGAAATATGATTTGGATTCAGATTCATGGGAACTCAGTGCTGCCGCTTAGGCAGATTGAATGTTTTTGTAATTTGTGAAATATGTGCCAATTGGTTTCTCATCCCCTTAAGGTCCATGCTCTCGTGTTTTAAACCGCCAATAACGTGGGTGGCAAATGCAGCCTGAAACATTTATATCGAGCACCATTAGCAACTCAGCATCAGAGCTGTTTTCCTAGAAGGTGGATAAAAAAATGAGGCTTCCATCAGACACCACTAAAAAAAAAAAAAAAAAAAAAAAAGTGTCAATCTTGTGATTGCATTAATACATTTTCACTGATGAAAATAGCGGGAAACACAAGAATACTGGAGACGACAGTGAAACAGTTGGTGCTCAGATTGGGCCCTTTACCTGATCTGACTTCTTCCTTCAGACAACCATCTTTTCATTTGTTCTACATCCTACCAACACCTGCTCCTGCTTGCCTCCCCATTATGAGACCTGGCAGGCAGTCTGTCTACATGTGGACCAAAGTTCAATCTACTGTTAATCTTACTTTTTGACAAGAAGCAGACAGAGCTGGGAGAAAAGCAGTTGGTAATTAATCCAATGGGAATGTTTACTGTTTCCAGTGAATGCCTCTGAACCCACAGTGCAGCATAAATGGCTCCGGTCCAAATTGGCTTACAGAAAATTTAGGGAAAAAAAACGTAACACGGGCGGCCTCTAGCTCACCCAGTAAGAGTGTTCGCCCCATGTTGGCTGAGTCCTGCAGCGGCCTGGGTTCCAATCTGACCTGCGGCCCTTTGCTGCCTGTCATCCCCCCCATCTCTCTCCCCCTTTCATGGCTATCCACTGTCACTAAAAAATAGAGGGTAAAGCCCCCCAAAAAATCTTTAAAGAAAAGTTTCTTCTTTTGCATTAAAACAATGTTGTGGCTAGGACTTTCAAGGCTATATTTACAATTAAAACCATGTTGCAGTTGTAGGGTATTTTCCATCCACATGCTGTTGCCCATTGACACTATAAACCTTATTCTTATGTTCTGGAATCACATTGCACTTCAAGTTGGTAAACCGCTACTAAAATGTTCCTTTATGGCACATCTGTGCCACATATAAGTATGTATTTTAGTAAACTGCGTAAGGCAATCATGAGAGCCAATGAAGGTGGGAAGTGGGAGACGTACTGTCAATCCAAATGCTCAGAATGTCTGTTCCTGACAGAAGTTGTGAACATAAAACTTTGAGTGATTTTAAAAACGTGGCTCAAATGTGTTACTGATCCTGGAAAAAAAACATCTTATCTTGTTGGGCATATTTTGTTTTTTGCTTTTCTATTCATTTTCCATCTTGCTCTTTGCAACTTCTGATGGTTTTCAGAAGGTTATGCAATGGTTTTCCACACAAAGAGGTTGATCTAATTCATAAAATGAAGTTATGAAAGTCAGCAGAAGTGGAGATAGGAGGTTTTCACCTGACAGTGCTGGCATTATTCTGTTTTGGTTTTTAAATTTGTCAGCTTTCCAGCTTGGGGAAATTAATTCATAACTTAATTGTTTTAAATCTATCACACTTAAGCCTAAATGGCAAACACTTTAGAGGTTGTTAGCATGATTATATACAATTCCCGGAGTACATGTCACTACTACACTTAATGCGTGCAGTTACAGTTGTTGTGTGATGAAATTGTATTGTGTAGTAGTGTTATTAGTCTTTACTTTATCATTCACTGATGTTCCTTTCATTAATCAAAAGGAAATGGGGACTTGGGAGATTTTGTGTTGCTTGTAAATCATTGTTCTCAGTACGCCCATATATTTTAAGTAGTTGCCCAGCAGAGACCATCATCTTTATATGATGATGGCACCCTGGACTCGTATAAGCTGAAGTCACTAAGGGCTTGAAAGCCCAGTAAGGAAACTAAAAGGAGCTCATTTGTTAAATCAAATGAGGCTTGTTAGAAACTTTCTTTCCAGTTGAGCTGTTCCTCTGTTTTTTCTCAACTTCCATCAAACAAACTTGTTTATTTATGCTGGAGGAAAATTTGAGTATCTCCCCCACAATCTTTGTCGTGTGTGTGTGTGTGTGTGTGTGTGTGTGTGTGTGTGTGTGTGTGTGTGTGTGTGTAGCGTCTCACACCTAGTTAACAGTCAGTTTCATCTCTAACTGTGCAGAGCCTCCTGCCAGATAGGGATATGTGCACAGATTGAGTGTTAGCCTATAACTGCCAAAAAACTTGTGAATTAACAAAACGTAGGCTATTACTGAGTCAGCTGGCTGACTGCTCTGCACTGGGGAGCAGGCTTGATGCAAACAGTTTTAGGGAGGCTACTTGAGGGCATCCCAGTGGATCCATAATATTACCTTGGCCTTTGGATTTTCAACTTTTAAGATGCTGTGCTTTATCTTCCTCCTGCTACATTATATTATTCTCCTGGCTTAACAGAGAGGCAGACAGGTTAATTTTCCAAATTAAGGGTGAGAATATATAAGTCTCCTTTTTTAATACGGAGGATTAATTCCATGGTATCTTCATTTTTAAGGTTGCCAATATATTCCACCTCTCTCACAGAAGGATCACTTACACTGTAATTTGAGTGTGAGGGTTTAGCATAAATCACAATCATGCATTGGCCCTATTCAGTATGCTCTGGAAGAAGATTGTAAAATATAAAAAAGTTTAATCACAACTCTACCTGCTTGGCCATACCCTGATAAATGGAGGGAGGGGGAAAGATGTTCTAACTACAACAGCACATCCTTCTCGCAAAGTGTAAACAATTCTCTGGTTCGCCAAAGGTTCATACTGGCAGCAGCTGCCAGCCCAGATATAAAACTCAAGCTCCAAATTAACTTGGCAGGATAATCCCATAAAATCATGAAGAGAAGGAAGAAAAAAAAAAAGCGCTGAAAATAACATTTGAACAAATTCCTTGTGACCCGGACCAGGTCGGAATGCGTCTCCTCACTGCCAAAGAGCCTGAAAAATGCAAACAGCCGTGCAGGCGTGTCGGAAGCTTCTGCTGGACATTTCAAGGCTGTCCGGTAAACAGAATTCTGTGTTACCCTTTGAACTCAGACAGACGTGCAGCTAGGTGGCATGTGCATGCAAGTTTTTTGTTTACCGGTCTGAGCGAGTTAAGACGTCGTGCCTCTTGCTTAGCCTTGGCTGCGGCGGATTGCATTCAGTTACATTACTTGGACGTAGGGTTAGATATCGTTTTATTTTTCCGATACCAGTGCTAAAGCGTTACTTTAAAAACGGTAATTTCAGTTGGCGACATTTAAAGAACTGCTCGTTTATTGCTAAGGCCATATGATCAAAATGAAATGATTTATTAATAATGTAATAACTAACTTAAAACAAGAGTAAACGTAATACAACTTATTTTCTGTCATATGGCATCGTTTTGTCATTGATTACATGCCACTTTGCAACACAGTAATACAACAGACCTTATTTATTGATTATCGATTGATCCAACACCAAAAAATTCTTTTGTACCGTAACCCTCTTGAGCCTCGGGTCAAATTTGACCCCTTTTTAAAAAATTTCTATATCAGAAATATGGCATTTTTGAAATCAAATGACCACAAAAAAGGCTGGTTTCCATGCAACACTCTTTGCAAATACAATTAATCACTTTCATTGAATTTTGGGTGTAAATTGAAATGGTATCAAATCAGCATACCGACCAAACTCATCCACTCAACAT
Source organism: Percina caprodes (assembly GCA_013375575.1). Taxonomy (NCBI): domain Eukaryota; kingdom Metazoa; phylum Chordata; class Actinopteri; order Perciformes; family Percidae; genus Percina; species Percina caprodes. The sequence goes on along the minus strand of JABXJD010000010.1, from coordinate 4,277,045 downwards.
ACGTTCCTCTGATCTTAACTATTAGTCAGAATAATTCATAATTTCTGCTTTATTAACTCAAATATTAGGTATAATTCTATGCAAATGAGGGTTATTGAACATGGATTCCAAAAAGTAGTGTAAAACTAGTGGTAGTGAGGTGGTGTTATAAAGGTGAAATAATAAAAGATTGTGTTGAAAAAGTCAAAAAAAGGGTAAAAAAAAAATAAATCTTTTTGACCCGGGAGGACAACCCAAGGGTTAAAATAATGTTTCCAAAATCGTTTCAGTGGTTCATTATCCAGTGTTAAAATGAAACAAAAATAATGGTAATGGTTACAGTAATGGACAATTCTGCTTCCAACCTGTAGGGGGACCGAAGAGGAAAAGTGCTTTGTTGCCTACTGTAAAGGTGCTGGTTGACAAGTAGCAAGCTAAAACTGAGTCTATAATATTAGTGGGTAACATAAGATTACGACATTGTTCAACATGCTAAGTTATCTTTAGTATGATTGTTTCGACGACGGTTCACAACTCTGGGCTAACCCACAAATTCATCAGTAAAGTTAACTGTATAGATAGATGACTAATCTAATGGTAATTTAGCCAGCTAGCACAGCCCTGTCTGTCTGCCTCAGTCTCCCAGCGCTGCAAGACCAGTCGGGATGAGAGCTGACAACAGCCCCGGGGACACCTCCACAGTCAGCCTACAGCCAGCTAGCAGCCAGCCCAGGCAGCACTAACTCCGGTGCAAAGGGCACTAATGGCAGTTTACTGAACCGTCGGGAAACAGACCCAGGAACCCGAGTCAGAACAGCGACCGTTCGTAACGTTACACCCCCGTTGGTGTTACCTGTGCCCCTCCCTCGCATTTAGCCAGCTTTACAGTTAGCTAAATTTACCAGTCAAATGGGGATAAAGCACCAAAAGGACTAATAGTAAGTTGAAGATAGATAACTCTGGGAGTTGGAGGGGGTGTCTCACGATTCTGCCTTCTCACTCCACGACACAGGTTCGTGGATCTGATTGTCGCAATTTTGGTTTCATATTACATATCGTTACAGCCCTAAAAAAATTAAACAGATAAAAGTAGTCAAATGTGTTTCAGATTTTTTTTATGTTCGGTTTGTGGAAAGGAGTTAGATTTCTCCTGTGAAATTGTACAGAAGCCAGCTGGTAGAGTTTATACAAAACATTTTGCAGTGTTTGCACGTCCTTCACTGGTTAAATAACATTCATCATTAATAGTTGATTTCAAAATGCACCTAAATTGTTTTGCACACAGTTGCATTCCATATTTCAACTCGATCTCGTGAATAAAACCGTAAGTACTATCTTTCAATTCAGGAACCAGCTTCATGGGTGCTCAGTATTAGCGGAGCACCAACGGTATCGGCGCCTATTCCCAGCAACCCGTTCGACCCAGAGGTGAACTGTCCCCCCCCTCCCTTTCCCCTTCTCACACAGCTTCTCTGTGCATGGTACCTTCTCAGCAAGCAGGGGCGCCAATATGCCTGTTCCCCACACGGTGAAATGATAGATAATACAGTAAAAAAACAAGGTGCTGGTGCTGCCCTACCCGCTTCTTCCGTGCCAAAAATCGCTACTGGCATCTACAGAGCAGACTGATACGTCCCAGTGAATCCTCGACAGTGAAATAGTCACACTTTACGTTTATCGTTGGCTGTCAGCATTTTAACCGTGTTTAGGACCAGCTACTGGCTAACGGTAGGCTAACTTAACCTGCTGCCAAGTGTAGTGTTAACTAGCGTCACATGGAGCAATGCTTCTGTTGTTTGTAATGTCTGTTTTGGAACGTCAGAGCAGCGCAGGCATTTAAGTGGCACCGAAATCCACGTTGCTGTTCGGTCCGGTAGATACCGGTCGGTAAGGCACAGGTGCCAAATCAGCACTGGGTTTTGGTACTCAGCCCTACTTGGAAAATGAGTAGAAGTTGAACTTGTCTGTGGTTTAGTGATGAGATGAAATTACCAGAAACGGTCTCGATGGTTTGTAGGTCATTAAAAACAACAAAGTGTAGTGAGATATGGATATTGTACTGAAAGGTTTCACACTCGCTCATTTATAAGAGGTAGCCGGAGGTAATTGGAAAATGAACACTGCTGTATATTGTTGAGGTCCCCACAGGTCTATGTTGAGGCCCATTAGATTGACATCTGGAAGACAGATACTGTCTACAAACACACTCACTCTTGCTCACACAACCACTAATACTGGGTCTTTCTGCTAACCTAAGGGATTCCATGGCAACACATGAAAGCGTCCATGATCCAGTGGCAGCATAAATATAGATTTTAAAAGCCATGTGTGTAAAAACAGAATCATTGTTTTTTCGATTTTGTTTCTTTCTGGAAATAAGTTTATGTAAAAGAAAAAAAAAAAAACAATGACACAGAAATGTGGATGCACATTATATTTATATATTACATTTATATTTTATTTATTTTGATTTAAACTTAACTCAGTAGGGCTTTGGTGCATAATCGACAGCCAATTTGCCTTTTCTCCCCATTTTTCTTTTCTTTTTCTTTTTGAGCTATAAACATACCTCATTTACCAAAATGTCTTCATACCTAAACAACCAACTAGAACTACTTGGATAGGGAAAGAACAATGTCATGGCTAAAAGAAACTAGCGTTGATTGTTAGTAGGAGACGGGATGCATACAATACTTTCTACGCCCAACCATCTCAGGGGTGTTGGGATTAATCATCGCATTGATGCATCGCCATGCGGACGCGGATGATTCTGCTTTTTTTGTTTTTTTCTTTGTGTCTGCTGCATGACTCTGCTACATTCAGGAAGTTTTTTTTTTTTTTTTTTTATAGAGGAGATGCAATAAAATCGGAGTGGATTTACATCTGATCGCTTGAATTTATTGATGAAAACCATGTGTAGCAATATACAGTATAATATTTGAGGAGGTGGCGCATCGTGATGCATCGAGATATCAAACTGTATCGAATCATTGACAGGATAATTGTAATCAAATTAAATCATGACACCAGTGAAGATTTACACACCTACCATCTATCCTAACCTCGTCCCTTAGTGCGAGACTTCTTGCAGCAGCAAAAACCTTTTGGGCGTATAGAGGCTTTTGATTCAAGTGATTATCAGTTTTAACGAGGGTCTGACACATGTCTCTTACAATTTGAATGAGTTATGACTCTGAGAAGAAATATGAATTTTGATGCAAATTGCATCAATTGGGTGCTCAGAGGTTTATAATACCTTAATATCCCTTCACCTCAAGCATGATTTTTACCTAAAGTCTTTCCCTCCAAACTCCTCCTTTTTATAAAAAAACAACTATGAACCTATACCTTGTTTTTTCAGCCATTTTAATGCTAATGAAGACATGAGACCAGTGATGTATTTAGTAAACAGGGATTTTTACATAATTGTAAACATACAATTTTCTCTGCATAAGTAATGTATCCCAACACAGTCCCATAAATCAAACTGCTAGCTGCAAAAGGTGGCTGTTCTCAATCGCCCGACTCAATCCATAGCGCACAACTGGCTACAGATGGTGAGGGAAATAAAAGCCAGTTTAGTTTCCCATGCGTCATTAATACAAGAAATGACCCCCAGCTTGGCAGTGGCACGCAGCAACTCTGGGATGCCAGAATTACGTTCCTACTCAGTACAAAGTCCCAGCATGATTTCCACAATTCCACACAATGTCCCATGTTACTGCAGGAAAATGTCACACAGATATGTAAATATCAAGTCACATACTTTTCAAAAAGATGGGTTTTTTTATGTGTGAGGTGTTGTTTTCATGTGGTTTTCTCACATCACGTTTCAATTGTTTCTTCATATACAGCATGAAAACATGGGGTTTTATCCCATGTCTTATTTTTTTAATTTGTTTTAATTGTGACTGTCGATAGAGACAAATCCCAGGTGAAAATGTCACTATGCACAGTTAAAAATTTAACATGTTTGCATCCAAAAATGACGTGTCCAGAAAGCATATGTAGTTGAATTTACAGGCAGGTGTTTGTGTGACATTTTTTTAAAAGGATGTATCTGACTTATTAATGTCTCAAGTACTGCATATATTGTTGGTAAGAACCAGTTAAAATGATTCTTAAAGAGTCTAGACTTTAGAGACTATGACAAGATTGACCACAACCAGAAAGAGAATGAAGTATGCAAGACACGCTTCTTCCCGGTTAACTAGAGCCAATAACGCCAGAGAAGAAACTTCCATGCAAGTCATTCACAAGATAAAGCAGATTAATGTCTGTCAGCATAGCTTAATCACTGTAAGCTCATCAATCACAATGACAAATAGCGTCGGACCACTGCTTCAATCAGACAGCATCTTCTGGAGTGGTTGCGCCTCCACAGCCACATAAATCCTGCCCGCTGAGCCACAACTCTCATCAGGAATACATAACATAACTTCATTGGAGGATCTATCCATCACTGGGCTGCTGCATGTAACATTATTTTCAAAGTCCAACTTCTGCACTTGAGCACAGTCAGAAGGCTGCCGGATGCCGTCTCTAGATCATTCAGTCTAAAACTGGAGCCCGCTGTCACTTGGATGCCAGCTCACAAAAACAGCAGTCTGTCGATGAAACATTTATGCAACAAAGGGTTACTGGTGACAGGAGTGGAGCTAAAGATGGCTACATTAAGAGCCGACATGTTTTGATAGGCTGCTGAACAGCCAAGGACTGAACTTTAAATAGACACACAGTTTGTTTATGTTGATGCAAACACTCAATCTGCATACTGATGAGGTAGACTATAGTAGTTTCAGGGTGTTTTCAGTGCTAAATCTAATCTAAAATCTAAACATTTAGGGTGGTAAACCACTATTTACATCTTGATTAGTCATTGAATTATTTTTTTTCCCCCTTGGTCTTCAAATTGCTTGCTTGTTTTGATAGTCAAACAGCAAATCCTCACATTGGAGAAGCTGGACCCAATTAATTTTTTTGCATTTTTGGTTAAATAAATAGATGAAAAATGATTTATTTGGTTATCAGATATGTCGTCAATAAAGCCCTCAAGGACTACGGAGAACCTGCTCAAAACACAACAGCAAGGCTACATTACATAATGATGTTTAAACCAAAATGTGGTGGGTAAAACAACAGTATTAGGAAAGGCCAATGTTGACAGTTTCCAGTAAAATCTTTGAGCTTGAGATACATAAATCACATTTGTAGGACAGTTCGCTGACCCCGTTGAGTGTTGATGTAGTCTGCATACACATGGGTTGAGGGTCCGGTCAGTCTTTGTGCCCTGTGCCCCAGAGGAGCCCTATCGGGCTGCACGCAGTGGCCCCTGAAGCACTCTCTGACACTAACCTTCCCGCAGCAGTGATTGAAATGAAAGACTCCTAAATGAGCGGTCAAATGCTTCATTTGAGAAACACAGAGTGCTGCTTCAGGCTCTCAGGCTAAAAAAAGGAGATGTATCCCACAGACGAAACAAAAAGTTGTCAGAGGTACCCATGCAGGGACAGAATGTGTGATACACTGGGGGAACGCAGGGTATCTAAAGGACTGATCAGAGGCTTTGGGGATGAGACACTGAGGCTCTGGGATAGCTGGTTGCCCCGTCTGGTGCAAAATGTCCCAGACAAGCCTGTGTGCTCACAAAAGACAAAGTGGAGCAAAAGGAATTTGGCAGGAAGTCAGGCAGCGCAGTGTTTATTATTGCTTTCTGATTTCTAGTTTGTTTTTTTGTTTTTTTATAAATCATAACCGCCAGGGCTGTGAGAAATATGTGAATCTATTTCCCCAAATATGGACATTTCCTCAGATTTATAGGTGACGATAAAGACGACACCCTACTTGAAAATGAAAGTTGTGCGATTAAACAAGAAGACCATTGTGTTAAATCTGTGCCACATTAAATGCAGGACGGCAGAACAATTCACATGAAAGTCAATATTTTTTGGACCCTAAACATCTTGGCTAATAAAAGCTGCTCCACTGCATGTTTTGCATATTACACAAAGACACAATACTGTAACAACATGGGAACAAGACGGTCACAAAATGCCAGCCAATTCCCAGAAGCACTCCCACACCAAAAAAAAAATAAATACTGCTTTGAAGTTACACTTGTTTCATCTTCTGGACTCAAACTAATCCAGTCTGTGGTTCGACATCCAAACACGACTGAGTTTCATCACTGTCAGTGTCTGAAGACCTCTCTGAATCTGAAAAGGCCAACAGCTCTGTGCATGTTTGCTGCTACATTCCCCCCAGTTTGCATGATGAAGTGGCTTTAATAAGGTTATTTAAATTAATTTCACCCAGATTCCCCTCGCCATTTCAATGGAATTCCCTTCACTTCAGAAATATCTGACAAAGATTTAGGTAACAAAGGCATATCCTCTTTGTCTGTATTGCAGTAATCAAGAGTCTACAGCTGGTCTATTACTGAAAGAAGCATCGCCGGAATCTCTAATGAAAACCATTTGATGGAGAATGCATCCTAAAAGCTGCATTTCCTGCTGTGATCACATTTACATGTAATCAAAGTCTGGTTGAATGACTAACATCTTGCTTTCTCATAATTGATGGAAGAGTTATGACATAAATAGTAATTATTCCTAGTTCTGCCTCTTTTTGCATGCTCTTTATCATGTTGCACAAAGCCCTGCTTCACATGCGGATTTGACAATGTGTGAACAGTGTGAGTCATTGTTTATTTACTTTAAATTCTTTTAAATGAATACTCCATCCGCCTACTACAAAGACTGAAGTTAACATTGCATCTAAATCAAGAACTATCAGCCGGAAATATTACAGCTCAACTTATCTCGAGTAATTCATCAAAGTGCTTCAGTCTCTCCAACGAAATCTGCTGTGGGAGAAATGAAGTGGGCTCAAACAAAACAGAGTGCCTGCTATAGGCCACGCACACTACACCCAGTCGTGGCATTTAAATCATTCTAATCAGCCATCCCTCTCCATGTATAATAATATATTGCAGCGAGAAAAAGAATCCCCTGCCACATTTACGACGCCTACATCTCAGCGTCCCACACAGACTCTGTATCAAACTTGTAAGCAAAGTGCTACACACGCACACACACACTGGCATGGCACACACACTGAGTCGATATCTGGTAGGGGTGTGCAAAAAAAAAAAAAAATCGATTTATATTCAAATCGCGATTTCATGCTATATACCGATTCAAATCCAATTAAAAAAAATAAAAATTATCACATTTGAGAAGCTATCGACCGAGAATATTTTGCATTTTTGCTTGATAAATGACTGAGACATTTAAATTCTTGATTCATTTTCTCTCATTCTACTAATCGAGTACGTGCTCCATGCGCTAGTGCTCTTGACAACTTCTAAATTCCCATCCCGTGTGCCTGCATTTCCTCTGATTTAGTTTGTTTTCTGTGTAAAAACCTGGCTAATGTGCTGGCAAGCAGCTACCATGGTGCATACTTGAAAGCTCAAGTAGGCTACAGCAATTAAAAACCCTTGTTTTACTCTGCACATTAACTTATTCAACTTGAAAGTAATGAGGGGAAGAGGGAGGAGGTTAATGTGATGGATGCACCCTGAAGGCATATCTTAAACGTTAACCAAAACGTATCAGCCTCTCGCATGAATCCATTGCAACAGCGGCGCCTAATCTGGATGCCTTGCGATGCATATAAATGCAGTTTGACAAGAGATCCCTGATCTGTTAACTGCTAACTGTACATTTAGGAGTCAGTAAAGGATGTTGTGATGTAAACTGTGGGAAGCTCAACCAGCAGGTGCTTTGATGGCTTCTTAGATCCTGAACACACTAGTCTTCATACCGTATAATGATCTATATGGGAACATGCAATAGTGTGTTTGCAACTAGGCACTTAAAACTATTTTTTTAAAGTGTAAAAATCAATTTGGAAAGCATTCCCAGTCAGTCTCATATTTCTTATATACATAGTTTGTGGTCTATTTGCTGTCTCAGGTAGGACAAAGAGATGAGAGGACCACTCCGTCCCTCCTGAGGCTTCCCCTGCTCTCATTGGTCAGCTGGACATCCTTTTGTTTTGGCTCCCACGCGAGAGCCGAAGAACGCATCTCATGAACGGAAGCCAAAATATATCCCTGAACAATCAGAGAAAATGTGAGCTCTGATACTTAGAATCAAAACAGACCCTCGTAGAAGGAATGGCGACTGTAATCAAATATTCCCGTTAGTCATCAGTAGCTATAATCTCCCCGATATGCTCCCACGACATGCGAGTCTCCTACATCCTGATAACTACAAGCTGCAGCTCTTTCTTCCACTTTAAACCGAGACAAACTGAGTCAACTCTTGAGTTAGATTAGAATACATAATGACCCATTCATTTTCTACGGGCAGCGGGCGCCTCGCCGCTGAAAGGAGACCGTTATATTGGCGATGTCTCCGGTTGTATACAGGGCACACAGTCAAATCACCCCCAAAAAAAAAAAAAAACTTTTCCATTTCTGCACGCAGTCGAGACACAGTCTAAAAACAGAGGGCATGAACTTCACCCACTCAGAATTGATGGAGACAAAAACCTAAAATATGCATAGACAGAAATCAAAATACTAATAGGCTAATAATAATACTGTCTGGAAAAAACGTATAGCCATACCATGAGTTTCTTGCAGCGCTCACGCGACCACCCGGATCAAACACCTTCTCATTTCCGACTCGTAAATTTCCATTCCGGTCACCGGTCACGGGATTAATGACATTTGTAAATCCGTGTAATAAATATGCTTTACCTCCGCTAGCGGTTACATGTGAACAAGTTGTAGACTCTGCGCTGTGACAGTCTCTCTTTCTCCTCTGCCTCTCTCTCTCAAGCTCCCGATATGAACGGTGGGAGTCAGTCTCTCTCTCTCTCTCTCTCTCTCTCTCTCTCTCTCTCTCTCTCTCTCTCTGTGTGGGGTGGGGGTGTGAGGGGTGAGAAGAAGCAAAAGAGGGTAGGGTGCAGGGGTCCCTCTAATAAGAACTACAAGACCGTAATCTCTCTAAACAGGAAAGCTAGTTAACATTACCTCTACTAGACTTTAATAGGAATAAACATAATAAAACACAAATTTAAGGGGTTTCCAAAAAAAATTACTTTTTTCACTTAGCCTACATTGCACATATTTTGGGTGGTTTGCCCATGGGTTTTAGATATCATTTTCAGATATCTAACAGTGGAGTTGAATGGCATTATATTTGTGGCGGTAACAGTAGGCTATAAGCCTAGTGAAAGATTGCATTTAAAAAAAAAAAAAAATTCAAGGGGACATCCCAGTGGCTTTGTGGTTAATGTGCATGCCATAAATTATAATTCATTGCTTCAATTAAATTAGTAGAATGTACTTGATCAAATTTGTTTTTTCTACATCCTTTAAACATAAGACACATTTTATGTGTGCAGTCACCATAGACCCCCACATTGAAATGCTCAATTTTACAACAGAATTAAACATGTTTACTGCCTGGTACAAAAATCAGTTTTGCTATATAGCTAAATTTACCCTTAAAGGTCCCATGACATGGTTCACTTTGAATGCTTTTATATAGACCTTAGTGGTCCCCTAATACCATATCTGAAGTTTATTTCCCAAAATTCAGCCTTGGTGCAAAATTACAGCCACTAGAGCCAGTCCCCAAATGAGGTTTCCTTAGGATGTGCCATTTCTGAGTCTGTAGCTTTTGAGGATGAGAGAGAGGGGTAGGGGAAGGAGGGGTTGGGGGCAAGGTGGAGGCTGGGGGTGTTGCCTTGACCAACTCTCACTTTGCTCGTTTGCAAGCCATGATGTGTGATGTTAGGTGGGCCAAAATCTCTGGGCGGACAAAGCATAGAAAGGGGAGGTAACCTTACCCCTTATGACCTCATAAGGAGCAAGATTCCAGATCGGCCCATCTGAGCTTTCAATTTCTCAAAGGCAGAGCAAGGTACCCAGGGCTCGGTTTACACCTTTCACCATTTCTAGCCACTGGGGGACCATAGGCAGGCTGGGGCAATGCATATTAATGTAAAATAAAAAAACCTCATAAAGTGACATTTTAATGCCATGGGACCTTTTAATGACAACTGTGGGGGTTTACATTATACTTCAAAAAAATATACTGTGTGTGTGTGTTTTTTTTATATATATATATATATATATATATATATATATATATATATATATATATAATTCTGCATAATTAAGTATGTTTTGCTTTGAGTGACAGGTTGCCTGCCATCGCAGGAGGTGAGCATAGACTGTAGCCTTCATTCAGCCCTGTCCACGCTCCACCTCTTTGCCCATCATTGGATTAGCTGACATCAGGCACTGCCAAGATGCCGACGGACAGAGCCAGGTAGAAAAGACAAATACATAAGTAGAGGTTAAAGACAGCTTCAATCCTATGGAAGTGTTCACTGTGGCTTATTTAGATTTACCATATTGTTTCTTCAAGGACTGTTTGGGCATAAGTCTGGTGATAGTGTACATTTTTATTTTATGTTGCTATATTTGCTATTACGATTTTCTCATTGTCAACAAATCCCATGAAAAGCCCAAATCCAATAGTGTGCTTATCTGACTATCAATACTTTTCCAGTCTCTGTGTGGTCCATTGGTTCCTATTGAGGATTACAACTTTAAAAATAGGTCACAAATAATGGCTAAAGTTTCATTTAAAAAAGGCTAAATCATTTCCTTAAACAGCTGAACCTTTGCTGAATGGATAATAAGCTATATCAGGCTTTGGCAACACAGGAAATACTGTTGCAAAAAATAGTATTTCATTGTTGGTTTTGGTCTTTTTATAGGATTTGTTGACAATCATAGTAAGAATAGAGTAATGCCCCCCTTATCATTTCATGTTATTGTCAATGCTCTAAGCACCACAAATGTTCTATTCATGTCCATTGTATCTTGGTTGAGTCAGAATTTCTTAGAGGCAGATGCCTCTAACACAAAAACTACCTTCCATAGTAAATGACAAAATATGCCTTTTCTCATTTTTGTGAACCGGCCCTTTTAAACTCACCATTAACATATTGCTTTAAACCTGAGCTAATGCTAAATAATTTTTTTATTGTTCATCTCTATTGCTCCATTATTGTATTAATGTGGTTCTTGTTCCTCAGCAGTGTATAGAGGGATTGGTTAATGGGAAGTCATGTCTGTATGTTTGTTAGGTGCCTTGGTTTTGCCTTGCGGCTAGTTAGTGGTGTCTCAAGTATAATTGCCACGGCTCAATATTAGAGAATTTAAACAATAAAACAAGGTTTGCCTCCCAGACAAAGGAATATAATAGAATGCACTGCAATTACCTGGGGAAAAAAGGCTAATAATTTCACATTCAATCATTTGAGAATGTGTGCATTTATCTGCTGGTGTTTCAGCAGCAGACAGACCCCAGCTCTTGCATGATGAATTCCAACAGGAGATGGATGCATGTGGGCCAGAGATATGGGAGATGATTCATCATGATGCATCCGGATGGATTCAGCAGCTTGACTGCGATGTAGCCACATGTGGCTGCAATTCTCTATGCGAGAGGTGGATTCACCCAGAGCACACTCAGCTGTGAAATATGTTGTCTCATATCACGTTTATCAGATAGCGCCACAGGTCTGGTACTGCTGTTACTGACTCAATCGTCGTCATCACAAGCATCATGGCTACCGTTAAGCCTTCAGTTGCTGTTTTCCATGTGCTAGTTTCAAAAGCGTCCAACATCCATTATTTCCAGTATATCCTTTCCTTTTATTGCAATAAACAACTAGCCCAAGGGAGGTGTGTATTTCATCTTCTTACGGTCTCTGACCGCCTGCTGTACATCTCACTCAAGGATGATCCCAGTCCAATCAACTACAGTAATAAGACCGTTTTGTCTTTATCCCCAAATCTTCAGATGGCAGCAACAACACTGATGATGATGATGATGATGGCGATGATGTTGATCATGATGAAGTCATTGTGCAATGTCTGGTTGTTTCCCGCAAGTCATTGAGCCAGTGTGCTTGCAGTGTGCTCCACGTCTGCAGCCAGACATGCCTCTCAGCAACAGCCTGGAAACGGTGGAAAATACTTAAAAGGAAACAAATGTGGAAAAAGTCGCTATTCTTGTTTGTTACATCACACATTAGTAAAGCGACGGAAGGAAGTGTGTGTGTGCGTGCGTGCGCGCTTGTTATTGAGACCCTCGTGCCATGTTTTTCACCTTCAACCAATTGATATAAATTTAGATATTTGAACTAGAACCTCAGATAATTCAGTTTGGCCGTGGTATTCACTTTCTTGTTACATAGCACACATTCTATTATTGCTTTCTCAAAGATGACATTCCAAAGATCAATGAGCTAATATTTGGCAGTAGGCGTGACATTTTTACTTCCCTCATGTATTACTGTAACTATCAAATCAGTGTCATCACTGCACTGTATTGCTGGCCAGCAAATCCAATTTATAGTGTGGCAGTTTTCCATTGCACTACCGGATTTTCAAGCATCTACAAATGTGATCAAAGGACCACAAAATAGGTTATGAAGTTAGGTCTTGTCAGGTTTCATATGTCCTTGAAATTGGACCCAAAAGAAATCAAATTGAAAAGCTTTCATTTTGTTGTTGAGTCAAGACTTTTGTAATGTCAGGCTTGAACGTATACCAACCATCTCAGGATTTATTTTAGTTTCCTCCTCACCTGTGTTTAGAGGAGGAAAGTGCAGCCATACTGATTGTAAATCATGAGATAGAAACTCCGCTAAGAGTCTATGAGCAGAGCGAGACTCCCCACGGTTCTTCTGTTAAGGAGTATTTTTATGAACAACACACCACTGTCAGCTATTAAACAGCATCTTTGATTTTTTTTATTGTTCTGTTTAATGGAAAGAGTTTAAAATGTTGCAAACAACCTAGCAGGATGGGATTTGAAATGATAACTTTTAAACACAGGCCTGTTTGTGAGGGGGAGGAGGGTGGGGGTGGAAAAGATGTCTGAGAAAATCACATTGGAGATTTCCTAGGAAAGAGTGAATACTGACCTCCTGTTTAAATGATTCACTGTTTCCATTGAAAACAGTATGTTTTCAATACTTTTGGTCATGAAAAGGGGATGAGATGTCTTTATTTTGTCCTTCGTGCATGTGTGTTGCTAAGTCTGGATTTAACTTCCAGGAGCTCAGGCAGCTGCTGCCATGCGGGTTTTTCCAGCTTGGTCATTACTCATCTCTTTCATTCCATGTTGCGTATGTCAAGGCTGAACAGTGATTATTATTTTTCTCAACCCTATAAGGGTAACATGATAAAAAAAATAGCCAGAGTTTGGAAGTTTTTACCTGATCCAGCTCTAGTGGAAGAGACATGATGTTACAAATTCATCATTATTTCAAGTCTGGTTTGATGTGGACTAACGTAATGTGAATAAATGATACAAAATCCCACACAGAGGCTAAATATACCAACATCAGTGAATGCTTTTCTTAGACTACAGGGGTTCCTCAGATGACTTAGGGGCCATCCACACGGAAACGTTTTTTTGGTGCAAACGCATATGTTTTGCATCGTTTTGCATCGTTTTGGTAATTTTGTCCAAATCCTGTAAACGCACTGCCTGAAGACGCACATTTTTTGTAAACCTGCTCCCAGGGTGATAAAATTCGAAAACTGTGCCTTTGCGTCTTTGTTTGGATGGCAAAGCTGCATACCTGCGTATCGATGATGTCATCGCCACACCCCTCGACCTCTAGCCCTCAACCATGTCTCATAGCAACAACAATGGCGGACGTAAGTCATCAGACTTCACTCTCGGTCCACACAAACTGGTTTCTGGTTTCCTTGCACTAGCCATTTTCCTAGTCTTCTTCTTCTTGTTTTATGGTTTCGTCTTCTACTCTGTTTGTATACAGCGCACAAGTTTTATGCACATGCGCCGCCTCTTCTTCTCTGTTTTTTGGTGAATTTCTGTGGCAGAATCAGTGCCACCTACAGGTCTGGAACATGAAGTAGTGTGTTGAGTATTTACAAATGGATCCGTTTGATGCACATATTCTTGAAACGAAGCCAGGGAAGACGTGGAAACAAAAGATTGTTTTGGTACGTGTGGGCGTGGTCCAAAGCTGATCTGTGTCCTTAGCCCAGATCAAAAGACAAAACATTATTATACGTATATAGTGTGTGTGTGTGTGTGTGTGTGTGTGTGTGTGTGTATATATATACACTCACCTAAAGGATTATTAGGAACACCTGTTCAATTTCTCATTAATGCAATTATCTAATCAACCAATCACATGGCAGTTGCTTCAATGCATTTAGGGGTGTGGTCCTGGTCAAGACAATCTCCTGAACTCCAAACTGAATGTCAGAATGGGAAAGAAAGGTGATTTAAGCAATTTGAGCGTGGCATGGTTGTTGGTGCCAGACGGGCCGGTCTGAGTATTTCACAATTTGCTCAGTTACTGGGATTTTCACACACAACCATTTCTAGGGTTTACAAGGAATGGTGTGAAAAGGGAAAAACACCCAGCATGCGGCAGTCCTGTGGGCCTTGCATGCCTTGTTGATGCTAGAGGTCAGAGGGGAATGGGCCGACTGATTCAAGCTGATAGAAGAGCAACTTTGACTGAAATAACCACTCGTTACAACCGAGGTATGCAGCAAAGCATTTGTGAAGCCACAACACGCACAACCTTGAGGCGGATGGGCTACAACAGCAGAAGACCCACCAGGTACCACTCATCTCCACTACAAATAGGAAAAAGAGGCTACAATTTGCAAGAGCTCATCAAAATTGGCCAGTTGAAGACTGGAAAAATGTTGCCTGGTCTGATGAGTCTCGATTTCTGTTGAGACATTCAGATGGTAGAGTCAGAATTTGGCGTAAACAGAATGAGAACATGGATCCATCATGCCTTGCTACCACTGTGCAGGCTGGTGGTGGTGGTGTAATGGTGTGGGGGATGTGTTTCTTGGCACACTTTAGGCCCCTTAGTGCCAATTGGGCATGGTTTAAATGCCACGGCCTACCTGAGCATTGTTTCTGACCATGTCCATCCCTTTATGGCCACCATGTACCCATCCTCTGATGGCTACTTCCAGCAGGATAATGCACCATGTCACAAAGCTCGAATCATTTCAAATTGGTTTCTTGAACATGACAATGAGTTCACTGTACTAAAATGGCCCCCACAGTCACCAGATCTCAACCCAATAGAGCATCTTTTGGATGTGGTGGAACGGGAGCTTTGTGCCCTGGATGTGCATCCCACAAATCTCCATCAACTGCAAGATGCTATCCTATCAATATGGGCCAACATTTCTAAAGAATGCTTTCAGCACCTTGTTGAATCAATGCCACGTAGAATTAAGGCAGTTATGAAGGCGAAATGGGGTCAAACACAGTATTATTATACCCCAGGGTGTTAGGATGCTGAACTCTCTCCCCCCTTCACCCTCAGTCACATAACATCCTGGACTCTGGACCCACAATGGCCACCTTGCACTACTCCACTGTACACTTGCACACTTTGACACTTTGACACTTTGACACTTTGACTTTTTGCACTATATTGACAATTGCACATCTTCAAATTCAAATCCTGCTGCTCTTATTTTCTTCATTGTATGTGCCTTCTTATTTTTACTTTTTTTTTTTTTTTACTTTTTATATTGTTTACTTAAATGTTATGTTTGTCTGTGTAAAATATGTCTTGTCTCCACCGTTTGTCCGTGTAAAATATGTCTTGTCTCCACCGTTTGTCCGTGTAAAATATGTCTTGTCTCCACCGTGGGATAGAGGAAACGCAATTTCGATTTCTTTGTATGTCTTGACATGTGAAGAAATTGACAATAAAGCTGACTTTGACTTTGACTTTGAATATTAGTAATAGATGTGTGTGTGTGTGTGTGTGTGTGTGTGTGTGTGTGTGTTAATCTTCTGTAATCTCCGTAAAATATTTGACCAATCAGAGGGAGACGTGATCATCTGACTCCACAGAGAACAATGGTGTCTTAGCAAACAAGGACCTATGATTGAAGCTGCCACACTTCGTCTTCGTCATACGTCTCTTTGCCTGGGAAGCTGTTCTTTTCACATCAGTGGATGAATGGGAAAATTGAAGAATTCTGTTGCAATACTCAAAAGAATGAATAAACCACGTCACGCTACTTAGTAAGCTGAGCTCCAATAGATATTGGAGGGACAGTTCCCCAACCCCCCTTGAAATAGTCATTTGATTTATGATGGCCTGCTTGCGTTTGTAGCTGCTTCTTGTGGAAAAGGTTTTTCTTGAAGAGGTCGGGTCTCTGGAGAAAGCCAATAGAGCAGAATCATGTAGTGCTGGACAGGATGCCATACATCAGCTTACTAGGAAGGGTCACCGCCCATTTTTCCACAACAGTACACATACACAGTTTCCACATAGAGTACACAATATACAATACAATATAATGTAACAGCATGGAACATACATACGCTGAACAAAAACCTGAAAACCAGTCAGTGTCTGGTGTTAGGGTTAGGAGAAGTGCTCACTAACACAGATTTAGACAGATTAGTACACTAGTAACACTATTTGAGATAAATAGGCTTTTGGTGTACATAGAAAAAGTCTTAGATCTTTGAGTTCAGCTCATGAAAAATGGGGGCAGAAACAAAAGTGTTTAATTTTGTTCAGTGTATAATGCATGCATGCAAGCTGAGAAAAAGAACACTGATGCAAAGCCAGTGGATACATAGATGTTGTGGGTGACAGTGGAGCTGTTCCAATCATTTTAAGCACAAATGCCTAATTTTCTCATCGTGTATGATATTTAATTTGAATGTTTTGGACTGTTGGCTGGACGAAACAAGACCATAATTTGGCTCATAAATTGTGAGTGGCATTTTTTCACGCTTTTATAAGAAAATTATAATGAAGTTCTTCATACTATACGTTGATATACGTAGGTTGTATATTCCTACCCTCTAATGTGCCACTAGTGATGGCAGGAAATGCAGCCCACACGAGCATTTTCCATCCTGTGTGTAATCATCCAGAATGTAACTATCACGGTTACAATCAACGCTTTCAGTTCGGTCAGGTTTATGCACCAAAATTACCTAGTTTAGAAAAATATTTTTGTTTGGGTGACACGTGATGGAGTTATTTGGTCAAGAATATCGTGATATTTGATTTTCTCCAAATTGCCCAGCCCTAGTTACAAACACATTTATTTTCGGCAAACGCATGGTTTCTTAATATATAAAATTGTCATATCCTACAATAATTGGCAACAGGGATGTGCTAATGGAATGATAATGTTCTTGGCAATACCAGTTATTATAGAATTATTATAATATATTCTTTCTACTTACTTATAAATGCTGTATATGCTGGAAAATAAAACACTATTTTTAGTGAACAAGAGATTATCCCACTATTCTCTGTCTTCCTGAGGAAAATTTTAAATATGCCAAATGCCAGGAAACCAACCTCATTGATTTGAGACTAAACTTTTTAATGAGCCGACGAAGGAATTCAAATAGCAACCGAGACACAAACGGAAAGATGGCTGGAGGTAAACGGAAGAACATATCATTTGCTCCCATTCGAATTTTGTGTGGATTTTAATGAGATTTTAAAATGGCATGGTTATGTAAATAAACCGTGAACTCAAAGAGGGTTATAATTAACTAATTATTACAGAGTAATAGAAACCTGTCAGTCAAATTGGTATTATTTAGAGCCAATGGTTCAGTATTTCTTTGTTGGTTTGACAGGCAACAGCAACCATGTGCTGTTGGTTCTGTCACCGCAGATGCAATTTGAGGAGTATATTTTTGTGATGTTTGTGTCTGAAGTGAGGGAGAGCAGTACAGTAGAGGCTTTTGAAGTGATGCGGAGCTGTGCATTCTGCACTACATTGCTGTGTGCCAGAGTATGGATGCACGTTCATTGCGCTCACTTTAAATCTTGTGTTTCATGGGGTGTGCGCTACAGGGGATCACATTCCCTTCTGCTTCAGTTTGATGGCGTGTCCGGTTTTGATATCCTCACCTTTTGCATTTCACCATCCTGCTGGTGGGATTCATACTCAGAGGATGTGCTCACTTTGTTGTACAGTTTTAGTTTTAAAGTCACTTTTTTTTTTTTTTAATCATGTGATTGTTGAGAGAGGACATAATAAGGTGTAAATGAGGAAAGATTTCAGTGATATAGCTTTGTGGCTATTTCTGCCAATTAATATCCAATTCTATGAAAATAAGTGTGGTTAAAGCTGATTTCACAGGCACAAAACCTCTTTAATGTTTCTGTCACAGATCAAACATCATTCGTTTAAATGCCAGATTTGCACTTTGCATTGTGGGATTTACAACAGCATGATCACTGCTTGGCTTCCACATTTAATCATGGAGAAATGAACATGGTTCTTATAGTTTAACATACTGAGAAATGCCTCTCTGAACAGATACCCCAGCAGAGTTGCTAACAGCAACCATTTCATTAAAGCTCACGGCCTGCGTGAGGAATCTAAATTGGATTTTTTTTAGCTCTGTGATCGCAAGAGATTTTGAAACAGCATAAGGTCATAAAGCCCATGAATTTCTCAAGGACAGTGTAATATGCAGATTGAGCATGAAGATAACTTCCATTACAGAGGACTTTGTGTACTATGGGGCACATCAACCTATTATAGCTCTAAATGACAAGTAAAGTGAGAGCAGGTGCTAAGTCTATTGTGCACAGCAGCGCATAAAATTGGACGGGCTTAGGTTGTTCGGGACACAATAGTGTTTACGTGGAGTGAAAAAGTTACTACAGAACTAAATATATCTGGGGTTTTTTCACAATATTAATGCTGCTACAAGAGCTGATTGGAACATTTTAGAGTTGTAACTAACATTTATTTTCATTAGCATAAAACAACTTGATTACATGTTTAGTTATATTAGAATAGATTAAATATTTGTTTTAAACTGAAAAAATGCTAATCAGAAATTGAGTTGACATCTTTAAACCGTCCAAAACCCAAACATATTAGATCTACAATTCTTTAAAACAAAGAAACACATGGAATCCTCACATTAGAGAGCATTTTTACTTAATAAATGTCTTTAAAAAATCCAAAAAGATATAATTGTTGATTGGTTTTCTGTCTATGAACTGATCAATTCATTGTTCCAGTGCTCTAAAATGTAGCTTAAATCTAAACACACTTCACGATATTTGAATAAATGCCATGACAAATGAAAAGTGACTTTGGTCAGCAGGGTGACAGACAGTAATGCATTCATGGAGCTACGCACTGTAACTTTAGATTATAGGAAGACTGCACATTGAATGACAGAGTTCTGAGGTTAACCAAGAAAATGCAGCCAATCTTATTCACATAATAGCCAAAGTCAACCTCTGTGCAATTGATTACTTGATCAAATTACAGTAGAAATACATTTAGCTTGACTCAAGTTATGAGGTCTGTCAAATGTTGATCTATTAAATTAGGGAGATATGTGGCTGAATTGTCAAACTATTTGGACATGCGTCTGTGCTTCTCGGTTGTAGAAATGGAAAAGGGGGGTACTGTTTTAACTGGGCCTCTATTCCGCTGGTCTGGTAACACAGGTGAGTCAGTCTGCACCAGAGCAGTGGCTGAGTCAAAGTGGCTGTGAGGCTGATGGTGGTGGAGATTAATTGAATGGCCGGTACCCAGGTCGCTGTCTGCCTGGCTGTGCATGGGGCTGCTTGTCTGGGTTCCCAAGCTGCAATCTGTCAGTCAAAGACTGCGAGACAGCTGCTCTGTCCAGGTGCCAACCTGTGTTCCTCTGCCAAGGTGGTGACTCCACATCCTCCATTAACACTGAGTCCCATTCATTCTTTACTGGGAGAATATATAGAGCAAGAGGGCTAGTAGGATCAGAAAAGAGTTGAGCAAAAAGAGGGGAAATGGAAAACGGAGACAAAAAGTTGGCAAAAATACCTGCCAATACCTGTGCTCACTCACACCTGTAAAATGGAAAATACTGGTTAATCCGGACTCTACTGATTTATAACGAGGAGTTAACAAGATTAAGGCTGAAACTAATGATTATTTTTCATGAGTGATTCATGCAATAAGGCCGTTAATTAAATAATCATTCAGTCTTTAAATGTCAAAAAGTGGAAACTGGTCTCCACAAATGCCCAGTTCCAAGGGTTATGTCTTCAAATTCCTTTTTTTTGTTCAACCAACAGTTATAAAAAAGCCAAAAGACATTTGTCACAGTGATAGAAAACAAGTGTTTTTGCTTATAGATTGTCTAAAATATTGAATTGTATTAAGTTAGCACTTTATTTTTTTGACTAATCGACCCCATCATTTTAGCACTAAAGACATTGACCAGAAAATATTCCACACTCATACATCATGTCTGTTTATTTCCCATTTTTTTGGGTCAAAAAGCAAAATCAAAGCTGAAGTTTGGTCAGAGACAATGACCTGCTCTGTGGATGATAATTAAAAACAACTCAAATTAGATATCACCGCAGGGGTTACTTGGGCTTCTCATCATCACAACCGATTTGTTCTATTCTGACGTTATGGCTGATTTTTGAAGTCGGAGAGTGTAATTCAGAAATGAGATTTTCTAGATTTTGTACATGACTTCACGTAAACATACACGCTGACTTTCTTATGCCAAGTGGCGTGTTATCTGTATGCATTTTGAGCTATCTGCGTGTATGTCTACGCTGTATACAGCGGACATAAACATGCACGCCACTCTGCGTGTTATCGCAGCTTGCCGTGTTATCGCGAGAAGAAAGCGACTGAGTTTAGGAAATGTGACACGCGGTTGGGTTTTATTATGAAATAAAAACACACAAAAAAAAAATTGTACATGTAAATCTATAGTAGAATGTGTACATGTGATTTATCATCAAATAACTAAAGTGAAGAATAGAAAATGTCTTGACTTATTTGCATATCATTTGAACCATTTGGGAGTATGAAGTCTAAAAGTTGCACATTTTGAGAAATTTGCTCATTTGCTCACTTACCCGATGAGTCTTATGGCAAATATGGAAACACAAATATAAAAACCAAAACATAAAAATGACAAGTTGTGGTTTACCATGGGCTTAATGTGCTGGTACTTTCTTGGCTGGGCTATTGACAATTTTAACATTTGGACAGATCCAGGCTAGCTGTTTTTCCCTGCTTCCAGCTTTTATGCTAAGCTAAGTTAATGCCTCAATTCCTCATTTTTATGAAAAAAGTGAATAAGCACATTTCCCAAAATGTTCAACTATTCCTTTTAATACTGTGATCCATTTTTCTGCTGCACAATGCATACCAGCACAATTTAGTATTGTAACATTGTTACACCCGTTATTATTCTTTCTCTTTATTTCCTTGCCCTTGTCATCCCTTTGTCATTTTCCGAACTCCTATATGTATAGGCGAAGCCAATTGGATTTCACTGGACATTTTCTTTTCATAGCTTTGAGCCGGGAGAGTCCTTTCAACCAATTAACGCAGAAAGCAAATGCCTCCAACAAGAGCTGGGAGGAGGGCATGTAAAAAAAGATTTACAGCATTGAGAGCCAAATCCACCCTCACGTCTTATCTCATCCCCCCGGGTCTTTGGCCACCATACAGCATAGCCAAAGGCTTTATTGCTGGATAATGGCCAGTCCAAGCTGCTTTCATGGGGGAACAGTGAGATGATGCCTGCTGTGTCTGACTGTGAAAAACTGGGGCATAAAGTTCAAAGTGTGCTTAGCTTTGCGCCCCACAACACAAAGTGGGCTCCAACTCCCCACAACTGCCTCACATTTTCCATGCGAGAGTCAGTTTACATATACATGCCTGTTGAAGCTGTTTGTCAGTACTTCAGTGGTTTTAAGTGGGGTCGTTAAAGATATTACTTGAATGAAATCTGATGAATTGCACTCTAAACTGAAACCACATCTGTTACTTGTCCCTCCTCTCTGTTGTGCTGTCTGTTTACCACTAAACATGGGTTTCATTTTCATTTCCGCTGCATGCTTTGCTTTTGCCCTGTCTGAGATTCTTATCGTGTGTGTGTGTGTGTGTGTGTGTGTGTGTGTGTGTGTGTGTGTGTGTGTGTGTGTGTGTGTGTGTGTGTGTACATACTGTAGCTGAAGTCGGGGAATCATTTATTTTTGTTTACAAGTAGAGAGAAGACCAAAACTGCATTAGCAGAGACACATATTTTACACACGCTACATGAGTTATATTAGAGACAGTGCAAGAATATCTCATTCTATGTAGTGAAACTTTTTAAATTTTTTTTTTAGTCCTCATTAATAAGCCAAGTCCTTATTAATAACCTAAGCTGTTCATTTTAACAGCGTAGTGGCTGAAGTGGTTAAGAAGGTAAACGTTTTAGGGATGAGGATATACTGTATGCCTTGAATTCCTGCCATACCTTGGCATGAGACATGCAGACTGCATCTTAAAGACTATTACCACAGGTCAAATATATTATACATACTGTATATATTATAATAATAATAATACATTTTATTCAAATAACTTTCACAAAAGAAATTCATCTTAAAGTCTTTCACAAAAAGAGCAAACTATTTGAGATATAGAAGAGCAGTTCAAAATATGGGAGCATAAGCAGGGCCATACTAAGCAGGGCCATACAGAATCTGCAGATTTTAAACATGTTAAAATAATGTTAACACATCTCCACCCCAAGTAAAAGAAAAAGTCATGATTACGTTTGGGTCTGGTCATAAGTATAGTCCAGTGATACGGACTTGAAAAAGACATCAGATCCTTTAGACTGAAGCTTTTATTTTGACAAATTTAAGATTTGACACTTTGAACAGGATTAACTATGCAGAGTATTGCTACAAGAATAGCCTCTTTCTTGTTTAGAAATGTAAAAGCTAGTTAGTGAAGCATCATACTTATATGCGGTATGATGGCTTTTTTTGCTTTGATGGAGAACATGGGAGTGTGGGATCGATCAGCATTTTCGACTGTGCTGCATAGCTTGTTATGGTGTGTTAATGGAGATATAATCGCAACAGTACGGGGCCGCATACAAACCTGTGAAGGACTCTTCTTGCCTGTCAATTTGATTTCTGCTATAAAAAGATGTGGATTTCAAAATTCTCTATGCTCATGTTTTTTGAATGTGGAAAATATGAAGGCTACACTTCACTGGAAACTTTCTGGTCAGCGCTGATGCCCTCTTACATGTCGCAAAGTTTTTCAGCAGTCGGTACAAAAAGTCTTTAAAACATCTACGCAGAGTTTCCTCCTCAAAAGGTCAGTGTTGTTTTGCAGCTGTAATGGCAACTCTGCACTTGTGCCATTTCTAAAAAACAAAGTTGTTGGATGTGACAAGAGAAGCAGTTTGAGGAACTTGCTTCTTTATGAATCCAGTTAATGTGCTTTTACCACTCATAGTGTTCTGAGTAAAAACTGAGGTTAAATACGTCACATACACAAGGTGTGAGATTAGATGGCGGCAGATATCATTCTCTTCCTGCCAATGTGTAATTTCTCACGTCTCTGCATGCTGTGAAACAAGTGCATACTCCTATGAGTCCGCTAAAGATTGTTCATAGTGAGGCATACAAGCACTTAAAGTAGGTTCAAGTTTGTTTACTGTACAAGAGTGCCTAATTGATTTATATAGAATAATAGGCCAGAGGAATCTCAAAGGAAAAGTTTGAGGAAAGATGAATTGACTAACAAGATACCACAGAGGATCAAAAGAAGCTTCCAAAAAGCCCCAGGTAAATATCTGCATAGAGCTGATAAATAATGTTGCACTTGCAACCTACGCTCATGAGTATTCATGAGGATGCATCCCTAATTGTGAATAATCCCATTATCAGTTTAAAGCTAAATATCACATATGGGATTGCTGATCTTGGACCTTTAAAAAGCTATCATCTATCAGCCTTTCACTCCCAACCTGAAATCTTTAATCAAACCAATGTTTTAATGATGCAGCCTAAAATGAACTCAGTGTGTTTTTATAATTGTATATTGTTTTTAAAGCAGTATAGAGGCTTAGTGAACAGCCTAAGCCCTTATTTCACATACTTGAGATGTTGCTGCTCACCTTTTAATGAACACTAAAAGATGCTCCTCAGCACTGCTTTTCATTTGAGGGGTGTCAGCATTGAGTCTCAAATGGAAACCTGGTGAGAAATGTTTCTGTTCCAAAGGAACTTGGCTGAGGTGGAAACGTTGCCATATTGAAAATGCAATAAAGGCTTATGTAAACATCTTCCAATTATACCTTGATCTTGCGGTACCTGCCTGTGCTTCTTTCTCTGCAAACAGAGCCGCTCACCGTTACAGGTCTCCACTCCAACAGAATGCTCCAAGCTAAAGAAATAAAGAATAAAAAGAGCGGGGCTATCGGGTGGTGTACAAAACCACATGGGCCACAGTTCCAGTCCGGACAGAGGCCCTTGTTGCACGTTACCCCCATCTTTATCACTAAATCAGCTGATAAAAAAACACAAGCTGCAATAAAATAGCATGATGTATCAAAGTTACTGGTGCCTAAATCATGTTGTAATCTTGCATCTTGAATATTACATAGGTAAAGCCATACATCCTAAAATTGGCCATGCTAGTTTTTTTTTCTCGCCAAACATTTGCCTGACTAGAAGTGTTACTCGTAGCATAAAAATTGGGTGGAATTCTCCTTTAAGTTCCTCCTCTCTTTCTGAAACAGGTTGAAGTACCCAGGGGTCCGTTTCAGAAAGCAGGTTTAGTGAAAACTGAGTTTGTTAACCCGGAGATGCCGGAAACTCAGGGTTTTCTGTTTCAGAAAGGGAGGTAAATCAAACCTGAGAGAGATGGGTTACTCCAGGCCGTTTCAGAAAGAGAGGTAACTTAACCTCAGAGTCAGTTACTATGGTAACTGAGCCTGTGAATTTAACCTGGTCAGGAGCAGGTTTTCCTCGATAAACCTCAAGTTTCTCTGTTGCTTCCCTCTGACAAGGCGCTCTTTTATTTCCTCATTCATTCATTCAGTCTGTATCAGACTCATTTTACCGCAGTTTTTTTTATCTGCATGAATAATAAAATAGGGTTGGTTTATCAACTGTGTAAGGCAGACTATAAAAGTTTTTTACTCAAAACATGTCATTTCTGTTTGTCGACGATCCTGTTGATGAAGAAGATGTATTACTTCGCAGGGAGTTAAACATACATTGGGAGATGATACTGAGGCCCTGACTATCGATGTATTTTCATTTCCTGATACTAGCCTTACTATTTGAGCAGTATTGTTTTTCTTCCCAGTCTATCAGTTACAATATGTAGCCTACATAATCTTATCCCAGCACATTCTTAGTATTTTGTTTTTTTGCAAACGGCAGTTTTCTTTACAACATTGGTGATGCGGAGCATATTAGTAAGGCCACTGTAAAGCAAAGCGCCGTCAGAAGAATGTGACTTGCCCTGAAACATTTTTTTAAACATTGTTGCAGTGTTCCCTGGACACAAACCAGTGAGAGCCATTTAAAAGGAGTTCCACAGTATTGCAGGTGAATTCTGTAATTCTTTTAATGATGGTGCTGCAGCCTCAGAATGGGTTAGTAGGCCTGGGACTTTTTTGCCCACAGGATTGCACCTAAATGAAATAGATTATAGGTTCACTACCATTTCACTTATACTTATGATTAAATATCAAATTAATACACATATATTGGAACTTACACATTTACTCCTGCAGCAATTTTCTCCCCCACAATTCTCTTTTGCAGCAGCCTCTGTGTGCTTGAGTATTTCCACCAGTTTGTTTGTGGTTGTTACCATGATGAATTGTGGTATCATGGCTACATTCATGCTGCCTTTTTTATAGTGGTGGTGCACGCGCTCTGAGTGAAGTTACTCTGAGTTGAACCAACTCAAATCAGCTGTTCTGGAACCGAAAACTCAGTTTCCCATCTCAGGGTAAATCAACTCACAGTTTAGGGTTAGACTCAGAATTTGTTAAACCCCCTTCCTGAAACAGGCCCATGGTCAGTACCAATGGATGCCTTAGGTTGACTAGTTTCATATGCTACCAATATCTTCACATTAGCTTTCAACTACTACATCCTCTTGAAGACAGAAATGTCAGCCAAAATCGCTGGCAGGCCAGCAGGTCTCTTACAGATTTTTTTTTAACCCATTCCTACTTTGTACATCTTATGCGTTAATATCATGGTTGACAGGAAAACTGACAATGATCTTTTTAACACCTTTAGGCTGTTCTAACACTGCCTAAGCTTGGGGTTCTGTTCAAGCATTTAAGCCTTTTCTGGGCCCGGCCTGACAATGACCAATGGTATTACTGTAAAGCTCTCAAACATGGCTGCCACTTACACGCCTCCAGCGGACAGAGCCAGACGCTATTATTGGAGGCCGATGCTCGGAGAGACCTCCACCTCACATTTTATTGTTTTTCAGCCCAGGAGGTTAGATAGAGGCATTATAGGCTGGATCCCTTTGGGAGACACCACAGAGCGTTACGACTGCTACCTCAAAAATTGATATTTTTTTCAAACAAGCCTAGAAGCAAATCATTGGCTTTATAACCCAAAGTAAAACTGGCACTGTGGATTTGCTGAACACCTGAACTATTTGATTGAAATTGTGACCTGTGGAGACAATAACATAACTTTTTGAGATTGAACAGCCCTCAGAGATCTTATCAGTAAGAAAAGAATGACATCACTGCCTTAGACCTACTATAGAAAATCATTTGAGACATACAGTATGTGTTCTCTCTATTGATTCTACCAAAATTTGATTAAATGCATACCATGAGTCAGCCTATGCTTATGGTATTAAAGGACATTAACGGGGATGCATCTCGCAAACTGTTTTTAATTCATCCTAATGTACACATTCACATTCAAAAGCAACTTGTAATCCAGTATTAATTAGATGAAGCTGCATAAAAGCATTACAATTGCTGTTTTTCAGAAATGGATACTAAACGGTTCAATGCACAAAATGGAGATATCATGCAGCTTAGCACACAGCTGCAAAAACAAATACAGCTTATCAACTCTGAATTTAAATAGTGCAGTTTAACTTCCTTTTGCATGTTTTCTCTTTCTGTTACGGAGAATGTGAGAAGCTGCATCAGCTCAGTGCCAGCGAGGCTATTAGCAGCACAGGGAGTCTCAAAGGTGTGGGTGCTGGAAGAGAGTTGACATGGGGTCATTTATTTATTGCAGTCGATCGCATCAGACCAAAAGCACTTTGTGAATGCTGAGTCAGAAACTGTGTAGGGTTGATCCTAATGTGTGAAGATGAAATTCGTACAGGATTTTAACCCTAGGACAAAATAGTGGAGAGAGGATTTGCTACATAAAACAAATTAATAAAGGATAAGTTATTTAAAGTTGAATCATCATGGGTAGGACTACTTAACCTGTGAAAACAGTTGTTAAAGACTTCTATTGTTTTGGAGAGAGCTAATTACTGTAAGTGTAAGAAAAAAAACCTGATTATGTCCTCAGGTTGGGTTTGAGACTTAAAGTGTGTAACAAAAAGCATGTGTTACAAACTGTAGAGCATTATAATTGGAAAGATGCATTTATGAGGCAGAGGGAAGTCTGTTGTTTTGAGTTGCATTATGGGAAATGTAGGATTCTGCCTTTTTGTATGACCCATATTAGAAAAAGTCAAGATATCCTGGCTTTAGTTGCATTGATTTTTGATCTCTTGCGAGTCTCCCAACTTATAATTGTACAATATTAAATTTATGTTTACCATTTCACAATATATATATCAAGCAAAATTGCCAAACCGCTGATTTTAGCTTCTCAGATGTGAGGATGTGCTCATTTTGTTTTTATGTATTTTCAATATTATTTTAAATGTAATATATATTTTTATAGTGTGTGTGTGTGCGTACAATTTATATCATTATAAATAATTTTGGAATGTTGGTCGGAACAAAACAAGCAACTTGACGATATCATCTTGGCCTGTGGGAAATTGTCCATCCATCTTCGTCCGTTTATCCGGTATCTGGTCGCGGGGGCAGCAGCTCCAGCAGGGGACCCCAAACTTCCCTTTCCCGAGCCACATTAACCAGCTCCAACTGGGGGATCCCAAGGCGTTCCCAGGCCAGGTTGGAGATATAATCTCTCCACCTAGTCCTGGGTCTTCCCCGAGGCCTCCTCCCAGCTGGACGTGCCTGGAACACCTCCCTAGGGAGGCGCCCTGGAGGCATCCTCACCAGATGCCCGAACCACCTCAACTGGCTCCTTTCGACGGGAAGGAGCAGCGGCTCTACTCCGAGCTCCTCTTGGATGACTGAGCTTCTCACCCTATCTCTAAGGGAGACGCCAGCCACCCTTCTGAGTAAACCCATTTCGGCCGCTTGTACCCTGGGAAATTGTGAATTTTTCACATTGTAGACACTGAACAATAAATCAGGAGATGAATTAATATTGAAAATGGTCCGATACCATTTTTTGCTTACCGATTCTGATACCTGAACTTGTGTATCGGCCAATACCGAGTACTGATCAGATACCAGTGTGTCATATTTTTTTGTTTTAACAGCCGTATACTACTATCCCTGCATGGATGTGATATGATTTCTATATTTGTTGTTGGTCTGGCTCAGGTTAAACTCTTTGTGAAATATGAACAAACACAAACAATGAACGCCACAGAACTTCAGTTATAAAGGAAAAAGAACATAAATAAAGTACTTTAATGTAAATTTTCTTTAGAGCTTTATTACGTGGTATCGGATCAGTGCATAAACTCCAGTACTTTCCGATACTGATGCCAGCGTTTTAGGCAGTATCGAAGGCCATACTGATACTGGTATTGGTATCAGAACATCTCTAAAAATAATCCTAGTTGCACCCTAAAAATGTTTTCATAGATTACGGAACGTAAAGGTGTTTTAACACAGCTTTTACCTTGACTCAGTGAAAGGCTGACCGTTTATTCTACTGGGTTATCCTGCATTGATATTCATATTAATGATATTTCCTGTGACAATCATGACTGGGGCCCTCCATCTTTCTTTTTCATCTTTCCAAAAAAGTCACCTCTGCTGTCACTGCTGCTGTCTGTCCAGATATGAACCCCTGGGACACAAGCCGATGTGCCTTCCAACAATGTGCAAACATGAAAAGGCACATCAGGGTAATTGGTGCTTTCCCAGCATGCGTTGCTCAACCTAATCAGCATGTCGGTGCTTCACGGGAGAAGCTATTCAGGTCCAAATAGGTGTAAGGAGAGAAAGAGGGAGGTAAGAGAAGGAGGGAGGCAGCGAGGCAATCAGAGTGCTGGCTTCACTGTCAGCAGCACAGTGAACAAGCCAAGAACGCTCTGGGAACTTGTTCCAGTTGGCTTGAAATTAAGCGCTGTCTGAAAAGTCCCCTCACACCATCACACATAAGGGTCACGGAGCCCGGACCACCGTGCCACTCTGAGCCCACTGCACTCCCAAAAACAACTATACCACCTTTTTGCCCCCAATCTGTGCACGCCTGGATTTCCACCTCCTAATAATTCCAGCATGTGGAAAAACTATTTTCAGAGTGAATTTCAATGTTTACTAGTTGTGGATTTTGCAAACTGGTTAAAAGTTATGAAGCAGGTGTTTTGCAGCCCTGGTCTACTCTGTGGTTTTGGACGCCATACTTAGACTGGGATAGACTTTCTATTTAGGCGTGGATCAGTGGACTGGAGTGGATTGTCCAGAAAATTGCCGGCACATGGAGGGATTGAATTCATTTGTCTGTCCACTAGTGGAAACCTGGCTGTGATATGTATCCATAATATCAGCAAAAACATGGCATAATCCAAACAGGCTCTATGGAGTTCAGTCTATATAGTGTTGATACGCTCCTATGTTTACAATAGTGGGAATTTCTGTTATTGGCTCATACCACCAGCTTATCTTCTAATGCAGCATCATTATCTCAGCTTCCAGCAATTCTGATTCCTTCCACGCTTAAACAGCTGTTGCCTCTGCGGCCCGTCTGGGTCTCACTGCTCACTCGCTTGCAAGTTCCAACATCTTTTGAGTATGTTTTTTTTTATTTGCACATTTTACGTAATGATTCATTAGATGGACCACTTCACAACAGGCTATAAACATATACTTAGGAGCAGTATGGATGGAGACAATGGCATGTTGTTTCATTCTGAAGCCAAGTTTGAAAAGAAGCTCCAGAGGGTTACTTCTTCAAGAAATTGTTTAAAGTGCCCATATCATGACAAAATCACTTTTTCTGGGATTTGGGGGTGTTATTTTGTGTCTCTGGTGCTTCTACACGCAGACAAACTATCCATGCTGTTTTGAGTGAGATACAGGTTTCTGAATGTCCTCTGCCTTCAGTCTCCACGTGAGCTTTAGAACTTTAGAAGAAGTCTCCCAGCTAATCCTGCCTTGTACTGACCGAAGTTGGAGAAAGAGTTATCTAGCTGATGTGATCTTACCTAGCTACTGAGCATGTGCAACAGAGATAGTATAGAAGTGAGATGTCTCACTCTGTAGCTAAAACAGAGACCTAAAAGACACAGGGTGAAAACCGGATCTGCAGCAATGTGCAGTACAACAAAAATATGGTGTTTTTTGAAAATCAAACCATGCAAACCTATTCTGGTACAACCTCAAAATACAATTATGAACCTGAAAATGAGCATAATATGGGCGCTTTAAGTGAGAGTTCAAATTTCAACAGTAACATATATATATATATATATATATATATATATATATATATATATATATATATATATATATATATATATATATATATATATATATATATATATATGCCCATGTGTCATGTTAATATAATTCCTTTTGAGCATTTTGATTGTGCACGCTCTTCAAAGTCTCATTTAAAATGTAGAAGGCTGGTTGACATCCATGTGAACTGTGTGTCTCTCTGTGTGCGCGGGCTGGAGTTTTGATGTTACTCTGCTGAAGCGCTTGCATGAAGGTGAATATGGTTTAAATCTTTGATGTTGAGGACTGCCAGTCATTGTTTCCTGTAGGTATTGAGTTGGCCTGGTACCAGATTTATTTATATATATATATATATATATATATATATATATATATATATATATATATATATATATATAAAGTCTCTTAAGTATAAGTTTTTTGGCTCGAGTTGAGCCCATAGCCACAGGCTAAAAAGCTTCTGTATCCACTAGTAAAGCAGGAAAAATCTTATTTGACAACCTTTAGAGAGTTACTGATTCAATCAGCTTTTAGAGACTTTTCAATTTAGTTTATGGACTTCTTCACAGCTGCCACGCACACACGGACAAGTTAACAATCATGTCCATGTTCAAGTGCCAAGATTAAGTCCCCAGTCTGATGGACCCCTGTGCGGCAGCATTATAGAAGTGTCTCCCTTCTAACTATTTTAAGCGTTTTCCAACAGCCCATAAACACAGCTAAATATAGGCTTGTCTGTTACTATGGACTTGGCAGGAGCTCTGAACAGTCAGAGCACTGTGCAACAAGGCCGCAGGAATTTTTGATGTTGTAATATGAAAACCAGGGGCCCCTCGTGGATGTAAACTCTGGGTAGGCCTGTCACCAAGGTGCAGACTAGCTGAGTGGAAAAGCAAACCTCTCACAGATTTCACGGGGCTGGAGGAAAATAGCAGATGGAATCGTTGCACCTTCACAGAGCTACAAAGCTACTCTTTCATATTTCATCATGTCATCCTGGTTCCTATCATCTGATGCTGTTTGTTAATATGCCAGGAGACATGGAATTGCACGTCTGGTTGCACACAAAAATGTGATTTTGCTAATTTTAGATGAGCATTGTCGCTAAATTCCACATGGTCTGGACACCATGATGGCATGCAGAGAGCGAGGGATTTGAAGAAGTATTAACAATTCACTGATATTGGCAAATGCAACTGTTTTTATTCAGTTTTCTTTTTGCGGAAATGCTGTTATAATATTCAATTCCTTTTAGATTTTTTTTCCCCCAGCTCTTTTTTCTTCAATTCTTTCTTTACTTGCAACATCATTTTACTGCCATTTTGGCCAAGAAAATTGAAACCATTTAGATCTCAAGAGACCATACCAGTTAAATAAAGATCAGATTTTAAAGGCCTTGAAAAATTAGTGGTAACATCGTCAGGATTTCTCTATAGTAGTAAATATTCACGGCTGAATAAGCAACAATTAAAAAAAAAAAAAAAACTAGGAATTATTTATATAGAGTTTAACACTCAAACGGCAAACCTGTGAGAGAAGCACACACAAAAACACAAATATAGACATCTCTCCCGTGAGAAATAACCAAAACTGTTCTAACCTTGGCAGAAAATAGTGGTTTAATGTCGAATCCCAAGAAGCTGATTGAGAAAATAAGTTTTCAAGGCCTTTAAAGAATATTTAATAATAACATCTACAGAAGGCTAAGCTTAGACAGTGCAGAGTCAAGTCTGAAAACTGTGTAGCACGGGGTCTGCATAAATAGCAGGATACCTGCCGAGCAAAAATAAACCGTTTATAAAGTGTGCCATTGTGCATTACGACCTGCTGGCTGCTAAAGTTTCTCTGTGCAAAGTAAAAAGCCCATGAAGAGACTTCACAATGTAAAATCTTCCTGTTCTGCTAATGTTTTATTCATGTTCTGGATTTGCAGGGCCTGATTGCGTGTCCTGGACTGTTTTTTCTTTTCTTCTCCACATTGTTTGTTGTTTCCCACTTGAACAGAATAATGCATTACAATGATTGCCATCAAACATGTACTGTGGTGCTGACAGTGGTGCAGATGCTCATTAGGGAAGGCATTCAACCCTGGTGGGATATTTACAGAGAAAGCTAGTGTGGCACCTTAATGACCTAAAGACAGTAAGGAGGTTTGAGCCAGATGCCTTTTGTTCCGTCCGTGTGCACGTTTCTTTCAAGGCATGGAAATGAACTGGAATTCGTCTTTACCTCTCAGTGTCACTCCAACCTCTCTAAAGGTGAGAGCGGATATTTAAATTTTCATTTGGGAAATGCTGTGACTTGTTAATGCCCCTCTTCAGAGTCCCCCCTTCATTACTGACACAGGAAGGCTGTTTGCCTACCAACTCACCACCCATGATGACTCATACTGAGCTGAACTCTCTTCTATTCATCAATTCACACCAACCATCCTCCCCAGCTCCACTTTTCATTGCTCCTGACCTACTTTACACATACAGCATAGTCCGTAAGAATTTGGACAGAAATGCCCATTTTGTCACTGTACTCCAGCATTTTATTTGCAATAATACAATGACCTCAGCTGTGGAAGTCCCAGCCCAAAGATCCCATACAGGCATAGGATGCATCTTTTCAGTACTTCTTACAGTGACTTCTGATACTTGATTTATGAGGCCGATATATCGATATTGAAATTTGACTGATTTGATTTGATTGTTTCAAATATTTCATAGTACTTTATTTTAACCCCAACTTCCACAACTAGATGTTGCATGGTACACAAACAGATAATGAATGACAATGTAAGCAAGAGATCCATGAGCCTCGTAGCTCACAGTGTAGAGCTGCGGTTACAGGTGCTACATGTTTTTGCCCTTGTGAGATCGAAACCACCTCGACACAATCTTCTTTTTTGTATGTGGTTGTGATATAGTGATACCATCATATTCGCTGCAGTAGATCTAGAAAGCAATTTCAAAATCGCCAGTAATATGTTTGCGGTTGTGTGACGAATCTGGTGAGACAAGCAGGCAACAACTGCTGCTGTTAGGTAAACACAATATACGAAAACCAGTTAGTTTGAAAACCAGTAGGAACATAACACCGGCTGCATTTACTGATGCCAAAATATTTGTCTGCGATGACTTAAGCCCAGTAATTGTTCTCCACTGTCATTTTGAGGGTTTAGATAAAGGCGTGTGCCTAAAGTAGGGCTGGGACGATTCGTCATCAATTACGTAAATGCATCAACACAAATAATTTGAGTCCATAAAAGTAACATGACTGCCTCCAGCAACAACGTAAGTATGGATTCCTCGTGTGGGTGTGGGGGTATTTTACTCTTAATGCCAACAACAACAACATGGTAGTCTGCAGACTTTGTAAAATGATCCCTGAGTCAGGATAACAGCAGCAAAACACCGTAAGTTCTGCTCACCTATGCCTCTCCAGCTTCTCCCATAGCTCACGCCTATACAGTATGTCCTGCACTGACTTGAGCGTGAGGTAAACTGTACTGCGTCTCCCCCCCCATCTGTAGCACTGTCTTCGACAATTGCGCAACCAGGCCATAATTCACTTACAGACTCATAATTCCCTTAAAAAACAGAGAGGAAAAGGTCACTGTTTTTTTATTTTTACATTTATTTGTGCATTCTTCCTGAAAGTGACTTCAAATGTTAATTTGTTTTGTGGGATTTATTTGATACATCTGAGTTCATATGTTGCTAAAATTGCAGTTTTTACTGTAAGATTAAAGGGAGAAGAGCATGGATGTTGGAACAAGAGCTTATTCATTATTTTACCTACTATTAAAAAAAAAAAAATACGGGTACTGTTTTTAGACTTGCTCTGTTTACTTTAAGTTTTTATTTTTGTACTCCTCTGGAAAGTGACTTTATTTTGTTGTTGGATTAATAGCCTACATCTCAGGTTGCACTACACATTAATTTTACTTCAACAGTGCAGTGTTAAACAATTTTAATAAGTAGAGATTTGAACCTTTAATGTAGAGATTTGAATTTGTTTACACACACACACACACACTCATCATGACTTTGCTAGCGGCTGCAGGTGAGGCTGACTAAGGCAAGTCATCGCCCTTGTCTCATCTCATCACTTGGCCAGACAATGTCTTTTTTACAGCCTCATCAACCACACAATAAAGATATAGAGACAGTCTGGGGGTGAAGGAGGAGGTGAGAGCTTCATCAAACAGTGCAACAGTGCAAAAACGGGACATCATAACATAGCTGGAGACAATGGGAAAATGTACATCTTGCAGATCATTAAACACCACCTGTGGTCTTTATAATGTAGAAATACATAGTAATGTGATTAATGAATCGCTGCTGTGTTAACCCACAAAGAGCTTCAGTTGAAAACACAAAGAAGACTGTTGGAGGTCAGCTGCCTGGTGCAGGCAGACAGGGTTCACTTCATGGCTGATGATGATTCCCTCCAAAATTAATGTCAGTGTTTGGGGTTGAACTAAATGCAATATTCATGTCCTGAGGCTTCTGGAAGGCAACACAGATTCATTTTAGAGAAAGAATGTTAAGAACAAAATAGTTGCACAAACTCTGAGTCTTGTGTGACTCAGCTGTATCGGCCACTGGTCAATAGTCTGAGCATAATTGAAAGTAAAGGAATTTAACTGCAGTTGACACTCACAATAAACCTTCTGTCTTTGTCCTCAATCTCTCATGTATACTCGCTTTTCTTTTTTTGTTATTATCAAAAACTACTATTTGCCAGCAGCTCTATAATGGTGCTTAGCGATGACAAAGCAGATTCACAAAGACAACGACTCCATTCCCTGTTTAAATTGGGCAGTTTTGTCTCTTTTTTTCCCAGTATTGTTTGTTTTTAATTATTTGAAACAAATAGCCACTCAGACTAAGAAGAGCAGCAAAAATCAATATGCTGCATATTGCAATGGCATTTTATCCCACTAACTCAATTGAATGTAGCCTATCATTGTTTTTTAGATTGCACGAGAGATCCAAGTATACAAGTCATTGATCTCACTGCCTTCATTATACTCCTCTCTCACCAACATACTATTTAAACACACCCATATACACATATGTGCCTTTCTCAAATCCATTCTCATCTATCTTCTCATGCTTGCTCGTTTGGAGAGCAATTCACATTTTATAGTGTGAGACTCGACGGTTGTTTCTAAAAGCTTCTTGAAATAAAACGAAGCCATCGCATGCTCTCCTCAGCAGTCATTCTGGCATTGAAAAACAAAACAAAAAAAACTCTCCTCATTAATGGCTGACATATTCCTCAGCTGGCTGCATTTATGTGAAGCATTTTATGTATCCTTTTTTCATTAGCAGATCAAGTGCATCTAAAAGTACAAGCGCCACTACCTCATTTTTATACACTGTACATGTTATAGGGCTGCACGATTATGGCCAAAATGATAATCACGATTATTTTGATCAATATTGAGATCATGACCAAACCAAAACAAATTTTATTGTCACATAGGCTATTTGTAACTGCTTTCACTTCCATATTGTGCTACATTCCTCTTATGTTGAAGTTGTATGTTGTATGTCCGTTGTCTACCGGACGATGGGGATTTCGGTACCTCATTACGGTGTCACTTAAATGTTTGCGTTGCTCTCTGATGCTCCAAAACGGACATTAAAGGCAACAGAAACATGGCTGCATGTCACGCTAGTAAACACTAATACACACGTTACACAGCAGGTAACATTAACGTTAGCTACAGTAGTAACTGGATTAACAAGGCGAAAATGCTTAAAAAAAAAAACTTAACCATTGTAGTGTGACTGTATTTCACTGTAGAGGATTCCAACAGTGGGATGTACAACAGTCTGCTGCTAAAGCTACGAGCCAGGGCTCCACACTAACTTTTTGCCTTGGTTGCATTGGTGTGCCTACATTTTTTTTATTTAGGTGCACCAGCACAAAATTTAGGTGCAACCAAATTTTAGGTGCAGCGCCACAATTTTAAGGTCACCTTTTAATCATAAAATATTGCTCGATCACGCAAATTTGATTGTGGGAAGTCAAAATCATGATCGTGATTAAAATTTGATTAATTGCGTAGCCCTAACATGTTGTTTCAATTTATTCTGCTGTTAGCAGAGGGTTGTGGCTCCGTGTGAAGGAAATACATCCACAGGCAGACTATCATCAACATGTATACAACAGCGTGTCAAGTAAGTCCAAGTCAGGTCCCAGATCATTCGAGTCCAAGTCAAGTCTTGAGACAAAGCCAAGCCAAATCTTTTAGCATTTTAGTCTATTCTCCAATCAGAATCAGTATGTACATAAATGTAACAATAAGGGATCTGCAAAAATTCTGGATATATAGCATGTGCAGAGGACAGGTACATAGTCCAGGATGTAGGATTAAGAGTCTGTCAGTCCAAGTCAGATCTAAGGTCTTCGAAGACTTCCAAGTCAGATCTCTCATCATTGGAGAGGACCAAGGTCCAAGTCGGATCTCAAATAATTTGGACTATTCCAAGTCAAATCCCATCTCTTGAGATAAGCCCAAGCCAAAACTCAGAATTTTAGACAGGTCCAAATTAAGTGTTAATTCATTTGTGACAAGTCCAAGTCTAGTCTTACATTTTTCCAGGCAAGTCCAAGTCATTTGAGATGAGCAAAAGTCAAGTCACATCACGTTTTAAGTCAAGTCTCAACACACTAAGTGTGCACAGCAAGTTTCAAGTCATCTGTCAAGTCTTTTGAGACCAAGTCAACTATCAAGACGAGCCCAAAACAAATCTTATCATAAATTGAGTCTTAAGTCATTTGTAATGGGTTGTAGTCAAATCTGAAGTCTTTCGAGCCAAGTCCAAGTAAATTCAAAAGTCTTCATAAGCAAATTGCAAGTCAAAATGTCACTTGTTCAGGTGATTCAGTTATGTTCAAGTCATGCCTCAAGTTCTCATTTTGTTGTGAAGTCTGGCTTGAATCCAAGTCTCAGATCTAGAGCTCTGCTAAAGGTAAAACACATTAGCAGAGAAATTACTTGCCAGTTTTACATTGACAATCACACCACCAACTCCCAAAGCACAGTGCCTCACTCCTCAACATAAAAAACAATATTGGCAATTACTGTGGGTTAGGGTTCCTAATGGATTACTGCAGGACATCAGATTAGAACGGTCTGTAATATGGAAGATAAATCATCATTGGGATTTAAAAAGGGCAAAGAGATTTTAGAAATAAAGAGAAAAGTGGGGGAGGTAAAGGGAAGATTATAGGAAAAGCAAGTCTATAACAAAAAGGCATAATTGTGACAAGCTTTGGCAGTCTTATGGAACCAGCAGCGGTATGACTCCTGCTCTCAGCACACAGTAGGGGCATTGTCCATCTTTCACATTCTAACAAAGAGCCGGGGCCCTCCACGGTCCACCCCCCTCACCAGGGATGGATGTTGTACTAATGCTGCCCACTCAAGCTCGGCAGCTTTCTTTTCTCTTTCCCTCCAAGGACTTCGACAAGTTCTTTGTACTCGTGGAAATTGTGTTTCTTTTATTCCTGTGTTCTTTTGAGTTAGAAAATACAGTAAGAGATAAGCATCAGACCAACAGGACTTCTTAACAGCTTGCAAAACCAACAAAAATGGCCACATTTGCTTTTGACCGATACAACTCTCAATATTTCCAAGAGCAGGTGTGGTTTCCTGAAAATAGAGAGTGACAGATTCTTGGCATTGTTGTCCGTCCATTTCTACAGCTCATCATGGCATATACTGTATGATATCACTCAGCCACTGACGATGTCTCTCTCTTCCAATCAGTCTCTCTCTCATATCACAACACCAAAAAATATCACGTAGAGAGATGGAAAGCCACTCTAAATGCAGTCCATTTACATTCTGCCACCAGAAATCCCGACCTGACATGGTGAAAACATGAAAAAAACTTGATTTAGAAAGCCAAGCTTCTTTGATGGACGAGTGGAAAAGCCTTCTCTATCCCTGCTACACAACAGAGCTGGTGGTGAAGAAATGTATCTTAAATTCCAAAGATTACCTTTTACCAAGGAAATGTCAAGGTGGATACCATTACCTGTTATCTATCTGGGGTTCAGGCCCAGACTTGGCAACCAATGAATTCACTATTAGTGGATGGACAAGAAGAGGGGCGGGAACAAAAGGTTTTCCACTATAGGGCCATTTTGATCCTGTGGGGGGTTTTACCCCCCAGCTCTTGGAATAAGTTCAGATTCAGTGTTCCAACTTGAAAGTGAGCTTTGTGAGACACAAAAGTAAGTTTGTTCTTAAATCCAGGCAGTTGAGTTTTTGAGTTATGATAATATTCACAACAATAATGTACAGTTAAATTCTTACACCATGTTGTGAAATGGGCTGTGTAAATTCTGATAAATTATTTTTGGTTTATTTTGTAAAACTGCTGTAGAATTCTAAATATAGTAAATTGCTGTGTTGTTACGCAAGTGAATCGGCAAGTTTTGTCCACTTATCCGTGGGTTGGGTCGCAGGGGGAGCAGCTCCAACAGTGGACCCCAAAATTCCCTTTTCTGAGCCATATTAACCAGCTCCAACTGGGGGATCCTGAGGTGTTCCCAGGCCAGGTTGGAGATATAATTCCTCCGCCTAGTCCTGAGTCTTCCCCGAGGCCTCCTCCCAGCTGGAATTGCCTGGAACACCTCATATGGGGCAAGATTCCAGATTCTCAGATTCCCATCTGAGCTTTCATTTTCTCAAAGGCAGAGCAGGATACCCAGGGCTCGGTTTACACCTATCGCCATTTCTAGCCACCGGGGACCATAGGCATTCTGGGGGAACTCATATAAATGTTAAAAAACCTCAAAGTGAAATTTTCATCCCATGGGATCTTTAACACAAGAGGAGGCACAGAACACCACCGTTATTTTCTGTATCAGGGCACCTTGGAGTGTATTATCAGCCTTTGTCCACAGGTTGACCCATGTCTATTTTACCAATGAGAGTAGACTAGACTGGAAGCATGAAGCTGAAGCTGTCTCTATGGTTAACTGCCTTGCAAGACTTGTGTGGTTGAACTGTTG
This sequence comes from Percina caprodes, assembly GCA_013375575.1. Taxonomy (NCBI): domain Eukaryota; kingdom Metazoa; phylum Chordata; class Actinopteri; order Perciformes; family Percidae; genus Percina; species Percina caprodes. Next base: position 4,237,365 of record JABXJD010000010.1, on the reverse strand, counting down.
CCTAGATCTTTGTTTGAGGAGTCCTGTTATACAGTTTTAATGGGAACCTGCCAGCCAATCGGAAACAAGTATGTCCATGGCTATGATAGAGTCTGCAATTAAAAGAAGAGTACTAGCCATGGATAAAAAGTCAGGTTCTAAAAAAAATTAACCTGTGTCAAGCCGTTACCGACTGGGTGAGAATGCCTTTGTGATTGGTTGTTTCCTGTTGGAAACCGGGGAACCGAGATAAGATAATGATTCAGATACAAACGGAGTGGAGATGGGTGGATGATACTAAGCCATGTCAGCAGTTGGCAGTCGTCACTACCACTAATTGCGGCATCTGACATGGGTGGAGAGGAGGCGAAAGCTGTTCCAGGTACAGCAATCCAAATGCCAACCTGATTTTATCACAATCTGTCAGATTACATAAAGGCTCCACACCAGCAGCCCAGCTGCTTTTCCAAACGCGCTGTCGGGAACTACATTTAAGATCTGTACACCCATTTTTATTTTGAGATATCTGTCCATCTTTTACAGTCATCCTGTGGTCCAATTTTGTGTTCAGCTCTCCACAAATCAGATTAATCTGCAAACAAGCTATCTGAGCAAGTATTCCCCAGCTTAGACTGACGTGCGATTTGACCATCAGTTATCTCAAAACCGTTAAAGCTACAAAGCCAATCTAAGTTTGCTGGAGAGTACCAGCACATTTCATTCCCCCTCTGTCACATAAAATTCTCCATCTGACACCATGCAATGAGGGAGGGAAAGAGTGAGAGCACTCCAGCTTCTGTCACCAAGCCACACCAGGGGCATACTAATATCAGCTCAGTCCAGCTGCTCTGCACGCCTGGATGGATCAGCTTGATTATGAAACATTACAGAGCCTCCCGAGTCTACAGAGACAAACCACTGAGCTGTGTGTCAGAAAGGCGGCTGGCCACAACGCAGGGAGGTGATTGAGCAATATGCAACAGTGTAGGATTCTGTCTCTTAGGTATCTGATTGCATATTACTCTGCCGAGGTCTGACAGTTTGCTTAGGTGCCTTTCAGGTGGCATTTGGCCTTGGTTTATGCGGCCAATCAAAAGCCAATAAACTGACTGTGCAGACATTAGCTGTAGCCGTGTGCATGTAGTTGGAGTATATGGATGTGTTAGTGTGACAGCTCAGACTCAAGATTGTTCTCAAAATATACTCCAGAATTTTTTCTTATTATTCCTTCCAGACCCCTATCTTTTTACATCTTGTCTTGATTTTTGTCAAACAACCTCAGGGAAACTATATTAAAAAATATATGTATATATTCGCTTTGTGTTCGGTCTGAACACACCATAACACCCAATAAGCCCTCCTACAAAGTAGCTTATTTAAATGTAGACATTCAATCAATTGTTCATGTAGAAACTATTGATTCATGGAGCTTTAAGTGTTTGAACAAACAATGTTGTCATTCTTCTGGTGAGGACATCATCACCGCTGGCTATGTCTGCCTCAGGAATACGACTAAAACCAAAAGGCATACACAGGTCCTTGTGCTGTCAAGGTTTTATGTTTGGTTTTTGTTAGGTTTTATGTCTTACATAAGGAAAATGAAAATAACCAATCCGAGTTAAGCCCTCAGTGTGACATCATCCATAGAATAACTAAACCTACTGTATGTTTTCGTTTGGTCAGCAGGTCAAAGTGTTGCCAGGCAAACCTTTCACCACTGTCATTATGAGCACCAGGCAGCCCACTCATAAATACACAGACGTTTTGGTTTTAATGAGGCAGTGCGTGAAAATGTCAAGGGTCTGCTTGTTTGGTGTTTTGCCAGTAAGCAAGCCGGCATTGTGTGGAACCTGGTGAAAGGCAGGGTTATTGCAGTGTCAACACCTTTAGGAAGATGGATGTATACTTTGAAAATAGCGCGATGTAGACCTAATCACCCCATTAAATTGCAGTTAACAAAAAGGTCAGTGATTTTAAGCTAGACATGTTCTAACCAGTGCAAGTGGAGAAGCATTAATCTGAGAGTCTGAGAGAGAGAGCCTGGTGGTGGTTTTGCAAGACTAAATTAAAAGTGTAATACATTTTTTGAAAGGTTTTGTTAAACACCTAGGTCACATTTAACAGTTTTTTCAACAGCATCTCAACTATATCTTAGTATGCAATTGTGATCTGCTTAATATTTAAATATACTCCTTTAAACACTTTTGGAATTACAGTTTATGTGACCTAGACTTCTAAAAAATATTTCCTTTTTCAGTCACATTTAGCCCAGTTTTATGGACTTTGGAGGAGTCAACCATACTGCATAGTGGGTAATCCCTCCCCAGGCATCTGCAAATACAGGCGGATATTGTGTTTTGGTCCTGCAGCATCACCAGGTCTAGGGTTGGGCTGTCAGAGCCGCGTGTTGATTACCCTGGGTATGGAGCTGTGGTACCAAGAAGTATGAGCAGAGTGGTTTCTTTAAAATGCTCCCAGTGGAAGGCTACTGTGCCACTAACATACCATGAGATCTGAATGTGCAGCTTCAGCAGGATTTCGGAGGACACTTAAGGATCAAAGCTCAGCAGAACGTCTTTGAATTCTGCAAGGTGCATGAGCCAGAATTGAAAGTTAAGTCAGAGGAAGGCGTAGTTACAGTTCCTGCGCAATTACAGGAGAGGAACAGAGAATAGAAATATGATGTGAATGTGCTGCAGTCTAACAATTACTGACATCTTCCTCGGTGGCAACAGCCTTCAAATGGAGCCCCGCACATTCACTCACGTGTATGAGGAATGTCACACACTGTCATGTTTTGACAAACTGAGAAGGAGACTCAGTTGTCATTCGAACGTCAAGCACTCTTGTAATCATTTTTCAGCGTGTGTTCCTTCCTACCTACCCTGTGTCAAGGGGGATTGCTTTTCAGGAAATGGCATGTAGCTTTTAATTAAAGCTTTACTGTCGCTGCTCATTATATGTCCTACAGATGGAAAACTAGACACAAGCGGCACCAACAGTATTACACCATATTATTTGTTGGAGTAATATGCTCAGTGATACCATATTAAACTGATGCAGAAATACATGTAGAAAATAGTACTTCTGTACAGAAAGTTATTAATTTATGACTACACCTCATGATCTACAGTACACTGAAGAAAAACAGAACCATATGCTTTACACTCAGTTGTCATACCATTATAGACTTGCCATAACATCTCACCACAAACTGCTTCTTTCAACCAAAATTGAAACAGTGTTTATTGCACAGCTATATAATTACATTTTACAGATGTTTTTCTTCTTGTGACTCAGTTTAAACCCCACATTGCTGAAATTAATCAAAAAGCCTGTGATTGTGGATATAATTGTGCAATTGGCAACTCAGTTTGTTTGATGTCTTGATAGGGCTGTGCAATTAATCCAAAGTTTAACCGCAATTAGAATTGTGGCTCCTTATGATCACAAAAACAGTCGTTGAGAAAAACGATTATTTTTCACATTACGTTTTGCAGATCAAATCTTATCTTGTTTTGTGTTCTGAATGGAAAAATGACTTAAATAACTGCAACAACTTTCTAAAAGATGCTGAGTAATCGTGTTAAATAATCGTGAATTCAATATTGACCAAAACAGTCGTGATATTTTCCGCAATTGAGCAGCCCTTGTCTCTGACCGAAACACCAGTCAGTTCACAGTCATTCATTCCACTGCACTTACAGTAGTGACTGGGTTTAGAAAATGACATTTGACATCCCTCATTAGTAATTAATTAGCTCAGACAAGGAACAAGAACAACATTGCTGATTCATTTCACCTCAGCCTGATGAAGAGAGGAAAGCCCCTTCACCTTTGGGCCAAGGACAGCCATTTTTACACAGTGTTCCACCATGCTAGCATTAACACATTAAACACACTGGCACCGTCTGTTATAACACAACTTTAATGGACCTTTGATGGCTTCCATGGTGAAAGACATTGGAAACTGCTGAAGTTAAAAAGTGGCATTTCGTGTTTGCCGAGCTCTGCTGTTAACAGAGTAGTAGTGCTGCATCAGACGGAAAGTGCCACAGTGATCCTTAGTGTCATAATTTATCTTTTATGACACTGAGAGCTTCTGTGGCAGCTTGCCCAACCCAAGCTTGTAGTCTCCTTGTCACTGCAAGTCTCTGCATTATACTTTAGGTTGCCAGTCTTCCTGGGAAGAGTGTCCCCCTGCCCGTGCCCTCAATCCTCACACACAAATACACTTTGCTTTTGAGTCACCACCTTAGATCTGAGCTACACACAGCCCAGTACATCCCATCCCATTTTTGAAAGGACATGCACAATACACAGGGGCAATTTATCCTTCACATCAACCCTCCTTTTTCTTCCTCTCCTTCCCCCAGGTGTCGTACAGTTTCTCCTTTTGTGTAAACTTGAGTCTGAATCCTCCTAAGACGTGCAGAATGGCCGCTCCATGTTTTTAGGCTTGAGCCTTGAATTCCTGTGGGCACCATTATGGTCCCATTTCCTCTGGTCATTTATTTTTTCCTCCAGCAGTGGAAGCTGAGACCCAGATCTCTCCCCCTCATGTCCTCCTCCTCCTTCCTGCTGCCCTCTCCTCTTTCCTAGCCTCAGCCATGAACTCTGTAAACACTGAGGCTTTGTCTGCAGCTGTCGTGGTCAGTCAGTAGCGTAAAGTCAAGCCCTTATGAAGCATCAGTTTGTGAACTGCCACTTTGGATGACCTGAAGAAAGAAGAGGGGGTGGCAAAAAGGCAAAGCCACTGTGACTGGTGTTGTCTGCGGCTGTATCCTCCAAATACCCGTAGGCATATTTTATGACCACAAGTGGTGGCGTGTCCTCATTTTATTGTGGTTTCAGTGTCATGGTCGCCACATGTGAGCTGTGTACATCCTACTGAAATTGTAGTAGCAGTGGATTGGTTGCACAACAACTGGGACTGATGAATAGGAACAATCATAGTTTACCAAAGTATAAGAATTTAAAATAATTAATGACTTGTAGATTACTTTCTTCGTTTTTTAGGCCTCCTTTTTAGACCGGTGTGATGACACTCAGTTTCACATTGGCCTCTATGTGAATGAAATATGTATTCAAATCTTTAGAGACATGTTAAATTACCTAAGCTTCACTTGTTGCAGTGAAGCTTTTAAAGGGGTCTCACTTTCGGTTTGTGTTGATTTCAGCTGCCTCTTTGGACAAAAGCGCTAGTGGTTCTACCACAGCAGCGGCCATAAAAGGTCTAGGAGTTAGCGTTACAGGGAGGTCATATAGTTGCAATGGATGATTTGCTCAGACAGAAAGTCATTAATTTACAATAAGAGAATACGTTACAGATGCATCATTTTTCAGTGTTGCATACAGTAACTTAGCCTACTTTGTATGTGAGCTAAACCGGGTATCACTTGCGCGGTCACAAAAGGCTTGTATCATGTGGACGTGCCGACAGTTTTATCACTACTTAGAATTCCTCATGGGGACAGCAGAAACTTTGCACTATAGCTTTAAGAGTTTGTTGTAGCAACCAACGTAGTTATAACTTAGATTAATATAGCACGTTTCATGAAACCCAAGGCCAATTCGGGGTTGGTTTTGAATCATTTACAATCCTGTAATTGTCTTCATCTGTTAAAAGCCTGACCGAGTGTGACTTGGATTTCGCCCGTTGTCTTTCACACTCCCTTTTAGTTGTGCTTTGTTTCATTTCCTTCTTTTCTGTGACGGCCCTGCCCCAGTATCAGCCATAACTACAGCAAATCACTTCTAAAATAAAATAAAAATACAACAAGGCCTATATAAAAAAAAAAAAATCTCCTGCTACCCTTTATCTGGCTGGATACAGTAACAGAGACTTTTTCCGGTGTTATGCCGAAATCTATGACCCGTCAGAATGTATGTTCTGTACCGCCGTCTACCTGCCGTAAATCATTTTGTGACTGCGCGGAAAAGGTTGGACCCGGGCAGAGGAACTGATAAAAACTATATAAAAATAGCGTTCTTTTCACTGTTAATCTTGTTTGCTGTTACAGTTAATTTATGATCATCAGATGTAAAATCACACAGTTTCAGAAACCATTAAAAGTAACATGTAGGACATTAAGCAAAAACATTGAATCACATGATTTAGAATATACTGTATGTTGCAACAGGTGAAGTTGCATTGGAATGGAAATCTCACCTGTATGGTGTATATTTGCACCATAAGGATACAAGAAATGTTTGTGGTATTCTGTTAACAGTTATTCTTTTCTCACTTTTTGTGGAGAATACATGATGATTAGAGATCATGTGGTTGATCTCAAGATTATGATTTGTCCATATCGGTGTGGATTTTTGTCTGTTTTGTTGCTTTAGTATTTTACACAATACTTTTATAGAAGGGAACTCTTGCAAATGTGCTGGATTTATTATATACGTACATACTTTGGTAAATTTTTTGTACACTGCCCCTGTGATGTGTCATTTGCATGAGAAAATCAAGTCGTGTATGTATGTATGTATGTATGTATGTATGTGTGTGTGTATATATATAAAAATAAAAGTAACAAAGATTTGGCTTGCGAGTTTTGAAGTTCCATGCCGTGTTTGCCTTTTTAATAAGGACTGCAGCATGTCTACAACCCACAAATAAATCAGTTGAGGGTGTGACAACTAAAACGGTTGGTCTGAGAGTCAGTGTGCCTTAAATCTGCAGGGCGGACCACATCCTTCAGGGGACCTTGCTGCACCTGATTAATATACAGTATATGTCCCCTTTGGTGTGAACTGAAAGAGGTGCGTGGAGGAAGAGAAAACTGGTCAGTGCACATTACTCTAAGGATTATGTGTCATTTGCCCTTTAAGATGCGCATGTATTTCATCAGTGCACTCAGATGTCATAAACTTAATGCAAAAGGCCCATTAATAAGAGCACTGGCAGGCGAGCCCAACAATTTAGCTGTTCTAGTACAGGAAAAAACAAATAGCTTATCCTATTCCAGCACTGCATCAGTCATAATTCTCAAGCTGGCACCTTATTTTTCACACATTTAATGGATACAGAGTTTTATAATTTATCCTCTTCCTAACAGCCACATTACCTGAATTACATTTCAGGCACAGTACTTTGATTACATCCTTGCTAAGTACCACAATCAGATTCCTCCATTATGTAAGGAATTAATAGAAATGGACTGGCTGAGAGAGAGAGGGACAAAGGGGTACAGGAAGAGAGGGGGCACACGGGGAAAGATGATAAATGAAAAGAAAGTCAGTCGGAAAGACAAAGAGGAGGTGAGGAAGAAAGAGCTGAACGAGTAAAACGAGAGCAGCCATCCAGTCTGGATGAGCCCCTCTTGACCTTCTTGGTCTGAGGAATTGTGGTGGAACACACACACCAGTCTTTCAAGCCAGCCTTGCACCACATGCTTGAATGGATCAGGCTGACTGTTGGCACTGAGTGGGAGATGGGAATATCTTCAGGTTTTGGCTGAGGCTGTCAGAGCCCTGCCGGAGCCTGGACCTCTGTGTTTCCAGATCCTCACAGAGCCTTTGGCCTGTCACTACCCTGCCAAAACTGGAGCTCATTTGTGGAATACACTATGCCTTCCTATCATGGGTGAGTGGGATGCAGGTTTGCAGAGTGCAGAATCAAAGCATGCACTGGACACAAGCGCATTGCCCAGTATCACCTGGTGATAACCTTCACTTCTCCCGCCAGGCTGGATTCCACTCATATTTCAGCTCTGAAATATAGCTGTGGGCCTCACTCATCTCTCTGCTCCGCTTCATATGAAATGATGACCTGTCCTAGATGGTAGGCTGTGTGCACTTTCGCCCTGAACTGCAAGACCTGTTTTGACAGTGCAACTGATGAAACACAAGTCTGATCATTAGGCGGTGGCCTGAAGGTCAGAGCTTGTAACCCTTGGTGGAACGTATATATTTATTCATCTACAAGTTACTTTATAATTCTACTTCAGTACAGTTCAGAAGGGGAAAAACTTAAACATTTTGCTTTTTAAGGAGCTTTAAGCTTTGCATCTTACGATCTATCTCAGCAGATTAAGTTCATGTGATTACAGATGAAGCCTACCCACTGAGGAAGACCATGAGATGTAGTTAAAAGCTCTGGTAAAGATGTAGCAAGTGGAACTCATTTGAAGCTTCCCTCGATAAATAAGTGCAAGGAAAAAAAGAAAAAGAAAGCCTTTAACTGTTCAGTCAGAAAACTTGAGGTTGTTGCCACAACATCCAGGTCAGAACTGCTCTTCTTCTGGGAATAACACGTCAAATCTCTGCCAGTGAAGGTCCCGGTGTAGTCAAGGTCTAGAGGATTGTGTGACAAGTTGAAAGATGGATCATCAAGGTTGTGGCTTGTAGGTTTAACAGTGTTATGCTGGGGATTATATATATTTTTATTTTTATTTTTTTATATTTTAATGTCTTGATTTGTATCTGCAGTACAGCTTTTGTATTTAATTTTTTTAAAGCTTTTTAAGCTTTGTATTTGACACCTGTTTGTACATGCTACTTGTTTGAGTACCCGCTAATCCTTAAGTTTTATTTCAGGGCACAGCACCATCTAGTGTTAAATCTAGAATCAATGCAAAAATAATGGTTAAAATAGCTTACTTTAATGGGGAAATTAGTTTTTTTTTCTGCTGGGTAAATGACATCAAAGCAGACCACAGGCATGATTTAGCATCTGGTCCTGCAACCTGTTTTATTTCCTTCAAAATGCAGGTTAAACCACCTAGAGTATGTTGAAAAGCTCAAGACAGTAAGACAGGAAATAAGACTGCAATAATTTATTTAAAGATCAGTGGCTTGTACAGGGTAATATTGCCTTTGAAAGGACAATATTTACATTGTTTTGTAATGGAGAGAACATTCATCGGAAGGTTCGATGACAACAATGTAGAAATACAGCTCACAATTGTATTGATAATTAAAACAACTTGAAAAGATTTTAGGGAAAAAAATAATTGCACTAAAATTCTGAAAATTTCTTCAACAACTGGAATCTAAAAATTCCATAAATATTTCAAGGCTTTTTTTTAAAAAAAAAAGCCTTGAAATTATAGAGATTATAAATTCCCAGACTAGCTGGCTCTCTATGTAACAACAAAGGTTTATGTTAGCAGACAGCTGTGGTTGAGTAGACAAACTAAAATGTTCACTATAGTAATAAACTACATTTGTCATTTTGAGAACTGCAGACCAGACTTCATTTCATCAAGTATTTCCTTCAGTAGCTTTTCAACTCCAACAACTCCTGCACTGTCGTTCAGACTTGCCTCCGAGGAGGAATTTAAAATTTTTGTAACTTCAGACGTCATGCCTCAATGGTAACGCCACATATCCTTTTTAAAAATTAAAAAGGTTTCATTGAAGACAAGAACATTAATTATTTACACTGACTTATTACCAGTGGAATATTTAAAATAAACCACTCATTTTCTGCTGTTTTTCTGTACAAAATGCCAGTGTAGCCTCATAGAAGCCCACTACACACAGTATCTGTAGGATATACTGTATTTCTACAGTAAATCCCTGCAAAAAAAAAGTTTCGAGTGACTTTTTGACATGACGATTGTCATTTGGATTATTAGTTTGATGGTTGTCTGTGTATTGTGGAAGTGTTTGTAGTTTAGAAGGACAAGATGGTTCTCTGGATGATGTCGATGCATTCGTGCAGCTCATGCTCTTTAATGATTAGGGGAGGGGCCAAGCGGATGATGTCACCATGGGTGGGCTTAGCCAGCAGTCCATTGTCACGAAGGCGTAAACAAACTTTCCAGGCGTTATAGTCTGTAGGGATTGGTAAATATAGGTTGGATTAAGTAACTGCAAGGTGCAAATACAGTCTGTCATTTGTAGATTTTGGAAAATTCCACTCAAAAAAATACAAATTTTTCAATACATAAATTTGACATTTCACTTTCAATTTGTTAATTAGAACCAGTCCGTCCTAAAGATGAATAGTACTTATATTAGAATAGGCCCTTGGAAAATGTAGTTCCAGTCAATGTAAATGAAGCAACTCTGCTTCCAAAAATGCCATTTGATACCGAATTAAGGACCATAGTGTAAGATTTATTGGCAGAAATGAATACTCAATTATATTTCCATTAGTTTAATAACCTGAAAGTAAGAATCACTGTGTTTTTGTTAGTTCCTTAGAATGAGCCCTACATATCTACATCTCCACGGCGCTGACACGATTACGTTACGGGAGGTGTGAGGGGAAGGGTATTCAGTTGGTTGTAATCTGCAACTGCACCGCTAGATGCCACTAAATTCTAGACACTGCCCCTTTAACGGTCTGAAGTCATTTTGAGACTACAAATGTATATTATGTAATTAAGAGCAGATTTGCTTTTTCAAACGTGAGCTAGGATTTATTTTGTACCCTGAGGAGAATGCACTTAGGAAAAATGAAACATTGAACAGATCTTATAAAATGTATAGTGGTGCTCATAAATTTATGAACCCATGCTAAAGTTGACTAAAAAGAGGAAAAAAAAAACTTTTGGAAATTGATCTTAATGCCTTAATAAAAAAAAAAAGAATAATCCAACCTTTTAAGGACATTCTATTTTCTTTCTCAATTCTATCTTTGTTGGATTATTACTAATTCTTTTTATTAAGGTATTAAGATCAATTTCCAAAAGATGATTTTTTTTTTTTTTATTCCTCTTTTGTCAACTTTAGCATGGGTTCATAAACCTATGACCACCACTGTACAGAATGAAATACTATGAGCTAGGATTGTTTCTACTTTAGTTACCAAATAGTTATCACCAACAGGGCTGCTGTTTTTGAAATAGTTCAGAACTGTACCTTTGGTCTCTTTGATGATGACTGCGTTTAGGAGGCCTTTCCCCCTGACTGTTGTCACAATGTCTTTGGGAAGTTTTCTCAGCTCACGCCGCAGAAGTTCTCCCATCCTTTGAGCATTCTCTGCGAGCTTCTCCTCCTCAAGCACCTGCAAATCAATGTGACATGAATATTTTGCTTCTGATGCAAAATTGTCATTCCAAACTAACTGTAGAACAAATTCTTTTAACTTGATGGTATGTTGCATTTCAGAATGGAAGTTTTCTTCAATCAAAACAAGAAGTAAGGAGTTGTTAAAAGGTAGACTGTTAGGGCTGGGCACCAAACAAAATATGCCGATCCTATGAATACTAAAAAAAAATTAGTAATTGCAAGCTGTCAGACCTTGAGCAATGTTGTCTCTGGAGTTTTGTTGAAGTCACAGCAATGCCAATAGAGTGGTTTCAAGTGGAGTTAGTTTTTTTTTTTTTAAACTTCACGCAGACAGCGATATGATATTAATGGCGAGGCGAAAACAATTGCGGTGCTGTTGACAGGCTGAGGTTGTAAGGCAAGGCAACTTTATTTCCACGGCACCTTTCAGAAACAAAGCAATTCAATTACTTTCCTTTGCACTTAAGTCAGTTATCTATTATGGTAGTACAACGTAGACAACAGGGCAGTCACCAAGTTTATTGTTAAAGGTTTGTTTCATTATGCAGTTGGCACTAAAGTCTTTGTTGTTTACATTCCTTTGCATTTTAGTTTATTCAATATTATCCTATACTCAATGTAATTTGTTTATTTATAATAACTATGTTGTGGCAAAAAGGTTTCTCTTTTTTTGTTAATAATGGCCCTGTTGGGATTGATTCCAATCCTGAGTATCTGACTGGTGCACCCCTATCCAAAAGCACATGAGTGAGCAATGTTATGATTTTGAAAACCGTTTTGATTCACAACAGTGAAACATAAAAGTATTTGTTGATGTTGAAATGGATTTTTAAACATGGTATCAAAAACAGTATCGTTAAGGAACGGTCATCAAAATTGAACACCGGATTGAAAGATTTTGAATGATGCCCAGCCCTATAGACAGTAGGGCTGAGTGATTAATCGTTTTCAAATCAAAATTTGAAAGAATGCGATTAATGGAATGTGAAATATTTAGTTGAATGTTTAACATTTTTTTTATTCCCCTTTTCATTATTATATGTACTGTTTTTTTCCTAAGAGATGCTGGAATAATGTAGCTAAACTCAAAATCGCAATTGTTCAGCCCTAGTAGACAGACAAGGAAACGAGAAGTAAAATGCATTGTAACACTGACCTGAAGTGCAGCAATAGCGACCTGACAGGCCAAGGGGTTACCTCCATATGTGGACCCATGTTCTCCCGGCTTGATAGTAAGCATTATCTCATCATCACACAGCACAGCAGAAACCTGAGGCACACAGACACATATCAATTAAAGCCAAAGGTAAATGTTACACAACTACTAGGATCTGTACCCCTGTCCAACAGAACTGGACTCAAAAAGTCCATAAAGGGGAAGTCTTTTTCTGGCAAAACAAAATCTATAATGTGATGAAGTGTGACTGAACAAAAAAAAAAAGCTTACAGGGTAAACTCCTCCAGAAAGCGCTTTACCCAGAACCACGAGATCTGGACGGACTTCCTCGTGGTCAACAGCCAGGCGCCGGCCGGTCCTTGCCAAGCCTGTCTGCACCTCATCGGCAATCCACAACACCTGGACCAAGCACAGAGGACTTTTATTAGTAGTATCCTCAAAGCCCCGCTGCAGTCATCACCACAGCCCTAGGGGGTCTGTGCGTGTGACCTGTAGACTCATATTTAAAATGGGATGTAGCCACATTATTTCCTGAGCCATTTTAGGAGAGTCTTTGTACAGCCTTTCACAATCCCTGAATGTGTTATGCTGTACAAAGTTACAGTGCGTGTTTGATGTACACATAGGAACTCTCAAGATCAACCGGGGAATATATTCATTGAATTTCTAAAAAGGTACAATAATTCTACAATATTTGAAAATGTGTACTGCTCTCAGTGAAAATAGCCCGGGTAAGTAAAAGGTTGAAAAAATAAATCTCCCACACAAAAATACCTGAACAAGACTTGGCCACATGTTGGATTAAATGGCTTACAGCGGCTATACTAACATTAGCTAAACTGAATATACCCGTTTGTCTTCTTGGGCATGAATTAACATTGCTGCTCTCCACTTGACTTAAACCCCATCTCTCCCTGTGAAGAATAGAGCATCTGAAATGCCATTTATACAAGAAAACTAGTATAAATGGCTAAAGATAAAGCTCAGATTGCAGTTTGTCCTAAATTAATTTAGCATCAAGAAAAGACACTGTAAAAGCTGCTGTGTTTGTGTGTAATATGTTTTGCACTGCTTAATAGAAACATCATAACATGTTCTATTTTGGCAAAACAGCACTTAAAGCCACTCATCCACATACCGGGAAGTAAGCATTACCACAACGCACTGTGGTATTAAGGGTTTTAAATACAATGTAGTTTCTCTCCACGCCCAAGTGCCTGCTGGCTATTTGATGTCAACATTCATAAGCACTTGGAGTGATACGGCAACAGACAAGCGTGGGGGATAGCTATTGAAGCGATTTAGAGGAAACGATGGGAGATGTATTTCAGTGCGTTTTTTTATTACTAACAAATCAGACCGTAGTTCAATTTGACGGCCTATGTTTTCACGCAGTCCAGACACCCACACCTACAGTGAGTTAAAGCTCAGTCGTGCTCGTCTGTGTGTTTGTCGAGACTCACGTTGTATTTGGTGCAAAGTTGTCTGACTGTAGTCAGGTAGCCTTGGTCTGGCACCACCACCCCAGCCTCTCCCTGGATGGGCTCCACCATGAAAGCAGCAACATTTGGGTCTTGAAGAGCTTTCTGGAGAGAGGAAGAAAAAAAAAAAAAAAGACTAGATAACCCTGTCAATAAATACATGCCACTTTGGTCAAAAGTCTTTTTTTTAACACAGAAATGCAGCAGTTGCCAAGATGACATTACCAGCTTCACATGCAACTGCAGCCAGTAATTCAGTCCTCATATTTACATGCATCTATTTTGATCTATTTTTTTAAAAACTGTTCATTGTGAGTGAAGTGTTAAATTGGTCGAGCACTCTTAAGAAAATGTCAATAAAATCAATGCTAAGCTACAAGGCAAAGTGCAAATATGTGCCTTCATTGGAAAGACAAATTCCAAAGCAGCAGGCTCCATGATTGATGATTAAATCACATGCTTGATGATTAAATCAAATGGTGCTTTTAGTGCATGTAAGTTTGTTAGTAAGTTAGTTAGGTAGGTTGTTGCATAAAAGTCTAGTGTACAGTGACTGAAACCTAGACTTCTTCCTATAATGTGGACATTTTAGGCCCTTTGACAGTGGTGGTGGACCAAATAAGAAATCTTTCCACATAGCATCTGTTTGTATCGGCGTTAAACCCACACAGGTCAGTACATTGTAGGGTCTCTCAAGACTGATAGAAATCAAACATGTAGATACTGTACTGTAGATCTTGAAGCTAGAATCAAAATGTGTACCTCCAGTGAAGGAATGTCATTGTATGGGACAAGCTCAAAGCCTGGCATGTAGGGACCGAAACCTTCATAACTACTGGGGTCATTTGAGCTGGAGATGGCTGCCATGGTGCGACCCCAGAAGTTTCCATCTAAAATCAACAAGAATGAGTTCTGAGTCATTTGTAACATCTGGACACAAAATCTAAAATTATGCTTTAAATGTGTTGGCGCTCTAACTAACTTTGCTAATTCCCTGTGCAAGCAAAACAAGTTTATGAAATTTACTGATGAAGAAATATTTTTAACAGCTTGCACTCCCTGACAAATGATCAAGAAAAACAAAATTAAAAAAGCTACACATGATTTTGGTGCAAATGTTTTTACAAAAAGTCACTAGTTAAGGTAAAAAAAAAAAATGGGACAAACTCCATAACAGTCTTTTGCGACATAAGATTGTGACTTACCTGCAAAAATGATTTTGGCCTGGTTTTTGGGAACCCCCTTTACATTGTAAGCCCACTTGCGGGCAAGTTTGCAGGCTGTTTCACAACCTTCAACACCTTGTTTGTACCAAAAGAAAGACATGTCAACAAATGTACTCAAAAGAACCTCTGAAGTTAATTCATACAATTAGCATTGGGCGTTTACCTGTATTCATGGGTAGGACTTTGTCATAGCCAAACAAGCTGGTGATGTACTCTGCATAGGCTCCCAGCACATTGTTGTAGAATGCTCTGGAAGTCAGGGCAAGCTTGGAGGCCTGGGCGTTGAGCGCAGCTACGATCTTTGGGTGGCAGTGGCCCTGGTTTACGGCACTGTATGCACTCAGGAAGTCGTAATACCGGTTGCCATCCACATCCCACACATTGACGCCTGGAGTAAAGAAAATTTAGTTATTAGCATGTGTCTGATGATTCATAAGTGATTTGTAACATGTTTAGGAAAAATCACCAGAGATTACAGGCATTCCCATGCAATCTGTTAACTGTATTCAAACTATCAGGCAAAAACAGTGCTGCTGTGCAATCTGTTATCAAACTAGTATTTTTAGTAGTGATATGACACTGTGAAC
Source organism: Percina caprodes (assembly GCA_013375575.1). Lineage (NCBI taxonomy): Eukaryota > Metazoa > Chordata > Actinopteri > Perciformes > Percidae > Percina > Percina caprodes. Next base: position 4,221,947 of record JABXJD010000010.1, on the reverse strand, counting down.
TCACCCTCCCCTCTCTCCAAGGCCACAGGCAGAGGGTGGTAGTTATGCGCTCCATACTTGTCCTCGCGCGCATAGATTTCCTCTGAGGTGAGCTGACGGTCAGACTTGAGTTTGGTTGCGGCGGTGGAGGCGGGACGTATGCCAGAGTGAACACTGCGACTAAGAACAGAGGCAGCGCGGCTCAGGTTGCGGCTGAGCTGGAGAATCATTCCCTTCTTTGTTGTATGCTGCTACGTCTACATGATAGCACAAAAAAAAAAAAACACACAATTCAGTTTGTATTAGTGCTGAAATTATGGTAGGGTTTCTTTCTTCCAAGAAGTAAGAAATATTTTTAACGTAACTCTTACAAGTAGTTAATGACTTCTTAATACAAAGAACCTAACAACAAGGCAAATTAGCTTTAAGAGTTAATTATACTTTTCTGTATAGGTTCTAGTGCTGCAAAAAAAGAATTGATTAATTGGCAAATTTAGATAATGGCCTAATTATATTCCATTTTTGCATGAAAAATGCAACATTTGCTGGTATTTCACTGGAAGATGCTGTGAAACTGCAAAAAAAAAAAAACTTATTAGATAAATAAACCATTACAGAATAAAAATAATGAAATGCAAGACACACACACACACACACACACACACACACACACACACACACACACACACACACACACACACACACACACACACACACACACACACACACACACACACACACACACACACACACACACACACACAGGCTTTGCAAGTCTGCTGAAAAACGTTTCTCTTTCACATTCAACACAATAGAGGAGCAGAGTTTTTATAGGTGGGGTTAACAAAAGCTAATCCCACAGTAGCATGGCAACTCAACTGTGATGTTCCAGACTTTACTATTTGGTTGTATTCAAAAGTAGACTAATTAATTACTAAGTAATTGAAATTTCCCTTTACTGTTACCTAGTAAAATAACATGTACTACTTTTCTTGCTGCTGACTATTTATAGAATGCATTTGATACTTTCTGAATGTTTAAATATTTTTGACTAAGACATAACTATGTTGTGGCACTGGTTTTGAGATGACTCATACCATTTTCCTAGTGCTTTTTGCATTTAGGTTAGGCTGGATTGTATGGTTGTCTTAAGGCTGGAGTCGGGTTTAATTTTTAAGCTAAACTTACAGACCAATGTTGCGTAAGTACAACAAGGATACTAAATATTACCTAAGGCAGGGGTGTCAACCTGTGGGCCAGAACCAGCCCACCAAAGGGTCCAATCAGGTCCGATGGATGACTTTGCAAAGTGTGAAAATTTCAGAGAAGTAATTAATTCCAAATTTACGACTTTAATCTCAGAATATAATCTCAGAATATAAAACTCTCCAGAGTTTTTTTTTGGAATATAATCTCTATCCATCTCTATAGTGTCTGTAAAATTATTATTTTTGACAAACTATCAACTGTCTGACTTCAACATAGTTGACAAACTATGTGGCAGATATAAAGTTTCTGACATCTCTGGAGTTGTTTACTGGTCTGGCCCACAGATCAAATTGGTTGTATGTGGCCCATTAACTAAAATAAGTTTGACACCCTTTGGTCTAAAAAAAAAAAAAATGTGGGAAAATGCTGAATGGAAAAAGTGATGAAATATCAAGTAACGTCATATAGCTCTGGATAGCTAATAACCTTGAACAGTGTCAATACACACAGCAAACAGACAGCACCTGGACTGGACCACATCAACGAGGACAGTGGACTCGTGACACTGATGTCACAGTTACCCGTTAAGCCTGCTCGAGAGATGATAGGTTGATGGGGAGCTGCCTGCACGACACACCCACCATATTACAGTACAACGAGAGCTAAATAAAGAACACAAGTATTAATGACGGTCTAATAGTATTTAAGCAGCTCTACCAAAATATTTTGTATTAAACAATACTGTAACATAGCACAGCTTAAAACTATTTAAAATGCTAAAGTAAAACAGGACACTTTACACCTAAATAAATTGTTTCTTCTCGCCCAAAGACTGTACGATCGATGCTAGCCAGACACAGGTGGTCGGCTTCCTTTGGTTAGTACTGGCTGGCTAGCTAAAATGGTCATATTCTTGCTGCCAGTTCCTTTAAACCATCACTAAATTACGAAGCACGTGTTTACGAACAGGACAGGGTATACTTGAAAGGAAGTGAGACAGTACCACAAAAAAAAGTGAAGCGAAGATATTATCCTCTTGAATCGCGAGTGATGCTTCTTGTGCTGCCTGTCCGATGGTTGGAGCAGAAGGTTCCGCTGCAGCGTGTTACGTGACTCTCTGGCGGGGGCAGAGCACAGCGTTGCGCTTTCATGCGTGGCTGCGTCAGAGGACACGCCTCCATGTTGCAACTTTTTCCAATGATTGCATCGATTATTCAATCGAAATCGGCCTTAAACAAACCTTTACTGACCACAAGCATCACGAATTGAAACTGCGACCAGGTGTCGGCCATACTGTTCTGTTAGTTGATACCATTGCTAGTATTTATAAAATCGAGCTCATAACACTGCAGCATTTCAGTGACTCACTGACTTCATGAATTTTCAAAGATGCTCGCTCTAAATACGTTTAGTCGAGTCTATGGTTGAATCACATGGGTTTCACTTTGCACGCATGCGCTTGGGGGGGTGTAACCATTTCGTCATGGCTGACACGGGCTGGCCAGGCTGTTCGAAGAGTTTGAAAGGTGTCATATTGGACTTGTGTGGCGTTTTATATGAGAGCGGGGAGGGCGACGGGGTTGCCATTCCTGGTTCAATTGAAGCTGTGAAAAAGTGAGTGAATGTGTAACAAGTTGTTTTAGTTATTGTCAGATATTTAAGCTAACGTTACTTGTGTGTTCACGGTTCACTGTGCTGCTAACGTGTATACTAGCCGTTCTTTGCAAGACTCACAAAGGCTCTGTGTATGATGATGATGATGACCAATGCATATTTAAACAACGTGCGAACTGTTTCAATCTCAGTGGCACTGTTGCAACAAGCTAGGTGCCAAGCTAACCCTCATCCCCTTTAAAGGCTGAAGGCATCTGACCTGAAACTGCGTTTCTGCACTAATGAGACCCAGGCTACCAGAGAGAAGTTTGTAGCCAAGCTCCAAAGACTGGGCTTCGACATCTCGGTGTCTGAGGTCTTCTCTCCTGCTCCTGCAGCCGTGGCTGTCCTGAGGGAGAGGGCTTTACGGCCTCACCTGCTGGTGTATGATGGTAATGCTTGAAATTGTCATGACGTATTCTATTTATTCTCAGTGTCAGACCTTAAACATAGTGCATCTAAAAACATTCATTTTCATGACATTTTGTCCACTTGAAAGAGTTTTCGGGGCACTTGTTAGTTGAGCGTGTTCTAGGAATGCACACATTAAATGGCTATAAAACCTAAATTTGTATTGTCAAGAATCCAATAAGCAAACACTTTGTTCATATGTAGCATGCACAATGAGTGTGACACAGCAGTACTGTAAACACATTGTTTTAACAAACAATTCTTTAGTAGTGGTGTTAAAGGAAAAGGCTTTTGTTATTGTTCACAAATCTAATGAAAAGACAAAAACACAATTCATTAGTTTCTTTCTTAATACTAACAACTTTCACAGCCACACACATTGGTTCTTACTGAAGACCTAAATCTTGGAAAAACAAATTACAAATATATAGTTTAATTAAATCTAAAGTACTTACTTTAAATGGCACCACAATTAAAGGGAATTTGGTGCACCAATAAGTATTTCCAGCAGCAGGACTGTGTATATGGGATATTTACTCAATAAACTAAAGTTTCCATGTTAACTGCAATAAAACAACATGCGTTGTGGTGGCTTATTGATGTGTTTAATAGGTTTTGGACAACAATAGAGAAGAAGGATAAACTACATCAGATAATAATACTTGCTGGTTTTGGTCTTCTCATGGAATTTGTTGGCAGTATAAAACATATACATTTCACCAGACTTATCCTTTAAATGACCCAACCCAAACAAGTATTAATGTTTACTTTTCTGGAGGACTTCTCCCTGAGTTTGACAGCATTGACAAGACCAACCCAAACTGTGTGGTGATTGGAGATGCAGCTGAACAATTTTCCTACCAGAACCTAAACGAGGCATTCAGTGTCCTTATAGACCTGGACAATCCAATACTGTTCTCTTTGGGCCAAGGGTAAGACTCTGTAGTCATCACTATATTGCTTTATTAAAGTAATTAGTACAATATAAAATAACAAAATGTCAAACAAAATATTTGTGAGGTTTTGCTCTCTTCATAGGAGGTACTACAAGGAGACAGATGGTTTGAAACTGGATGTCGGGGTGTACATGAAGGCTCTGGAGGTACAGTAGGTCAATAATTTGAATTGAAACACTTATTAAGAACAGCAGTTCTGTACATGTGAACGATGACTGATTATTGTTAACTTTTTGTTCTCCCAAGTATGCCTGTGATTTAAAGGCTGAAGTAGTTGGAAAGCCATCCCCAACATTCTTCCAGAGTGTTCTCAATGACATGGGGCTTCAACCGCATGAGGTACATAACAACAGAAGGTGCAATGATAATGCAGGCTCTTACTTCAATGCTTTTATCTAGGTTAAACCATTAAATGTTTAGCTTTGCTGAAGGGATTATTCTATGTTTTTACTCTGTTTTGTCCTTTGATTGCACTGGGAAATAAGGCAGGGGACTCAGAATTTACTTATTGAGGGAGTAGTGATTGGGATGGCTAGTTTTCATAGATGACATACACTTTATGTCGCCATATTTGGACGTTGCAGTGGTCCCTTCTAGGCCTGCACGATTTGGGGAAAATTATGAATCACAATTTTTTTGTTCAGAATTGAGATCATGATTCTCTGCCACAATATTTTTTCTCACAAATTGTAATTTATTGCACACAGGAACCATGACAAAACAAAACAAATCGGCTATACCAAACATAGTTTTTTTTTTGGCACCTGTAGCACATTGCGCATCACCACAAGCCTGTAAACCTAGAGGCTTCAATGAAGAGACGGGAGAGCACTGCAGCACTTGGGAGCGCTTTAAAACCTATTTTATACAGTCAGTGTTTAAAACTCACAGAAGAAAGTAGTTAATACAATACAGTAATGCCACAGAAAATATTGAGACACTGTACTCTGCTGTATTGATTGTATCCCCCCACCCCTGCTGTCCAGTATGTTGGGCAGATTATGCTTAAGGCCTATACTGTTTAAGATGTTTATTTGTTTTGCTCCTAGTTTACATCCCATTCACAGCAGCCATCTGTTGTGTTTTCCCTCATCAGTATATACAAATCAGTCCTGAACTGTTAACACTCCACACACTTCCTTTTTAAGCATCATAAATGTTACATAATAAACTAATTGCCTCAGCACACCTAATTGTTAACTTAATATATTTAGCTACCAACAACAGGAAGAGGAAGACTCATGCTGGAACCTATCACAGAACAAAGCCAAGATTCTGCTTGTTCAATTGTACTCTCTTGCTTTGTCACTAATTTTTTTTAAATCAAAAGATGTCTGAACATTTGTTTAATGTCTATCTGTGGTATCTGCTCTTCGCAGAGTATCCCAAGTATAAGGAATGTGCTGCAGTCTCTCTAAGCTTAATCTATTTTTGGACCTGGCAGTTGGCACACTGAGAAAGCTGGGGTTATCTCAGCCTAAGCCTCGCTCTTTTCTTGGGATTTCTTGTGTTTCACTTAGGCAGCTACATCTGCTGCTCTTTTCACTTACTCACACAGGCTTTCAAAAACTGACTATAATTATTTCTTTCAGAAGGAATTACCAAACTCTTGTGCATACCTTCTCTAATCTAAAAATCTATTCCTATTGGAGAACAACCTGCTGGACCTGAATTAGAAGAACTAGTCTTTTACAGTTTATTTCAGAAATCACATTGTTTAATTTAATAGACAATGGTGCAAACTCATGCTTGTGTAACAACACACACCTGGTGAGTTAGAGGATAGCTATGACGTTTAAAAAAGAAACCCGAGGAAACAGGAGGGGAGGCTGTAATGGATCTGCCAAGTGCTAAAGATTAGGTAGGAAGCAGGAAGAAAATGAGATGTGAACTGCAACTCTTGGTAAAATAAAGATATATTTATATCCAAATGTTTTAAACCTCAACCTTTCTAGCATATAGTTGATGTCCTATGCATCAATCAGCTTATAAAAACACATTTACAAGTGATGTTGCCATGGTATTAAACTGCAAATAGGCAGATAAGTCCGTTCTTATTTTACATATTTATAACTCCATCAGAAATGCAAAAAAAATGTAATTTCCAATGTCCTCTTTTTTTTTCCATCTCCCACATATCTTGCAGGCACTGATGATTGGGGATGATCTGGTGAATGATGTGGGTGGGGCCCAAAACTGTGGAATGAAAGGCGTACAAGTCAGGACTGGGAAATACAGGTCAGAGATGTCCTAGTCTTGCATTGCCAAACCTATCTCCACAGGGCTCTGGACACCACACATACATTCTAGCATAGGAGAAAAAATAATAACAGCTGGATACATGGTTAAACATAATTTGCTCCTACCAGTGTATCGCTGTGTGTACTTTGTCCATAGCAATCCTTGCCAATTGGTCCCATAACATCCATGTTGGACGGTAAATGCTAAAAACATTCTTTGTATTCTTTATCTATCGTTCCAATTGTTCCCTGCAAAAACCAAGCAGGCCTGCCTTGGTCCAAATTGTATTCAAAACTTGCCATTATTTAGCATGTAGCTTGCTAGCTCGAAGTTTGTTGTTGAGAGCAGAAGCGCATACGACAGATGTCTGGTAATTATACTGGATATGTACTTTTGTTAATCCAGACTAGGGATGTCCTGAAAACACAAAAGCTCTTAATAGTGAATTATGGTTTCTTCAACACAGTGTAGCACACTTAAAGACGACATCTTATTGGCCACCGCTGGGCAACAGGTGTCTTTTATTGGTTAGTCAAACTATCCATGTCAGTGTGTGCCCTGCTGAAGTATCCTTGAGTGAGATATTGGCTCAATAGCGGCTTAATCCGTGTTTTTATGCCTGGAGATAAAAATAAAATAGGTAATAGGTAACATGGAAAAACACAAATCATACTGCATTGCCAAATTTTAAATATTTGTTTTTTAGAAAAGGTTTGGCTTTTTTAAGGAAAGGTTTCCTAGTAACATAAGAAATGCATCTTAAAAATGTTTCCACATGTTCTATATATTTAGAAATTAGTCTGCCCATATGGTAAATCAGAATAAAAATCTATTCAATTGTTTGCCAGGAGAGGGCACCTGCATACCGTTGTGAATCACAGTTTCCTCCATAACAACCACCTCATTCTTCAGTCCTCCAGATTTGTTTATTTGATTGAGATTCCCCTAAAATAGCTTTATTCTCTCCACATGTTGAATTTGACTCGCCTGCAAGGTCATAGTTGCTGAAGGATTTATGATCCCAAATCTGGAGATTACTGTGGCGCCTTTCTTATGCTGTAATTACAGAAACATATGGTTGATTATTTTAGAAGCTATATGTGGTACTTATGGCTTGACGAAAAGAGAAACGTGACTGGGTGTAGGAGTTATGGAACTACACATTACATCACATGCTGTACATTATAATGTATGTTCAAAGTCATGCAGTAACTGGTGTTTTTTCTGTATGTAATACTTCCTTAGCTCTAGGTTTTGTAAGTGTACTTAAGAAATATTTATGGAAATAGGAGAGGAATCCTGAATATTTGTTTTACACTTGCAGTGCTGGTCCTAAAAACCTTTTATTTCATGGCTTTATTTTTTCCCCAATTACCGTGAAACAGTAGTGGAACAAGTATTCAGATCCTTTTAATTAAGTAAAAGTATCAATACAACAAAATGAGAATCCTCTTAATATTACAACTAAATGTCTGACATTAAGAATTTCACATATTAAAGGTTCCATGACATGGTGCTCTTTGGATGCCTTTATATAGACCTTAGTGGTCCCCTAATACTATATCTGAAGTCTCTTTACCCAAAATTCAGCTTTGGTGCAGAATTACAGCCACTAGAGCCAGTCCCACAATGAGTTTTCCTTAGTATGTGCCATTTCTGGGGGGTGTGGCCTTGACCAACTGCCACTTTGCTCGTTTGAAAGCCATGATGTCTCTCTCATATGGGTGGGCCAAATTTTCTGGGCGGGCAGAGAAAGGGGAGGTAACCTTGCCCCTTATGACCTCATAAGGGGCAAGATTCCAGATCGGCCCATCTGAGCTTTAATTTTCTTAAAGGCAGAGCAGGGTACCCAGGCCTCTGTTTACACCTATTGCCATTTCTAACCACTCAGGGACCATAGGCCGGCTGGGGGAACTCATATTAATGAAAAAAAAAAGTCAGATTACAAAGACAAATACAGAACAACACAGAGTACAATCATAAGAATTATAGAAAGACAAAACATTCAGAATTGGAAAATTATTTGATAACTACATAAGGATAATATGGATGCAAAAGAAAATAGAATTATGTAAAGCTGTTACAAGTAGAAGTTTGGGTTTTAACCAGATTTCAGATTTCTAAATTGTCCAAACGGCACAATTGAGTTGATTTTAAGAGAGTGCTATAGTTTGTTCCAGGAGTCTGATGCACTAAAACTAAAAGCAGTTTAGCAGCAGAACATGAAGCAATTGCCAGTCAGCAGAGCGAGTCTGATAATGTCATGGAGCAGACCAGGTATTAAAAGAACCGAACAGAATAAAATAAATACACCAATGCGCTCCCATGATGGTGTTATCATTTTGTTTGGCTACAAATCACAAATTAGTCAAAGGAGCACCGTGCTTTGCATTGATGACCTGCTTCACTGCTGTGAACTGGCATGCAGGAACGCTGAGTAATCTGCTTGAGCATCAGTCAGCTCTAATCCTCGTATTAAGAGCAGAGTCACTCACTATAAAACCTGTCTGTGCAGATTTATTTGTGTGTGTGTGTGTGTGTGTGTGTGTGTGTGTGTGTGTGTGTGTGTGTGTGTGTGTGTGTGTGTGTGTGTGTGTGTGTGTGTGGTGTGTGTGGTGTGTGTGGTGTGTGTGGTGTGTGTGTGTGTGTGTGTGTGTGTGTGTGGGGCAACCAACAGTAGGCAGTGTTTAAGTATAGCAGACTGAAGTTTTTCTGGGCAGAATCCATGTGGTTTATGTGACTTCACAATCTTCTTCTAGCAGATCAGTTCAGCTTCAGTGTGCTGACACTCTGAAACATGTCTGATATACTCAACCAAACAGAGGATAAAGGAGATTAAATGATATCACTGCTCATCCAGTGGTTTCTTTTGTCTTTTTTTGGAGGAGAGAGCAACTGCTTGAAATAAAAAGGCTGTTGTGGAATCTGTATTGCCTTACACAACATGTTTTCAGCTGTGGAGCTGTGTTTCAAGCTTTATGGACTGATTGGTGAATGGAGTTTAAGTGGCAAAACACGTGCATACACAGGCGAACAAAATTATTAGATAAGTGGCTAAATAATGATTTGAAAACAGTACAGTAAAATGATGTAGTGTTAATCAAGCCCATTATTTAATAATCAGGACTGGATTCAAGGTGTTGAAGTTGTATCGTCACTTTGTCCATTTTTTAGTCTCTTATTGCATGGTCAAGCTCCCCTTACATCCAGGATCTATTGCACGCACACACTTCACACTTTAGCCTAGAGAGCCTTGGATTCTGTGGAATTTAAAAAAAAAAAATACCTGAAGACATCTTTTTGACAAGCCTTTAACTAGCAATATGGTTTAGTATTTTGTTTTTATTTGTTTTACTGTAAAGCACTTTGTGACCCCTCTTGTCTGTGAAAGGTGCTATATAAATAAAGTTTACTTACTTACTTATTTTAGGTCAGTTTGTGTCAGTATTAACAGAACACTTGTATTTTGCCTCTGAAACACAGCCAGTAAAAGGAACTAAAATGTATGCATCAATTTAGAATTTATGGCTCTAAAGTGAGCTGTAATTTACTCATTTAACATAGACACGTCATAATATCCCAGATCCTTCACCAGACTTATTAGACTATACTGTATACATTTCCTGAGACCAAGAAGAGAAACAGTGACAGTAACACTCGTTCCGTGGGACTGTGAGTGAGGAGCAGGCGTGATATTTAACGTTATGTAGCCAAACAGGCCCAGTGAACCCATGCTTGCTGGGAGCAGCTATAAACCCTCAGTCAGATCTGTGAAAACACAGCTGTTTCCAAGTCAACCAGATGCTGCGCAGGCCTCTAGTTCCCACCAGGCTTGGAAAAAATAGACTGCTTCAAATACCCCAGGCCTGGTGACAAGACAGGAAGGGAAAATATACAAATCACAGACAAATCTAATCCTATCATCTTATTTTAAAAAGCTTTTGACTGGACAAAGTGTTACTCAGCAAAGACTGCATACATTATTTAAACCTAATTAAATCAGAAACTTCATTGTAATTTATTTTACTATGTGCTTTCTCACCTCCTTATTAAAATGGATGATTTGAGATACTTGGTGAAGTCAGATGGTGCGTAATGTGCATTAATCTGTCTTAATTCTGTTGGAAAAAGGAAAAATGTATAATCTTTAAGGATGACAGGTTTAAGTAAATTAATTAATGTTATCCTAGGGTTAGACATGTTACTGCTCACTGTACTTTTTCCTGTCATGCACAGTACATGCATGTGCTTGGTATTTTTTTGTGATGCTCCTGCAGATTAAATTCAAGAGCAGGGGGCAAAGCAAAGTGATATTACAGTGCCCACCAGCAATCTGTCTCTGAGAGTAATATAGGGGTAATTGTAAAAAATGGGGAGTGTTCTGCTTGTAATCAACTTTCCCTTGTTTTAAATAATAAGCAAAGGTCAGTGCACTTCCCCCAGGGGGACCAGAGAACCCATTGCTCTTTAATGTAGAACAGGTTTGCAAAGAGGGGCCTACAACAAAAAGTTGTTGGAAATCGGGAGCAGCCTCAGCTGCATGGGAACAATCCGCCATCACTGCGCTCTAGTCCAACCGCTGCTCAGCCTTTCAGCTCTGTAGTTGAAGAATGTGTAGTGTAGAATGGTAGTCAAAACGTTGAAGCTGCAAATCAAATCTCACTACCTAAACACAGAGTTCTGTCCATACCACAGGGTACCTAACACCGTCACATATTGAAAATCAGTACCAAATGCTTGGTCAGGTTTTTAGGCTTATTTGCCTAATCTTCAAACAGCTGTTTCCTCATTTATATTGTTGACCATTTTGAGCACTTACATAAGCTAACATTAGCATGTTTGGTAGAGAACAAGTCAAATTGCCAGGGTTAGTTGAATGCTGTATTCATGCCATGTTGTTGCTGTGTAATTCCCACTTGGGAGCTTTTGCACATCATTGCAAAATACAGTACGTCCATTGCCATCGTAGTTTTTATTTATTTTTAAAGATTATTTTTGTAAAGACAACAGTGGCATATCATCGCATATGTCGATTATGTTACCTAACAGCAGCTTTACTTCTCTATCTTAATGGTCAAACTGTTATGACACTGGAAGAGCAGTCAGCTTATGAGGATCCTTTTCTCCATCCTGTGTCTCACACTTTTAAATATTCATATTCTGTGGTCTGTGGCCCCAACTGGTCCTGTGTTCTTGTTTCTGTTTTTTGATCTTCTAGTGCTTTGAAGCTTCAGAAAAGCAGGTTCATATATATATATATATATATATATATATATATATATATATATATATATATATATATATATATATATATATATATATATATATATATATATATATATATATATATATATATATATATATATATATATATATATATATATTGGTACTGTTAGCTGATGCAATTTAGTTTCTCAACCTTTAGGCCTAGGCACGCTGTCTGTTTCTCCATTTCTCTCTGTCATATCAAAAAAAGTTGACTTTCAGGCTTTTGATTTAAACTCACATCCTTACTATTGACATTTGTAATTCTGCCGCCGAGAAAACAGTGTAGTGTGTGACACTAACATAGTATTAATAGGTGTTTTGAATGAGGGCCAGTGAGTTAGAGGAAGCCGTCTCTGGATTCCTGTTGGAATCTGGCAGAGTGCACAGAAAACATTTTCACACAGCAGCAACCATCTTCAAAAAGGTTTACATAGTAAACCTCTCCCTGTGGCCAACTCAACTGCTAATGTGAGTGTTGGGAAACTGTTTTCCAAGCAGGCCGAGCCAGATTGAACATCTCTAGAGAGAACTAGTTCCCGATGGTACCAAAACCACACCCTGGTTCATGCCCTCTCTGTCTGCGACCGTCATTGAGGGATGCAACAGGAAGCAAGCATTGTAAGTGGGGGAGGGGGGAAGTTTGCCCTGTGATTATCATGCAGATTAGTTTTTCTTCAGTATTTTATTTGTGCTGTAAGTAACATTAGCATGTTGGAGAACAAGGCAAATTGCCAGGATTAGTTAATGCTGCATTCATGCCACGTTGTTGCCGTGTTATTCCCAAGCTTTTGTGCATCGTTGCAAAATAAATCCATTGCTATCCTTTTTATTTTATTTAAAAGATCATTTTTTGGGCTATTTTATTATATAGTACAGGTAGATATGAAAGTGGGAGATGGAAGAAAGATGACACGCAGCGAAGGGCTATGGGTCGTTGGGTGAGCTAGAGTTCGACCCACCATTGTAGTCACACCAGATGAATGCAGGGAAAAACCTAAATTAGCTATTTCATATCACGTTAGTGCTTGTTAAGTGAAACCAAAGATAAACAAACAATATCTCTTTTTTTTTAATTAGCTAAACAGATTGCTGAATTAGTGTTAATTTTGGATTTCCTTCAAATGTCATTGCCAGCAATGGTTATATTTGCAGCTGTTTTGCTCGTGGTTTGTTGACACTACAGGTAAAAGCCAGTAAATTAGAATATTTTGAAAAACTTGATTTATTTCAGTAATTGCATTCAAAAGGTGTAACTTGTACATTATATTTATTCATTGCACACAGACTGATGCATTCAAATGTTTATTTCATTTAATTTTGATGATTTGAAGTGGCAACAAATGAAAATCCAAAATTCCGTGTGTCACAAAATTAGAATATTGTGTAAGGGTTAAATTTTGAAGACACCTGGTGCCACAAAGTAATCAGCTGATTAACTCAAAACACCTGCAAAGGGCTTTAAATGGTCTCTCAGTCCAGTTCTGAAGCCTACACAAACATGGGGAAGACTTCAGATTTGACAGCTGTCCAAAAGGCGACCATCGACACATTGCACAAGGAGGGAAGAGACAAAAGGTTATTGCTGAAGAGGCTGGCTGTTCTCAGAGCTCTGTGTCCAAACACATTAATAGAGAGGCAAAGGGAAGGAAAAACTGTGGTCAGAAAAAGTGTACAAGCGATAGGGATCACCGCGCCTAGTCAAGATTGTGAAAAAGATTCACAAGGAGTGGACAGCTGCTGGAGTCAGTGCTTCAAGATCCACCACCAAGAGACGCTTGAAAGACATGGGTTTCAACTGCCGCATACCTCGTGTCAAGCCACTGTTGACCAGAAACAGCGCGAGCGTCTCACCTGGGCTAAGGAAAAAAGAGCTGGACTGCTGCTGAGTGGTCCAAAGTCATGTTTTCTGACGAAAGCAAATTTTGCATTTCCTTTGGAAATAGAGGTCCCAGAGTCTGGAGGAAGACAGGAGAGGCACAGGATCCACGTTGCCTGAAGTCTAGTGTAAAGTTTCCACCATCAGTGATGGTTTGGGGTGCCATGTCATCTGCTGGTGTCGGTCCACTCTGTTTCCTGAGATCCAGGGTCAACGCAGCCGTCTACCAGCAAGTTTTAGAGCACTTCATGCTTCCTGCTGCTGACCTGCTCTATGGAGATGGAGATTTCAGGTTCCAACAGGACTTGGCGCCTGCACACAGCGCAAAATCTACCCGTGCCTGGTTTACAGACCATGGTATTTCTGTTCTAAATTGGCCAGCCAACTCCCTGACCTTAGCCCCATAGAAAATCTGTGGGGTATTGTGAAAAGGAAGATGCAGAATGCCAGACCCAAAAACGCAGAAGAGTTGAAGGCCACTATCAGAGCAACCTGGGCTCTCATAACACCTGAGCAGTGCCAGAAACTCATCGACTCCATGCCACGCCGCATTAATGCAGTAATTGAGGCAAAGGAGCTCCAACCAAGTATTGAGTATTGAACATGCTCATATTTTCATTTTCATACTTTTCAGTTGGCCAACATTTCTAAAAACTCCCTTTTTTGTATTAGCCTTAAGTAATATTCTAATTTTGTGACACACGGAATTTTGGATTTTCATTTGTTGCCACTTCAAATCATCAAAATCAAATGAAATAAACATTTGAATGCATCAGTCTGTGTGCAATGAATAAATATAATGTACAAGTTACACCTTTTGAATGCAATTACTGAAATAAATCAAGTTTTTCAAAATATTCTAATTTACTGGCTTTTACCTGTATATTTTGCTAACAGGGAGATGTTTTAGCTGTCAGAACATTTTTGATATTTTTGACTCAAACTTACAACTAGGAGGCTGGCTAGACCTCTGGTTGTCGGGATGACATAAGGGGAATGTTAGGCAAATGAAAGCATGGTCATGTTAGCATTCAGCTTAAAGCACAGCTGAGTCTAACAAACTAGACTGATGAAAGGTGAGTTATGATTGCTGTGCGTGAACTCTGTAACATTAACTACACTACAGTGAGTGGCACACATCTTATCAATGAAGCTGTTATACTAATGCAAAAACACGCATGTCTGCACACATGCAGTATTGTGCACAGTAACATCAGTTGGAACACAGTTCTCACCAGATGGTCAGTATGCAAATAGTCATAGCTGTCACTGTGACTGCTACTCCTGTAATCATAGTATTAGCAGGTCTGAGACGTTTGTGGAATAATAGTCAAAATGCAGACTTCCTGGCAGCAATAAACTGTAAAATTGTCTCTATCAGTCTCGTTCAGGTTGGGTGCAGATTAATCAGTCACCAGTGTCCAGCATGCGCCATGTCCCCCCCTTCCCAACAGCCCAGACTGAGCTGACTGTGTGAGTGGCACACTGCCTGTTATTAGTGGGGCTATCCCAAGCAGATTTCCACTGGTCCCAATGATGAAGTCATGCAAATAAAGCCATTTTCAGCACAGCGAATCTCATTAGGAAAGCAAATGACCCATCAGCCTGAGCAATCAGATTATAAAGTGAGTTACAGCTCTCACAGTGGAAAGATCTTCACTATCAACAATATAGTGGTCAGGATTTTTTTTTTTAGTACATTTTGAATTACAATCACAATATTGTATCAAAATAGGTTTAATTGTATTCTCACATCTCAAGTAGCCACAAGCTCTAATTTTTACATCAATAATTTGCATTCAATAATTTAAATGCCATTCTAGCATTGTTCCTTTAACATAAAGTCTGAAAGTCTAACTACTACACAAGATCTGAACATTAGCTTGTTCTGGAGGTTTTCAAATGTTAAAACCTGGAATATATTGCAGATACGCTGCATTTAAATCTTTTAATACATGTATTAAAAAAGTGATTTTATTTTAAAATTTCCGGTACAAGGTCTGTTTTATGTTCTATTCCAGTTTCTGCTTTGTTTGTTTTAGTGTTAGTGCAAACAAGATAAGAAAGCTAACACTAGTAAAAACATAGAAACGTGTGTGTGTGTGTGTGTGTGTGTGTGTGTTCTGTTTACACAGTGCGCAAAAGAGAGTTAACAATTCTCCACCCTGAATAAATATACAGGTTGACACATTTCACTGTATTATGTGTCGACAGAAAGGTGATGCTCTCCTCCTCTGACATAAACTGCCTATTAGATCTCCTATCCTGTGAATTGAACAAACATTACACTGAACGCAGCCCAGCAGTGTTAGGTTTATGGACAGGCTTTGTCCTTTGCAGATCTGTGACACTGAACCTTGGCAGGGGGACTGTGCATGGCTGTGGTTGCAGCTTAATCTCCTTTTTAAACTGAGCACTGCCCCTGGGATGGCTCTCAGGTACATACTGTATTTCAGCCTAGCTTATCTTTCAGTCATCCACTGGTGTCCTATAGCCTCAATGGCTATGATAATGTACGTGGTTTCAAGTGTGCCCATCGGACAGGGAGTGATTGTCTGTAACGTTTGTGACTTAATCCTATTTCAAGGCCTTGTTTGTATGCATCACCTAGATGAGTATGCCAATTCTTTTCACCTGTAATAAAGCCTTTAATTCTCTTTTTGGAACACACCTTTGTAGAACTGGATTTAATGTGTGATCATGTTTGAGCAAGTTATGCTTGAGTTGCACTTTCTCTGTAATTTTGCTCTCTTGACCTTTTGTGAACTGTTTTTCTCTGGAGACGAGTGTGCAAGCATTTTTATAGTGTCTAGTACAACAGTCCCACACCATGTCCTGTCAACTGTTTTTAGCCCATTAGTTTTGTCTGTGTGGGAAGGAAGTGAAGTTATCTCATTTCACTCTTCTCTGCTGAGGGTGTGGGTTGTGAGCTTAAAAGCTTGTCAACTTGACAGCTATAGCATTTTGGAATGTGTCATTGAGGTCAGTCTGCCTCTGCGCCACCACAGAGACCCTTTACTCTAACTCCAATTTCCAGCGGTTGCGGAACGGCTGCGGATCCGCTTCGCTGCATGCTCCGCCGTCCTTCAATATCCACCACGTCCGGATTTGTTGCGGAAAGGCTGCGGCTATGACTGACAGCTGAAGTCACAAGGACACACAAGATCTTGTGAATTTATGTAGAATAGAACCACAAAACCAACAACAGTTTGTTTTCGTCCAGAGGAGTAGAGGGGAAAACACTTTGTGCTGTGTTTTTAAGGTTTGAGTGCAGTGAAATATGATCTGCCGCGAGCACGGTTTATTTTATTTTGAAAATTAACCGTATGTTGTATTTTGTTTCTGTGCTCGACTTCCTGTCCCGCACTATCTGCCGTGTGCTGAATGGCTGCAGAGCTCTACAGCTTCCGACAAAAATAGAAGCTCTGCATATCTGCTCCGGAGGGCTGCGGACTGCCGGAGCTGAAACGGAGTCGGGACGCAGCCGCTCAGCAGTCAGTGAAAATACATGCGTTGACTTTAATGGAAACCTAATGACTTGGCAGCCGTTCTGCACCCGGTGGAAATTGGGGGTAATCCAGTAAATTGTACTATGTGCAGAATATGGCCTTTGAACTGAAGCAGAATCTGCTGGGACCCTCTTTTGTTTCCAGGTTGTTCCAAGATGAATTCATGAACTCATTTTAGTCCTGTCCACTAATCACTGACCAGCCTCTCACTGTTTCCTGCATCTCCTTTCTTAGTCAGCAGCAGGGCCTTTGTCAGGATGTTTACATGGTGAAAATACATGTTGCATAAGGTTTCCATTTTTACTGCTGGATGCCCCTCCTTTTTAACAGATAACACATGAAAGCTGGGTTTTGTTGGTTGGCTGGATCGGTTTCCTAGCTGCATGCTCCCACCTCATCCATTCTTGTTTCCGAGTGGTGGGCGGGTTGTTCTTTTCAACATCTAACTGCTTCAGCAATTCCACTTTTCACAGTGAATAAACATAAGTGCATAGTTTTTTTTTGGTTTTTTTAAATTCTCTTTTACTTCAAACATTTAGGCTGGATTACATCAGTTTTGTGTTTATGGCAGCATTTAACATAATTTCATACAGCCTGTTAACTTTAAGTCTAAGCTATGTTTTCATCCCATTCCCATGGATCGGAATCGGCATCTTTGTGAGGAATGTAAACACAATCAATTCTGGAAAGGATTTCCTCATTCAGCCGGCACTCAGTTCTTGGCTTGAGATCCAACACTGCTTTGTCTTTTTTGCCTTTATTTCTCTGTTCCGAACATTTACATTTACATTTCTATGCTTTTAATAGAATATTCCAGTGGAAACATGAGTTCTGAGACATTCACTGCCTTTAGGCACGCTTGCTCTTGCTCACAGAGGACGACATCTGTCATCAACTTGGATTCATAAGAGTTGCAATGGATTTCAATGGTGAATGACCAAGACTGATGGAGAGTCCAAAATGTCCACAGAAACTTTTCAAACCAGCATTGCAGAATAATCTACTTCTCTTCTGTGTTTAGCCAAATATAGATAAACATCGACATATCTAGTCACATCTAGCCAAATATGGCTAAACAGTTACTTGGTTTGTCGCTAGCATGTTTAGCAGTAAAGTTTGTTTGTAATGAACATTAACCAGTTCCTCCAGGATTTCGCGGCCTGTTTTTGAGAGTTTTGCGGCCCAAAATGCCTGATGTTGCAGGAGCTTTTGTAAAAAATTGGATAAAAGTTGCAATGTTTTTGCACGTTTGTTGCAATAAAGCTGAATTATTATTTTTTTGTATAGTTCTTCAAAAATAAAACTTGTTTTGGGGAGAATAAGCTACTCTAGGCTGTCTTGCTATAGTAACCAAAAAGGCTCAGGATGCTGCAAAATGGTATAATATGAAAATGGCTGGTGGATTTAAGATCTGTCAATGGCTTGTTGATCTTTACATTGGTAATTAGTTTCCTATCCTGGGCTGGGACACATTCATACGGTTTGATAAAGGACTTATTGGACTTTAACTTATCATTGCACTTACAATAACGAGCGGAGCTCTCCTCATTTTAGTTCATCCTGTACGTATCATCTCCAGTTTTTCCTGCATCCACCATGTGTGTTTATGTGTGTGTGCACGTCAGTTGCCGGGGGAACTCAGCAGCCCCACCCATTGCAGAGAACCAACAGGATTGACAGCAGCCGCTTTAGCAACTTCAGTGTGAAAAACTGTTACAGCGTACATTGATGCTCTCAGAGTCACATACTGATAAAACTCTGACGCGTGAGACTGCTAGGATTGGTTGAAGTTGCGGGATACTCCGGTTAGTGGTCAGATTTGCAGAAACATTGCAGTGATTGGTCAAAATTGGAGTTGCACCAATCATCGCAAAATCCTGGAGGGACTGATTAGCAAATATAGTTCTTTGCAAATATGCACAAAGAGCTAATAGTGATCAAGTGTTTATTTTACTATATTTAGGCAAAAATAAGAATATTTATCATTGATTTGAAATATACCTAGCATACAGATGTCTATAGAAACTATCAAGCCACTACTGCAGCATAATCCACTCTGCACAGTCCATCTATAGGCTCACTATATATCCGAACACTTATATCTACCCCAGAATATGGCAAGCTAAATTTATCCAAAGCACTGCTATGTACACTGCCATATTTAGCCATTTGATTTGTCGCTAGCATGGTTAGCCTTTATCTTTCATTGCAAACAATGTTAAACATAATTGTGTACAAAGATAAACAGCTGCTTGTGATAACAAAGGCAGAACTTGCATTTAATAACTGGGTCAATGTTGAACTCCTGTTGATTGAAGCTGCTTGCATTTGCAATGGAGCAAGCCACAACATCTTTCAAACCCATAAGGTAACAGAGAATAATTAATTTTAGTTCACCATGATCATGTCACCTAGAGATCAATATGTGCAGTACAGTAGACGGTACAACAAAGCTAAAATGAGAGTTGAAGGGGTGAAGTGAGACCCGTCCCAAGCTAAATAGACATCTTGTTTTCTCATTCATTCAAGCTGTGTTTTGAACCTTCTTTTTGGATGAGATAGAAGTGAGATCTGACCATAACAGGGCACCACAGACTAAGTACAGATTTGAGATGGATGTGGCAGTAGTCGCACAAAGAGGTTAAAGAGCTTGATGAGTCCAATGGGTGCCTGAGGCTGGCCTACCATCTCTCACCACCCCGGGGTGACAGCTTCCCCTGCCTGCAGGCTCTTCTAAAGCCTGCCGTGCGTTATAAGTCAATGAGATATTAATAATTAACCTGAGCTTTTTTCACAGTGAGACCAGACTCCCACGGCGAGACAAAGAAGCTGGCCGGGCCTCAGCCACTGAGCCTCTCAACAGTACTTTTCCACCCGTGTGAGAGAGAGAGAGAGAGAGAGAGAGAGAGAAAGAAAGGAGTGAGAGTGTGAGAGAATCGGAGAGCTAAAGCTCACAGATGGCAGGCTGGAACATAGCACTGCCTCTTAAATACATGAACACAGGCCCTTAGTCGTTTCAAAGGGGATCCAATGCCTGTTGCAATTACCAATAGACAGGCTGCTTGGCTGGGGGGACTTGGGCCCTTGCCTGGTTTCTGATGGAGCCATTTTTCCGTGTGTGTGTGTATGTGAGAGTCAGTCAGTCAGAAGCAGGTGACTCAGCCGTCCCTCACCGCTATACTGTACATAGAGACACACACAAGCAAATGCTCAGCAAGTCATCAGTGGCACCGCTAATAATAACATGCTGATGAAAAGAGTGTGGTTAGATCTGGGTCACATGAAGCTCTGCATATTGAGCACACTGCTGACAGGACAGCTGTGAAAGAATGAAGGGAGTTTACTTTTGTTTTAAAAAAATTGGTCAAATAAACAGGAAATATTCTTTATAAATTTCTTTTTAAAATTAATCACATCTTTTTCTGTTCTAAATGTACTTTCAAGTTTTGAATGTACAATATTCTCCAGAATAACCTCAAAGGTACTGTATGCTCCAAAAACGTTTATCAGTGTTTTTGCCCCCAACGTCTCCTTGTAGGCAGCGCTGCCTGGAAGGCACTAAGCTTAGGCACTGGTTAGGGTTAGGTGAAATTAAAACAAACCATAAACAAAGTGTGCAAGTAACAGTGGGGAGTGTAACATAGAACTAGGACTCGCTTGCATATATACAGTATATACTGTGTGTGTGTGTATCTGTATGTATGTGTATATATGTGTATGTATATGTGTGTGTGTGTGTGTGTGTGTATGTGTATATATATATATATATATATATATATATATATATATATATATATATATATATATATATATACACACACTAGTTCAAAAGTTTGGGGTCACCCAAACAATTTATTACTTATTCACCACCATACGTTGTGAAATGAATAGAAAATAGAGTCAAGACATTGACAAGGTTAGAAATAATGATTTGTATTTGAAATAAGATTTCAAACTTTGCTTTCGTCAAAGAATCCTCCATTTGCAGCAATTACAGCATTGCAGACCTTTGGCATTCTAGCTGTTAATTTGTTGAGGTAATCTGGAGAAATTGCACCCCACGCTTCCAGAAGCAGCTCCCACAAGTTGGATTGGTTGGATGGGCACTTCTTGCGTACCATACGGTCAAGCTGCTCCCACAACAGCTCAATGGGGTTCAGATCTGGTGACTGCGCTGGCCACTCCATTACCGATAGAATACCAGCTGCCTGCTTCTGCTCTAAATAGTTCTTGCACAATTTGGAGGTGTGTTTAGGGTCATTGTCCTGTTGTAGGATGAAATTGGCTCCAATCAAGCGCTGTCCACTGGGTATGGCATGGCGTTGCAAAATGGAGTGATAGCCTTCCTTATTCAGAATCCCTTTTACCCTGTACAAATCTCCCACCTTACCAGCACCAAAGCAACCCCAGACCATCATATTACCTCCACCATGCTTAACAGATGGCGTCAGGCATTCTTCCAGCATCTTTTCATTTGTTCTGCGTCTCACAAACGTTCTTCTTTGTGATCCAAACACCTCAAACTTGGATTCATCCGTCCACAACACTTTTTCCAGTCTTCCTCTGTCCAATGTCTGTGTTCTTTTGCCCATCTTAATCTTTTTCTTTTATTGGCCAGTCTCAGATATGGCTTTTTCTTTGCCACTCTGCCCTGAAGCCCAGAATCCCGCAGCCGCCTCTTCACTGTACATGTTGACACTGGTGTTTTGCGGGTACTATTTAATGAAGATGCCAGTTGGGGACCTGTGAGGCGTCTGTTTCTCAAACTAGAGACTCTAATGTACTTATCTTCTTGCTCAGTTGTGCAACGCGGCCTCCCACTTCTTTTTCTACTCTGGTTAGAGCCTGTTTGTGCTGTCCTATGAAGGGAGTAGTACACACCGTTGAAGGAAATCTTCAATTTCTTAGCAATGTCTCGCATGGAATAGCCTTCATTTCTAAGGACAAGAATAGACTGTCGAGTTTCAGATGAAAGTTCTCTTTTTCAACCTAAACTGTTTTCAGGTGTGTGAACATGATTGCACAAGGGTTTTCTAATCCTCAATTAGCCTTCTGAGCCAATGAGCAAACACATTGTACCATTAGAACACTGGAGTGATAGTTGCTGGAAATGGGCCTCTATACATCTATGTACATATTGCACCAAAAACCAGACATTTGCAGCTAGAATAGTCATTTACCACATTAGCAATGTATAGAGTGTATTTCTTCAAAGTTAAGACTAGTTTAAAGTTATCTTCATTGAAAAGTACAGTGCTTTTCCTTCAAAAATAAGGACATTTCAATGTGACCCCAAACTTTTGAACGGTGTGTGTGTGTGTGTGTGTGTGTATATATATATATATATATATATATATATATATATATATATATATATATATATATATATATATATATATATATATATATATATATATATATATATATATAGAAATGGACAGCTGCTCGAAAGGCAGTACAACAAATTCAGAAAATACTACACAGTGACAATTTAAAACTATGATCTATAATGTATACAATATTGTAGTTAAGAAGAGCAAAGTGCTTTTAGTGTCTCTGAGAGACAGCAAGCGAAGGTTAATGGTTTACGTCCTGTTCGTTAGCCCCAAATATGTTTGTGGTTGGGAAGGACAGAAACTTTCCAGTGGGTGGTTTACAGTCCATAATACTCTCTCTCTCTGTGTCTTCTGTCTCTCATTTTCTCTTTCACACACACACACACACACACACACACATATCACTAGTACTCACAGGAAAAAGTGCCTCTTTATCCTGCGAACAGGGAAACCCCTTTGTGTCCTGCTTGATTGGAAAGAACCGTTAAGCTGTGTAAAGTGTGAAACCATACCGCAGCTGTTTGCTGATCATGACTCAACATTATACAGCCCTTGGTAGTGTAAAGAGACAACGGCTGCTGCATGGCCACAACTCATCAGAGGATGTAGTGGCTCCAGCTTAGTATCTGTCACCTCTTGCCATAACATGCACCTAACATGGTGGTTTCCCCAGTTCAGTTGGACTGTTTTTCATAAAAGGTTGCAGCTGTATTATTTCAAGGGACGTTATCTTGTCTGTTATCGGTTCTGTGAAAATCAGGTAGAAGACAAAGGAGAAGAAAAGCTGAAGTGGATAATGATAAAACCAGGCTGGAACATCTCAACTGGCTGCAGTCGTCTTCTTTTTTTTCTTCCACTCCTTCTGATATGCCATCAAAATCTCCCGTGACCTTTTGTTTATAATGGAGCCAGTCAAGCTGTGATCACATTCTTACCCTCAAGGCCAAGACTCCTGCAACGCCACCGAGCACCAGAAAATGCTTGCAGTTACACACATTGTCTTCCCCCTCAGGGTGAGAAAGCTCTGTCTTGTGTTAGTATCTTATGTCACCCACAAGGCTTGGCTGAACATAAAGGCTATAGTTATTGTCAGGTTGGGTTCTCTTTCGGGTTATGATTTAAAATTTGCCTTAGTGTGAGAGAAGGCACTGGCTGATGGTTTCCTTCACTAGTGTTGTATGAAAAAAATACTTCTAAGGCAAGGCATACTTCCATACAGTGAACTGGCCCGAGTGTTTTTCTGTCTCTCGCTGGCAGGCTAACTCTTTTCCTCTGTGTTGTCATACCTCTCATAAATGTAATTCCTCACTGCATAGCCAAGAGATGGAACGCATTACAAAACATTGGTGTTAAAAAAAATTTTTTTTCATTCTACGCAGAGGAAAACATTTTGAAACCTAAGTTGTAGGTCTTAGTTGCATGCCCCCTTGCATTTGTCTGTGCCGTATCTCTGTTATTTTCCACTTATTATTCCTGTTAATCTTGTTTGATGCAGTTTGTTATTGTTTTGCTTATTAATTGGTGACATTCAACGGTTTCCTTTTACATATAAAACACTTCTGTGGGTATTTTAACCAATGCACCTGCAATTTGTGAAATTCTCTATGTACAACAAAACATCACTGTGACATGCACTGTTGGCTACGGTTGAACTTTTCACCTCTCACCCCATGTATACCTTATCTGCTTTATTTGCACTGTGTCATACTCCGCATAGGTGAGGTAAAGAGAGAAGTGTAATCAAAATTGGCTGTGTATCAGTTTTGCTTCCTTCTGCGCACACCTCTGTGTCTCTGTGTATGTGCTAGTGTGTCAAGCATTAACTGATGGGAAGGTTGTCATGCCTTTCACCCCACGGTCAACTACCTTCCCAATAAAGGGTCTCTCAGCATGGCAACTTTTGGGAGCATGGCAGCTCCCAAAAGTTTTTTGGTCTCTCAGCATGGCAGCAGCTGTGTTGAACTAAAATCTTGGCTGCTTCCCACCTCCTAACTAATAGCTAACCTCTCCCTTAGGTGAAGGCTATGCAGTGTCCGTCAGGCTCAGGAACCAAACCTTTCTCATTGCGTGTATTGATATTGCATTGACCTAAAGGACACGCAGCGCGCAGCACATTACCTCATCTGTAACACTAGCTGCATTGTGCTGAATTTTGCATGGTCACATTGACCTGGTTACTCCTTCATTATTCATGGTGATGGGAGGAAAGCAGCTAAATGAATACATACATACATACATATACACACACACACACACATACGCGCATGCATATCTAAAAGGTGCAGGTCATGGGAGATTTAAAGGAGAATCAGGTTGGAGAGACGTCTGCTGTTAGCTTCACTGCTTGAAACATAAGCGCCATGTGACTAACTCACTTGTGTGTACGTGCGTGTGTGAACTCAATCAGTCCTCAGGCAAAAGAGGGTGTGGGAGAAATACAGCACAGGAGACATAACACCCAGACCATTAGCGACGCAGCTCACATAACCCAAGCACTAGTGGCTGATAGACATGCGTAAACACATGGCACCGCTTCCCCGTATTCACTGTGGCTTCAGTATTCAACACCTCTTCTCACCACCCACCACTGGCCTCTTCTTTCTGATGCTACACTTGGGCGGCTCACAAATATTTGCCATGGTCCTTCTGCAAGCTCTCAGAGGGAAGGATTAATAGTGGTGTGTGCCGCACACCCAGGGCCAGACAAAGCCTCCCCATCTGGAGCGCCAACCCGTGACTTGGGAACAGAGGCAACACACAGAGCCTGGCTGAGGCAGCCCGGGGAGTGGGGGGAATCTATAGGCACCACTTAAATGAGTCCTGGGCTGTCCTGCAGATGAATGAGTGATAGGAAGAAGAAAGGTCCTACGTGCCGGCCTGGTGCCACACCAAATGGATCACATTTCCCCTACCAGCTGATTAAACAGCCATTTATATATGCATCCATCACTGTATTATTATCTTTTTTTTTTTTTTTTCACATAAAATGACAAGCATACATATAAACAACACATACTTTAGGAACACACATTAGGAGATGCTCTGGCAGTTTCACTTCTAACCTATGATCATGTCCTCGCCTCCTATCTCCAAACATTCCTTCTTCCGTCTTAAAAGAAGAGAACCTGAGTAACTTGTAGCAATAAGTAAATACCTTCATTGTCAAGTATAATGCAGTAAGTATAAAATACAAGTATAAAAATACAATTAAGTTGAGAAAAAATAAATAAAACAAATAAAGGGGTTACTAGAGTTCTGACATTGTCTGTGTTACTGGTAAACCTGTCTGACTTGAGCTGTAACCTCGCTGTGATTTTCTCCATGATGAACACACTTTTTACCCTTTCTCTCCATTCCGTTACACTGGGAGGTTGTGGCTTCAACCAAGAGGCTTTGATTGTTTTCTTTGCTATTAAAAGCAGAATTCTCAGTAAGGAAATCAAGTTCCCATCTATAACATTATCTGGCACTATACCCAGTATGTATAGTGCTGCTGTATTTTTTTTTTTAAACTACATTTTGCGTAGCAGAAATATGTCTGTCTCTCTGTTACAACCTTCTATATTAACAGTATTTCCAACTGCCTCCTCCGTTGGTCCCACCCCCAGGTTGGAAAGCACTGGCCTAAGTCTCCAAATTATTTTCTTGGTTTAATTTAATAGATTTATTTAAAAAGTCTAGAATACATTGTGACAGCTGGTGATGGAGACAAAAAACATGCGTAACTCTACATCAAAACACACCAAAAAAAAAATCACAAAACGTTTCCTTTATAGTATGTTATTGTTAATGAATAAGCTCTAATGATCACTCTGAGAGGATATAAACCCTTTTCCAAAACCTTCCCCTCAAGCTTAAACAAGACAGCCTGTATAGTAATTCTGCTTGGTTCTGTTCAAGCTTTGTACATTCAGTTTTGTTGATGTGGCTGATAGCATCAAACTGCTGTTTACCGTGCCTTTGTGTGTTTGTTCCTGTTTCTTCCCATGCTGCGTGTCCTCAAGCATGTGCTTTTGCCTCTCCTCCCTCAGGCCCAGTGACGAGAGGCACTCAACGGTGATGGCTGACGGCACTGTGGACAATCTGGCTCAGGCTGTGGACATGATCCTCAATCAGAGGCACTGAGTACAAGGCAGGACACTGGGAACTCACCACTTACTGTGACCCTGGGTGATGAAGGCTGGTGCCCAGCAGTGTTTTCATATAAGTGTTGTATCCAGTAGGAAGGGTGTACTGCATTGAGGTATTTCAAGTAACATGTCAAAGCAGTGCAAAACTAAAATACCATCCAAAAACTGTTAGAACTCATTGAACTGTCAAATATGATATTACACCCATCTGATGCTCCACATAGTATGACATAAACTACAATTGAATTTGCAAAACTATTAAGGAAGTCTACAAGAGATGAGCTGAACACTTTAGGGCTGCACTGTGCATTTGTCAGTACATGGTTGGCATAGATAAGATACCTCAATTTGACACATAGATAAGATACTTCTATATGACACAAATGTGCTTGTAACTAGCTGCCAGACAGTTTCTAGTCATACTGGCTTTGCACAATTGAAATGCAGCTGTAGTGTATTTTAACATACATTGATAAATGTAGGTAGCCAATTATTGTTGTTGCTCACTCCTTTTACACAAAGCATGCACATCCTTAATAAACCGACAAGGAGTAGCCAGTAATGCAAGTGTTATTAAAATAAAGCAATTTTTACTAGCTGTTGAAAACATTTGTCTCTCTAAATTCTCCTTAAAGTCACAGCACTTTTTTTTTTCTTTTTTAAAGGGTTCAATGTCTCAAAGCACTGGGGAAAACATAACGTTAGAAACATAGCCTTGGATCTAATATCTCTATATCTAGATCTAATAATATCTAGATCTTATATATGAGAGCAGCTTTTGTTTTACAAAAACAAATAGTTGGAAATGGGAAGTGAGCTGGTCTCAGAGAAGTTGATAAATGCAGAACCCAGCTGAGTGTGATGAATTACGCTGGTGCTTGAGCTCATGTTTCCACCTCTGTAAACAAAAATGAAATGAGCTCTCCATCATCGGGCTAAATAATCACCAATCTATGACTGCTTATCTTTATTTACTGTAAGCCACCTCTGCTGGGAGATTGTCCCGTCTTTGTTACATTGTTAATTGCCGCTCATTAGACGTCGCACATTCACTCCCGTGTCGACAGTGAGGTCAAATAAAAAAACGAGGGAGGAAAAAAATTGGTTATCGGGCTTTTGTGTGCTAGCTGGATCACACAAAACAAACGATTCTCCTTTGCTGCCCCAAAGGTTTCAGTGTACCAAATAGATTGAACAAGAACAAAAGCCCATTGCCAAATGATTCATTGAGGTCTTTCTGGTTCACTTTGCCATTCACTGACACAAGCTTTAAATGTTATTGGGCAATTAAAGGTAATGAAATGCTACAGAGTGTTATGAAACTGTGCCTGGGCTGCATGCACCACTCCTATATCTGATGGGGAAATAAATATTAATGTGCACTGCAAAGTACTATCAGCTGGTATCCAGTTTTCTAACACATTGTTTGACTCAGTGTTTTGTCCATTATGGTACCGCCCATTGGCTTTGTATGGAGCTATTAAACATGTATTTGACTACTCTCGAATGAATTCACTTGGCTTTAACTAAGTCATTTTTTTTCCAGTTCATGGAAGTGCAGTCATTCTGAAGGGTCGGCCACAGTTTTCAACACCTTCTCTTGGCAGGTTCATCATCACTAACTGTTAAACACAAACACACACATGCCCCAGAGCTAGCACGTTGATAACCATATCTCTCATGCTGGCCCAAGATAATCCACCCCTTTCCACACAAGTTACTCTACAAATTAGCAGCAGTTTACCTCTGCAGGCTGCCATTTATTTTATTCATTAATATAGACTAATATAATGATAGCCATGATAGGTAAACAGTGATGTAGTCCTTCTGGAGTGCAGCACGTTGATTCCTTTACTGTTACCGCAGACTGCAAGATTACCTTTCAAATAATAGAGATGACCTCATTTCAGGAGACATGTCTGGGCATGTATGACCTCACTGCCACAGGGCAGTATTGACAGACATAATACAAAGTGTCTATCCTTGACTGAATGAAGTTGTTGTTGTTGTTGTCGTGGGGATTTTCCAGTGGGAAGCTATTGACACATCAGCTTGTCATCTTTGGACTTTTTTTTTTATTTTTATTTTTTAACCACAGAGAAAACACTGAAAACACAGTGTTTTCTCACTGTATTACATAACCATAGTTAACTTTACTGTTGACTCTCAAGTAAACACAGGTAGTCCTGAAGCGATTTAAGCACTTAGTTTCTTCAGTCAATCAACAGAAATTAATTAAAGCCTCAAGCAGCAATGAACGGGGCCTCGCCCCTCCCGGCATGTCGCAGGCACTGGCGGGACACCGGTTGATGCTGTCGTGGATTTCCTGACCATCTAAAACCTCACACACAAGTTTGAATAATTAATTGTTTTAGCAGCAAGACTAATGGTATTCCTATCAGCCTCAGCTGTACTGTGTTTTGTGCTAATTAGCAAATGTTAGCATGCTGACATGCTAAACTAAGATGGTGGACGTGGTAAGTCCACCAGTGTGATTTTCCAAACACTGCACACTTTAGCCAGATGGTTATTGTAAATTCTGCAGTCATAGGACAGGTTTATGACTGATTATGAAGGATATATGTACAGTATGCTAGAGTATCCCCGCCCTTGCATCCCTCCTCTCTCTTTACAACCTCAGGCCAATAAGCTCATGATCTCATTTTCATTTTATGTTAAGTGGCACATCAGGGACGCAATGCCGTGTAGCATGTGTCTGTCAGGAGGATACAGACACATGCTACATGAAGAGAAGAATGTGGCTCTCAGTTAAATGTGTCGTGCCCAATCTCCAGCATCCAGGGCGTCATTTGCACAGAGTTTGCATTTGTAACCAAATCCAACAAAGGTGTGATTGTTTTGTTTTCTATAAATGTGCCATTGAAACATAAGTGACTTCCATTTATTTGTTCAAGTGATTCTGAAATTAAATCTAAAATAAAGTCTAGGTGTTTATAGAAATGAGGCCTCTTGAGATCTTTGCTTTTTCAAGATCTTTGCTTGAGATTACTGCTGCGGTGTGTCTGCAACATGTGAGCTAACATTCATTTACTTTTTATGTCATCTGTTTGGGTTAGGCTCTTTTAACACAGTATGCACACTGCTGCTCATGTAGCACACCTGCATTTACCCACCTTAACAACTGCCAGCTGTGTGTTACCTTGAACTTTCATCTCCACTCATTTGGCTCTTCCTGTTTAACAGGAAACGGTGGAGCAGCTGACCAGACAGCGGCGCACACCTGCAGCCAAAAATGCATTGTTATCCGTGGAAACATGCACTTGTTTTTCTGTGTGGAGCGCTGGTCCATGTGGGGGCCTGTTGCTCTTATTCGCCAAGCCACATGGTTTCCCCACATTTCATCACTCTGCTTCCCTTGTGGGCAGCCGTGCCAGCAGCACTCGTTGGTGGGAGGGCTCTGAAACTGCAGAAGTCATCGGGTTTGAGGCGGAGGCCTAAATTTCCTTCCTCTCCTGGCTATCTATAATGAGATTGTATTCTGAACAAGCCACCATGACAGTCTGGCTTTGAGTTTCATGAGAAACCAGACCCACGTGACGCGTTTGTCCAATCAGCAGCCGTCAGCAGTCGGCATCGCTTCGGTGTGTTCCCGAGGCACTTCTTTTTTGGGCAACTTGGGGAGGCAGTCAGTCTGACTGCCTTTTCTGCCAATGGTCATCCGTCGGGTTAGTGTGTCATGGCCATAAGAAGTGTCTCAGTTCATACACAAAGCAGTCTGTACTTCAACGTAGTCACAGCCATCACAGGTCCCTCCGGGGACACGACCCCTGCTCAACTGCACGCTAAAGCTTCAGAGGCCCAGATCTCCAGACACTAAGCATGACCCTATTATGTCATACCTGAGCATGTGCGTATGTAAAGTATAATCCAAGGAAAAAAGGGTGGTTGTATGACACCGTGCAGTATAAACTAGCTGTGCTGGTCTGCAAAAGGTTACAGCTGACCTCATTTTTGAAGTTGTCTGCCTCTGATTGGGCTTTCTCCTGTGAAGGTGTCCAGTTACCTTCTGTAAAAGCCAAAGTGTTCTGCGCTCACAATTTAGACCTTACAATCCTCTTGCTGAAGGGCCAACTTTTTAAATGTGAGAAGGTTTGTATGACATCGATACATCTCTTCTACGTAGGTGCAGGGCATGACAGTAACTGAATTTTTAAAAACTACTTTTGTACCTCAACGTGTGGTTTTGGTCTCAAAAGTGTCTGGGTGAGATTAAACACGCCAACGACCTGTGGATACAATAGTGTATCAATTTAATGCATATGTACGGAAAAAGATTTTTTTTTTTGTTCAGATGTCATTTAGAGCTCAAGGTAAAGTTTGTGCTCCCATTTTTCAGCTTGTTTTATTAGAAAAGCTTCAGACAAACACTTGCACATGTGTTGTGGCCAGGTGGTATTGCTAAATTGCTTTTCACCATGACCACTTTTGAGCTGCCAGGCGGGGGTAGGCACCAAACCTAGAAACTAGTGCCAACATTCAGTTTTGCGTCACATATGGTTTCAATTAGTTTATTAGCAAATTTAATTTAAGGAAATTACTCTTCAGTAGAATTTTTCTATGTTTTTGTTTTTCATTTTCTCTCCATTTTTGTGAAATGGAAAATTTCAAAGTATTGAATTCAACCTTTGAATTGTTGACGGAAAAATTTATTATAATAAAACCTGTTATGCGCCATAAGTATACCGGAAACATGTGACATTAACCTCATGTTAGCACTGTGAGACATCTGTTGCTTAAGAACCGAAGTGTGATGTGAATCATAAGAGCAGATAAGAGGGAAAACCACCCTGTTGTCACTGCTGAAGAACATCGGCACAACATGCCCCTCCTGTTGCACTCCTATCTTCTCTCAAAACACAGCCTCCTTTCACTTCTGTCACTCTACTGATTAAAGACTGGGGTCATTAATCAGTGTCAGTCTGCCACACAGCACGTTTACAAGGGTTCTGTTGACCCATTTCCTTCTCAAATCATTACCCGAAAAGGTTTTAACCAGAGAAAAGCAACAGCTTTCACGTACCACAGCCAGCTTTGTGACAGTGTAAATATGACTTCACTATGCAAGCATACAGATTCTCATGTAACAGCATAATAATGCAATCCATTACAGGAGTATGCATTGGCCTTGTAGGCAAGTTTATGCTTTGTGTGTTATGTGCGTCTGATGTATAGCATGTTGAGCAATCTTCAAATTACTTTGCCTTTAATGAGGTGACTTTCTTTACTCAGTGGCACCGTTGACTTCTGCCTCTTAGCAACATGTGGAAGTGCTATGCCATCGTACTGCAGCATTAAATCAAAACGTTAACATCAGTATAATTGTGGATGTTTGCATAGGCACCAGTGTTGTAGAGGGGAAGCAGACAAATGGAGCAGCAGCAGCAGCCCTGACACATGGCCCACATTCACAGCCGCCTCCCACGTCACTGTGTTCCTCAGAGAAAAAGCCCCTTTTGTTTTCCAGTGCAGGGAGGGAGAAAGGTCTCTGGGGTGAACCGCCGCTCAGCTCCACCTCTCCACCCGCCATGAAAAAAAAGAAAAGAAACGGGGACCAGACTTCCCACCCCTGCCTGGCGTCCTCGCTATTCACTCCCCGCTTCAGCACACAAACGCAGGTTCATCAGTAGTACCACTAATACGATGGGGATTGTCTTTTCCTGCTACTTAATTGGGTCAGTTTGCATTGTTGCATTAAAGACGTCTCCAACAATGACCATGCTGTTAATGCATGTGCTCGGCTAATAACAGTAGTGCATTTCTCTTTCAGATTCTGTACTTTAAAAAGAAAAGAAGCATTACCACAGTGTCATCCTGCATTAATAATGTACATAAGTAAAAGACTGCAAGTTTCGTCAGTAAGATGTACTTACAAGTCTCAAAGTACTTGACAGTGTTATGTTATCACATTATTATTGCAGATGCATTAACGTGTAAGCATGTGTTTGGTAGGGGAATCTGGTATAGTATACAACAACGCATCACTCTCAGATTTGAGAGAGAAACATTTGCCTCTGAGTTGGAGTTTAAGTAGCATTATTAAATTGAAGTTGTCGACTGAAGAAGTAAAACAGAACAGCCAAAAACTTTAAGTAGTGGTTAATTACATTATATTCAACCACTAGCTAATACAGGAATTCACAATATTCCCTACCCTGTACATAAGTGTGTTCAGAAACCTTGGGGTATTCGTAGGAATTTGTGCCACCTAGAGAGCAAATTTGCACCCCATCCAACTTCACATCACTTCACATTCTGTCTGAACATGTTAAGAGCACGCACATAATTTTATGAATGTTTTGTGAACGCTGAAATAACGTGATTACAAATGACACATTTAAAACGGTTTTATTTGTATAGAAATATGCTCATGTTTTACATACATTTGTAGTTACAAATCGTAAAAAGAAAGAATATTAACCCTATTAGCCTCACAAAGTTTCTCTCACACAAACGGGAGCATAGATCTCAGAGATAAGCTGGATGTTACTGTGTGAAATGTTAAGCTCTTCAATATACTTTATAGGCTGTGTGTGCGTGCAGCTTGTTGCTCAGTAACAGTGAAAGGGGCTTTACTAACAGTAGCTCTTAAAGTAGTCTTCATTTCTGTCCATCATGTACTATTGAAGCACGTCAGGAATGGACACTCTAGTGCAGAGAATTTATACAAACCTGCTGTCAATTCTCTCCAAATGTAGTACAATGACGGTGATCAGGATTACAGAGAAATGTAAAAGACCCCAGTCTCTGAGCCAACTCGAATATCATTCTTGTATTTATCAGTTCTATTATTTCCGCCCAAATCAGTCCTCCCCGACTTCCTTGTTCTCCTGAGACAGTTGAGATAATGCACAGTGTGGGAGTAGCTGTTAACTACACAAAACCTCCAAAAATGAGTTCAGCCCACCTTGCTCAATCTCTCCTTTAGAAAAAAACAAGTGCTGAAATGCTTACTGCCTTAGCTTGCCACTTGCTTTGTCCTTAAGACTTATCAGTACTGTTTACTGTACCACCTGGTGATAAACTTTAACTCCCCTAAATTAGCGTCCCCCGGGAGGAAGACAGTCCAGCTCAGTTCCTCTCAATTTGCTCAATGTCAAGCTCGCCTCCAAGCTGATGCACGTCCTTCCTCATGCAACACAGCCCCGCCCAGTCCACCTCCTCGATGGTGGGGTTTGACGACATGTTCTCGCCTTCTTTGGTCTGAGGCTGAGCGTCCTCCAGGTCGCGTTCATTTGCGGATGGGTCGTCAGTGTCACACTGAACGGTGCTCCTGGGAGTGGGGAGAGCCAGGCTTGATGCATAGCTGTCTTCTCCTGTGATTCCAGGGCAGCTAAGGCTGTGGAAATTCCGAAGTTTCTGTGGAAGGACAGAAAAATCTTTTTTAAAGCATAGATTGATGTTCTCAAGGAAGCAGGCATAAACTTAAACATAAACAAGTATGTGAAGTCTTTGGTAGGAGTCCATGGTGATTGCATATTAGGTCAGGAAAGCATAAACATGTCCTTAATGTTTGACTGTGACCCATGTACTAACAAGGGCACAAAGAAAACTAAAAAGGCAAACAGCCATCCTATAAAAACAATGCTTCTGCTGTACTTATACAGCATGTGAGTGAGGCAGTGAGCTCATAGCTGGACACTGGGCAACAACCACTATAATATTAAAAAAAAAGTAAGATTTGAAGGGTATATATTTAGCCTGCATTACATACTAAAAGCAACTGGTAGTTGGACGAGTGAGGCTATGCAATCTGAGGTCCAACATGAACCCTGACAGCCAGTAGCCAGATACCCAGAGGGTAGACATCACTCATGTCGGCCTTTGACTCTGCTGGCCTTTTACTAGAACTGCACAATGAACACATACTGTACATCTAGGAAACCCAGAAACCTCCTTAGGCAAATCCACATGTGCCAGTGCTGCTGCGGGCAGGTCCTGTGGCAGCTGTGCTTGCTGGACTGGAAGGCTTTATTACAAAGGCTTATCCGATCCGTACAGCTAATGTGGAGAGGGCAGGACAGCTGCCTCATGCCTGACCACTACGGTGTTAGGACAGAAGGACACAAGAGAATAGGGCTTCTGTGAAACCTCCTGTCACTTGTGTGCTTATGCAATACCTCACAAGCCTGCGGGACTGAGACTGTTGGGGATGCAGGTCACAGCCAAGTGTATGAACTACGGCTACATATAATCGAGAGCACACAATTTCTCTAAAAAATAGTCAAAAGCCAAAAGGGTATTCAGTTTATAATGGTATGAGAGAGTGAAATGTAAAGTTATGAGCCACATCTTTGACCCAACAACAGTGAGAAAGATCTTTGCACCATATAAATCAAACAGGGCCCTGCTGTTTTTCTTGGCTCTGGTCAAGCCGGATACATTTGTCAGCACCAGGCCAGTGTCACATTGCAGCCTTCTGTCTTAGCACTTCAGTCTCAACCGTCAGATTTTGGGCCCAGGCCATGGGACCAAACTGATAAGACTATGAGTGGTCTGGACTACATAGCAAAACAATGCCAACTGTAAGTAAACCAAGTACAGCTCTACTTAAACTTAGAACAGAGGAGGTTGTTCTGCAGTTGAAGAGTTTTAGGCAGAGAAAACCTTCCTCACACAAATTAGTGCACCCCATTACAATGAGGGTCATGAATAAGTGCTACCGATGTCCAGTGTGTCTGCTACTACCACCCACCCCACTCGGTCTCTGAATGAAATGTAGAAGAGCGCAGACTCCTCATCCATACTGACCTTGACTCTCCGTCAATACAAGCTGATCAATAGCTCATGAGGCTCGGTTGTGGCAGCAATCCACCCACTGAGCTGAATTTACAGAAATCAATATCTCTTTACCCAACACGCATCTCCCCTATGCAACGATCTATAACCTCTAACACAGCTGCTCTACTTCCTGACATTCATGAAGCCGCAATGAGCCACACAGA
This sequence comes from Percina caprodes, assembly GCA_013375575.1. NCBI lineage: Eukaryota > Metazoa > Chordata > Actinopteri > Perciformes > Percidae > Percina > Percina caprodes. The sequence goes on along the minus strand of JABXJD010000010.1, from coordinate 4,186,416 downwards.
GGGTAGCAGTTTCTCCCTGGGTAAGTTACACCACTGTGGCATGTGGATGATGGGACATTTTAGTAAGTAATCTTTGAATAGTAAGGTGACTTTGGGTACTGACAGGGTGACGTGTGAACCTGAAGTTGAGTTCCAAGCAAAACACAGCTAAACACTTCAGACTTCTAGGCTTAAACAATAAGTGTATTTATCAATTAATCAAATGATCGTTTTGTCTAAAAAAAAAAATTGCCCATCCCCAGTTCCCAGAGCCCAAGGTGACATCTTTGTCAGCAGCTTGTTTTGTCCAAAAAACAAGAATATTCTATTTACAATCATGGAAACAAAGTAAAGCAGCAAATCCTCACATTTGAGAAGCTGGAACTGTCAACGGTGTGGCACTGTTGTTTGATAAATGGCTTAAAACGATTAAGAGATTGGTCAATTTTGACTTATTAGCACTACCTCTGGGTCTAGTTGGATAACTGGGCTTAAAGAATAAACCAATGTGGAGGCTGGGGGTGTGGCCTTGACCAACTGCCACTTTGCTCATTTGAAAGCCATGATGTCTCTCTCATGGGTGGGCCAAATTCTCTGGGCTGGCAAAGCAGAGAAAGGGGTGATATGACCTCATAAGGGGCAATATTCCAGATTGCCCATCTGAGCTTTCATTATCTCAATGGCAGAGCAGGATACCCAGGGCTCGGTTTACACCTATCTAGCCACTCGGGGACCATAGGCAGGCTGGGGAAACTCAATGTTAAAAAAAAAAAAGTTAAATTTTCATGCCATGGGACCTTTAAAAAAAGATATCTTAAAAGATATGATGCAATAAAACACAGCAGTCCCTTTTAAAAGAGGAATAACAAACACAATGCACAAACAGCATGAAGGATCTAATGCTAACAATCTCAGCACCCTGATGTTCCTCTGTGAAAATATTGTTAGTTGCCTCTCCTATGGCTCTTTTCTCCACGCTGACCTCGTCCCTGTTTGGAGCACGTGTGGCGTCTGCTTGTCGTGTCACAGCAGCACTGTTGTTAAGACTCTGCTGAACTCAGAGACTTTCTCAGAGGGGCCAAGTCCAGCTCTGTGTTTATGATCCAGTGCGTCTGTATGCTTGTTAGGCAAAGAGACAAACCCCTGCCAGGATGTGCTGATGGAACAGATTGTCTCTTGACTTCATGGTTGACTTCAGAAATGGACCAAGTCAAGTCGGTGGTTTCATAAGATCCTCTCGTATGTGTACAAAACTCATCTGATCATCTAAATGACCTCTTCAATTCCTGCTGTGATCAAATCATTTTAATCCAGTAACACACTAAAAAGGGCATTCTGTGCTACGTTGTGCTCCATTCTGTAAGTGCAAATACACAAGTACATAATGGAATGTAACCCAGAGCCGGCCTGCATAAATGAACGTTCGCCTTCATGTAATGACAGTGCCTGCATATACACTGAGGTGTGTTGAGGGAGCACACAATAGCGTGACCTTAGTTGGAAGTGTTTGTTTATCCAACATGGAAGGAGCAAGTTGCCAAACCAGCGTTGTATAATTAGTTAATGTTAAGGATACTGTTGGTCCTAGCAGAGCTTCCAGCTGGCATGACTATTTCCTGAGAGTCTTGTCTCATGCTCTTGACAGTTTAGAGCACAAGATGGCTGTGGTGAGTTTTAAATAAATTGCACATAAAATGCCACTGAAATTGCCTCTGATAAAATATTGCTCAGGTGCAATATTAAATATATATTAAGCATCAATTGATGTTAAACAGGATACAAACCTAACAAATCCTAAGAACCAACTGGCAGAGATTGGAGTATTTAATCAAGAGTATATTGTATTGATTAAATATAATACAAAGCATTTTTTTTTCTGTGTGATCCATTTTTACACCAACCTGGGTCATCTTGGCCAGGTCCAGAGAAGGCCTCTGTTTCTGTGTGTCAGCTGGTCTTCTGCGCTTCACACCGATCTTTTTGTCGTTGAGGACGCACGGCTGTGAGCGGCTACGGGCAAGACCACCTGGTCCACCCCGGCGCTCCAGCTCTGGGGTGGAGTCAGGGGAGCTGGGTGGCGAGGGTTCACGAGGCTCAGGGAGGCAGATCTGTTCATGAGAGAGGTAGAGGGGCTGTGCTGAGGGCTTAGAGGACAGGATCATGGAGGATGATGGCGTCAGACCAGTGAAGGCAGAGGGGCAGGGGATATGCTGGGAGAAGCAGGGCAGCTCCAGGGTGTTGGAGCGCGCGGGCAGGCTGAAGCTGGAGCTGCGCTGCATGGCTGGGAAGCCGAGCTGCGCGTTCCCAACGCCGCCGCGATGGACACTGCCCCCGCTGTGGCACCTTCTCTTCTCCACCGTTGTCCACACCCGAGAGCCCTGAGGGCGCCAGGTAGACCGACAACTACCGAGCTCATCTGAGCAAGAAAGGGATCGGCACTGCCGCTTGCTAGGAGGTGCAGTGGAGTGCGAGGACGCAGTCTCAGTCAGACTGAGGTCATGCAACAAGCTGGTGATTGTGGTCGAAGTGGAGCCAACATCCCAATCCCAGTGGGCAGAACTCTTGTGCACCTCAGGCAGGACGTCCCACAAGCTCTCCAGGCTGGTCCCAACTGGCCTCTGCTGTATGGCACAGCTGTGACCCAACTTACGCCACCGGCTTGTCTCTGCAACAAAAGACCAGAATCCTTTTAATTAAAACAACCTTTAAATGACAAGATTCTAACCTAAAACAATGATAGGCTTATTTGCACACCAAGACCAAGAATGTTGCCATATCAGCACTGAAATTGTCATTAATGGTTTAAGAATTTTCTACATTTTGAACATGACAACAGATTTTAAAAAATCTATTTATGAATCAGCTGAGACAGTAGACCTTGAAGGAAGCCTGCAGCTGTGGTATAAGCTTGTAAAATCTCCCAGTTTTTCACACTTTCTTTTTCATCCTCATTAATTGAGGGCTGCATTTTATTTCAGTTTTTTGGAACAAATTAAATATATGAATAGAAATTGAGACCTGATGTCTCAAGTCCTTTTTAAGAACAAAACAGAATCACTTTAGGCATTAAACTCTTTGACAAAACTGTCCTAAAACCTGTTTTAGTGCCAAGGTTGTACAGTCAAGTCAAGTTTGGCAATCTCAATATGGACATCCATGAAACTGCCCCAGTCTGGGTCAGCGCGATGGTCCCAGCATGTGTACTTTGTATTGACAACACTCACTGCTTCATGTAATTGGCACTACAAAAATAAATCCCCTCCTCCTAGCACTTTAGTGTCACAGTCTATAATCACAGCGAATTGGGAAAGGGAGCAAAGCTCAATGTGTGACTCGATATTAAACCTTGTCTCTGCTGGAGCAAGGCGTGATAAATTGTCAATAACCCATCATAAACATGTTAACTAAAGTTTATCATTTTGTTAGTTTGTTGAGATTGGCCAGAGGTCTAAATCAGACCAGCTCCCTATCTTGCCATCACTGATTGGCTCTGCGCCAGGCAGCACCATAGCTATGCTATCATGCCCAGAAAGCACCTGCTTTTCCCACAAACAAAATTCTCTGAATGCTGAATGAGTCAGCCAACTGAACTGGTCAATTTACTTTGAGTAAGAAACTAAACGCCAAGGCCACTGCCCACTTCTGTTAGGCTAAAGGCCCATTCTTCTTAAATGGTGATAAAATCCCAAAATACCATCTACTGTACACATGCAGGAGGAAGAAGAAAGGCCAGTGTTAACAACACTTACTGGTATTGCTGTGTTGTCTGCCAGTGTTGCAGAATGCCAAGTTACTGCAGGAACAATACCATTTAATCTCGCAATACAAATGCTGTAAAGGCTGCTACGCATGAGGCTGGTTAAACGAAGGATATAGGGTTTTGTATTCATAACCAAATTTTCAACTAGGGGACAACATGTCCACAGCTTTAACGCATGCAAGAGTGCCATGAGATCCCTGCTAATGATAAGCCGCTAACAGGGACACACATTCATCTGGGCAGAAACACCTCGTCAGACATTTTTCACATGTAACCGTGTGACTGTCGACCAGATGCAGCAGAGACTGCTAGGCTGCCGTTCTGCCAATAATTTATTAGAAATGTTCCAAAACGACAAGCCCCCTGCAAACCACTGCTGTCACTAAACACCTGACATTTTCTGGCCACTACAAGCTGCTGAGGGCCATTGTAAGTACATATTTACTTGTCATGTCCAGTTTGCGATGGGGAACAGTGGTCCAAAAAAGAATAAATATGGTGCAAGGCTGGAAGAAATGATGACATGACTTGAGAAATGTTGCTATGATTTCTAAAAAGTAGTAATTCCTTTAATATCTCTGGTGCTGTAGGGACATTGTGAACAATTTTATGGCAGTGATTAATTAATAGGAAGTTGCATTGTTTGCCTGTTTTTGTGTGTTTACTTGTTTGTTTGTTTTGCTGTTATTGGAGAAAATGCTGCTATAACAAGGAAATTTCCCGCTGTGGGATGAATAAAGTATAATCTAATCTAATGTGATGACTCAATTTCTACAAAATGTACTAGATTACTACTTTGGGTATACTACTGAAATTGTCCAAATCACCCTTAGAGGTGTGAATGTGTATATTAATGAAAATGATGGCAGACTCTTACCCATGAGTCCACAAGAGAAAAGTGCAGTCCCCTGGCTCATGGTTTGTGCCTGGAAATGCAAAAGAAGTTTCAGAAGTTTTTCAGAAAGTCACTTTATAGATTTGTTAAATGTATAGGAGGTTCTGGCAATAACAAGTCAATAAATGAACAAATTAAAAACAAAACCAAACTGGAAAGTCAAATTAATGTGTATAATTGCCATGGCACTTTTTTGCTGCTGAAAGACTAAGTGACTTTTCAACAGAGAGAGAGAGAGAGAGTTCCACCATATGCTCCTCTGATTGACACACACAGCCTCGGAGAATTATGACTTCATTTCACATGGCTGGAGGGCAAAATCAGACCACATTAGTTGGGGAATTTTCTCACTCTGTGCTGGCAGAAAGAGGATTTCTACTGCATGGATGCTGATTACAAAATGAGTCAGAGTTGCTCAGCCTAGTGGAACTAAAATACTCCATTGTCCTTTTGAGTGAACTAGATGGAACACGGGGGATTCAAAACCAGATGACAACACCCTGGTGATCACAGTTGGCAGCTATTCTGATGCGATTATTAGTAATTTTAACAAAAACATTCCTTATTCCCAATCTTCCAACATCCAAATAGTTCATTTGATATCACTTCTGGTCATTCAGTAAGGCAACACTTGTCAATTTTCCAACAGATTTGGCACGAGGGAAGCTAAAAGTCAAATAGAAGCTCTGAATAAAATTGACAAAATAAGACAATATAATGTAAAGCCATAAACAGCTGTGAGTGATTAGTGGCTGACAATTTCCTGATTTATAACAGCACCCCCACCTTGTGCAGTTGAGGCCTGTTGGCAAGGCTACATACAAACAACATGACAAATTCCACACAGAACAAATGCTTAAATAACATCTCACCAGGCCCAAATCTGTACTTTTGGATGCTACATCATCGGCGCCCTTCTTTTCCAGTGTTTTCTTGAAAATGATCACCATGGCAAAAAACATCCTTGTTCCTGGCCGTTCCAGTGAGGGCAAGAAAAACTGGCGGCCATCTTGACAGGCATGGTGTGAGCCGGCTGGTTTCTCATAAGCTTAACACAGCAGCCCTCAACTCCTTCAGGAATGTGCTTCACTCCTCGGCCCAAACCTGAGCAGACACACAAAGATGAGCACAGGATTAGAATTCAGGACATTTCTGACATTCTGTCGACCATATAAGCAGAGAACAAGCTGGATCGGGAAGAACAGATCCCCTGGGTTTGAGACTCCGTCAGTGGAGGGCTAACCCAATGCCCTCTCACGGTAACAGTCAACTGAAAATGTGTCTTTTTCAGTGTCAAACGTTACTTCACAGTTTGCTTTGAAAAGTAAGTAACTTCCTTCTTCGTGGAGGATGTCAGCTGGATTCACAGACGTTAACTCTGGATTCCAATCGTGACAAAAAGTCACAGCAACAAACAAAAAAAAGGTATCCAACTATCCATAGAAACCTTTCATATCACTTCTGCAGCGTCATCTATATCCGTCTTTAATCTGTATGCTCAGTATGTTTTGACAATAGTTACTTTGGCAATAAATTGCTAAATGCAAGAAAGTTTTTGGCACTAAGAGGAGGCGAGAGCACTACCATGTACTGTACATCTTTAGCTATGTTGTTGAGAAAACTGAGAAGTTAATCTGGCTATCACCAGACCAATCTTTTAAGATTTAAGATTAAGCATTGGTCTATGGAGTCTGCTCTGTATTTTCTCTGCACAAGAGGCATGATCAACGAGCATAGTTCAAATGACTTTGTACGCAATTGGATAGTCCTTCAACCAGTCAGACCAACGAGCCGGGTGACGTAGCAGCGACAGCGGCATCAACGGGTAGCTGCTCTTTGGTGGCCAGCTTGTTAAATGTAAATAAGAAGCTGCTTGCAGTTGCTTCTCCATCGTCATTGTGTTTAACCTGCCAATAGCGTGCCAGATGGATAAGCCAGTTTGTGATTGGTTCCTGCAAAATTGTAAACTGAAGCAGGATAGAATAACGTACAGTGTCCAGACTGAGCTGCAGGGCGAAAGCAAATCGTCAGCAGATTGGACAGGGTTTACCCACTCTAAGTGGTTGGAGACACTTCTATTACATTCTTACCACTGTCAATCCAAGCTGTTTACAGCTAGCGTCTTCCATTAAGGAGCGAGTTACAAACTTTTCATAGCCATCTTTTAAGCAGGCATTGAGAATTTGACATCAAAAGACAGCTTTTTGGTGAAGTATTCATTGAACACATTGAACCTTCAAGCTCATCTCACACACATTCAGAGCATAATTGTTTGGAATCGGAAGTTACTGTAATTCTCCACAACAACCCTCTTACTGTTAAACATAATACAAAAGTGAAAAGTCAAGGGATGTTCGTGGTTTGACAAGCTCCTTTAATTCTCAAGTGAGCAAGCAACACTTCCAGCAAACACTCGCTTTGATTTGCAAGGGCGTCGCCTGTGTTTCCATATGTGGTAGTCTCTGAATTGAAATTACACTGCATTTTCACTTCCATGTGTTCTCTCCGCAGTGTCACCAAAATTGGAACTTTATACCTTGTTTTGTTCTTGCCTGTCGATGTGGAGGATTATCAGTCACCTGAGAGAGCAAGTTTCCTCAAAGTGTTCCACACTGGAGCACACAGAGAGGAATAGAGCAAAGTCAAAGTTGTGTAATCGAATCCTCAGAGGCTGGCTGGGAATAGCTGACCTTGCGGTTATCAAAACAACCCTTTTCACATTAGTGCTGCACCACGGTTACAGTAAGCAGCTGATTAGCCACAGATGTACATCTATATAATCATCACAGAGGATACTTACTACAACTAGATCAGTTCCACTTGAGGCAAGATCAGGTAGGTGATTAAAACAAAGTGCAGTGGACATAAGATGGTCCAGTGATGCCTGAGAATGTCTGTTTAAATGACAGCTCGGCCCTGTGTAGAAGATGACATACCATGGGAAACAAAAGAGGCGACATCAGAGGTTGCGGGTGTTGGGTGGAGTGTGTGTGTGAATGCAGGCGATGGGGGACAGCATCATGAAGCCCTGAGGGAGCTGACATACTGGAGGTGGTGTTTGCATTCAGCATAAGATTTCCATTACTAACACTTATCACGTCAGGAAAACAACTTTAACACACGGATGTTTTCAGCAGAGTTCTACAAGGAGATTGACACGGTTCAAGGGCATCTGGCAGCTTTAACTTGTTGAATAGAAAAGACCAGATCACAGCTTGGAGCTGGAGTAAGTCAGACCAGTTTATACTGTGCGTGACCAGTAACCACACAGATCTGTGTTACACTGCAGAAATAACTGGGGATGTGCTGGGTTAGAGGAAACAATTGTTTGTATATTACCATTATTGGTAAGAAATTAATCAGAAATGAAATTGGCAACGACAAGAAAAGCTATTAACATGATGTTTACCCACACAAAAAAGGATAATAAATTATGTTTTTCTTCTCTGGAAAAATGGAAAAAGTCTGTCTGCAGCTTGACACTCTGGACTGTCTGTAAACAACAAGAATCACAATAATTTATCATCTTTCCCATGCTCAGGCATTACATTTTTATTCCATAAATCTGAGCTGAGTGCTTTAAATGGGTGAGGTTTATAACATAATTATAAACATTCCTCAGCTCATGACATAAATTGAATACACAATTATAAAAGCCTAACCTAGCCCCACATCCTTTGAAAACCTTTCAAACTTATGACAGTTTGTGAATAAAAAACATGTTGAGAAGTGCTGGCAAATGGCTGCCTGTCTGCTTTTTCTCGTACAGACCAAGCTTACAGAGACATGATTTCCAGTGCTAACTGGATACACCCAATGCACACACCTTATGCTGAGTGCACCTTGTGTTCAAAAGATGCAGATGAAAATGTGATTAAAAATTTGATCACAAAAAAAATAAAAGATGCAGATGAAGCTTTCATCTGTTAAATTAGGTATCTAGAATTTCTGCCCAAGGGGTGCTGCTATCCTTCTTACGTCACATCCCGTATTGGGACAGATCTGGAATCAGTTGGATTCTCAATGCTTCGGCAGGCCGATGGCTTTTTATCTGGGTTGGTGCAGCAACAACCATGACAGCTGAGAAGTCTAATCTCCGAGACGGGGAAGAATGTTGCACGACGTTCTCCTCAGATGAGGCTTTCCATTACAAGCAAACAGGTCTGCAGTGACAGCGGCCTTCCTAAATGACAACAATAACGCTGTCTTGAACAAGCTGATCGGACGCTACACTTCCTTTTGGGTCACCACAAGCCTTTCAGCCATCGTTACTTTAGCGTGTCAGAAATAGCAAGCTATCATGCGGCCTAAATGAGCAATAGATAGGATAGGAGAGGAAACCACAGAAAAGATTGGGTGGAGTTTAAAGCGGAGGCCTGCTTTAGAGTCAGCTATATTTTCAAAAGCCTAAAAAAACAGTCCCTGCATTATTTTCTATGTAAGAGCAGAAACAAGATTACTATATTGTAAATTAAATTTTTCTAAAACTCACATCGCGGTTAAGTCCAGAAAAACTACAGACTGTAAAGCTTAACCATTACAATAAGCATCGAAACTGTAGTTACCCATAAATTAAAACAGCTTTTTCATACATTGCATGGACTGTAATCCCATAGGTTAGGCCAACATTACATAAGGATTTGGCAGCTTTGTGTCTGACTGACAATTAGAGCTAATACTAATCCATTTATAGCACTTGGACAGCTGGTAGAAAACAACACTGTTTGAATCACTGTGGCACCTTGTACAGGCTACTAATCAATGCGTATTAACTACTTATAATCTACTTTTAAAATTATTACATGAGCTTACAATTTTTAATTAAGCTTACATGTGTGTAAAACTGTATTTTGAATTATCAGACTTCTTTTACATTCTTGCATGCATGGCAGTCGGATCTGTGTCCTATTCTCAACAATCCCAGGATTGTGACTGTCCCAGTAATCCGAGCATCTGCTGAGCACCTGAGACGCCCCCGAATTGAAACCGAACTGAGGGATTTGTGCTGCTCTTCATCCCCATACCACTTGTGAAAGGAATGCTGGGTAAAAGCGTCCCCTTCCACAGATAGATTCCTTCGGAGAAAATGTGCGTGTTCCTCAAAAACATGTTTCCCCAAGCTATTGGCTCTAGTGGCCTACTTCTTTGAGTTGCATGGCTTGCACAGGATCCATATTTGGACTCACATTTGAGCAGTTCTGTGTATGTCATAATGGTGTGTGTGTTTACAGGGCATGTAATAGAAGGCACATAGACATGCAGGGCTCATGAAGACCGGTTAATCAAATGACAAATTGGCAAACCAGTTCTGCTTTTTCTGCAGCATTGTGCCTTATTTTTGGTTTTTGAAATCCAAAACTTTCTTGGTTGGTGCGGTCATTAATTATGTGCCACAAAAGGCAGGTGCCAACAAGTTTTGCCACGGCTGACTGACTGAAAGGAAATGTATGATAGTCATTGTAAGGTGGAGGCCAGCCCACAGCTGTCCGCATGTTCACAGACATTAGGCTATGTCAAACAGGAGGCACACTCTACATTTAAAGCAGTGAGTGAATAGTCAGAAATGAGCATGGCTGGGAGGCTTCAATAGTAGTTATCAGGTTCAGTTGAGGGCCTGGGGTGCAGCCAAGGTCTCACAAGCACGCAGCTGCCCACTTACCATAAACACAAAGGCTCAGCATGGCTATGCATGGCAGCCAAGGATGCCTACGTTTTAAAGCAGGCCTGCTGTTTAATCATCTCCTACATAATCACTTGCACTGTATACATTTGTCCAGAACAAGAGCTTTGTTGAGGTCTGTAATCGAGGCTTTTGGCTAATGTGTTCACGTCAGAGAGAAATGGTGTCCACTTGAATGCTAAATCTAACAAAGTCTCTTAATTACAAAAGGAACACTTTTCTACTCCCACAGCAGAATAACATTGCATGTTAATAGACCCAAATAAGAATAAGTCACATCCAGTGGATACAGCCCTATTAACCTTCAGTAACCACATTTTAGAGTGGAGAGAAAAGAGCACTCTTGAGTTTTACATGCAGGAATTTATCCATCCCCCACACTGCATTTCTACTGACCATATATACATGAAACATGAATACCATGGATCTACATTTTTACAGATAAGTGTTGGAACAATGTCATAACAGTGACATTACAATACACAGGCTCCTAGAGAGACTTCAAATTGTGTATTTTCAATGATATGGATGAGGAAAGAGGAATCATCTGCAAGCTCTGATAGGCAGCCTCTTTTGTACTTGAGTTAAAACTGTTCAACAATTTTTTCAGATGAGCTTGCCAGCCCTCCAGGTGGATGCCTCTCAGTTTCAAAAAGAAAGGGCCCTGAAAACTGAGCTTGTCCAAGTAACCAGCACAAACAACCTCTTTTCCAAAATCCCTCATGAAAGGGAAATGAGTTTGGCAAAGAAATTGGTGTGACGGGAGCTCACAGAATGTTACACACAGGCTACAGAGCAAACAGGATTTTGAACTTGACAGAAAGGCCACAAGCAACTGATGATTAAATATGAAATGTACATATGCTCAAAAAGTGAAATGACACATATGTACTTGTACTTTTGTCTTTTTAACTCATAATGTATGCATGTTCAAGCCACTTATGAACATCAGCTGTCATAATCATGGCCAAGGGACACTGAGAAGTTCAGGTTAAACAAGCTCTAGTGTTTATGATCCCACAGAGCACTCACATTGCAGAATCGGTTAGACTGTATGTCAGCCAGTTCTGTCTATACCTGAGGCTATAGTAAAGATAAGAAAACAACATTCCACTGCAACGGCTCAAAATGTATACAAGTAAAAGGATCTGATAGAGATCCAAATAACATAGCCACCAAATTATGTTGTGTCAGATATAAAAGCGTCCACCCAGTGGCTTATTAAAGAGTTATAATAATAAAAAAAGGTCTTAGACAATACTGACTTATCTTGCCATGTGTGCCATGCATGAGTGAAAACCCAGTTTGAGATCAGAATGTTTATGCGCAAAGCCAATTCACATAAAATGCTTTTGTTCCAATGAGCATCTCTTTGCAAACTTTATGGAGAACTTTAGTCACTTTGTTAACTAATATTATTGTGTTTTATTTCGGATCTCAAAACAAGCCGAGTATACTTTGTGGGCTAACATCAAGACGATGAAGGGATGATACTGGCAGGAAAACTGGTAGTTACCAAGGATCATTTTAAGGCTCTGCATTTGGACATGTATAAGATTCACAATCTTATTAACACTTGTTTTATTATCCTTACCTATTAAATTGCATCACATTGTGCCTTTTACAATGCATGTATAATAATAACCGACAAAATCAGTTTGAGCTGCATTTTTGTGAGTAATAACCCAGACAAGACAAAGGGACAAAGCTATGGCAGTACATGGGTAAAAATTGCTAAGCTAACTATGTTAAGTTTCCACAAAAAATACTTATTTTGTTACTGGTCACTTTTAATTAAATTTGTCAACATAAAAATCACCATTCATTTGAATCACACACTATCAAAACACAAGGGAGCACCATACTTAATGAACGAGCTTACACTTCCTAAGTTAGCTAGCACAGAAACTTTATTATTTGAACAAAAAGTACCACTCACAAGCATCACGGTGAGCGCCTCTTATCTCCAACAACACCAGGCAACGGGTTAGTTTTGCTGGACCATTTTGAGTTTTGTTTTAGCAGAAAACCAGAACAAGGCGTCAGACAGGAAGCAAGGCGAGTAGTTCAATTCACGTCCTGCTCAAGGCAGCAGCTCCTACAAACTACAACATAGCCCCAGTGCTCTAGCTAGCTACTGTCCAAGTTTGCACGCTAATGAGCCTGTGACAACATACACGAGCAATACCACTTTTGACAGAGGAGAGGGGTGTCTGAAAAGTTATTTGTACCACTACATCTTTCAGTTTGACGTTAATTATTCGACTTATTTGGCTTATTTAAACTTCGTGTCCAATTCAGCTGAAGCTTGTGGAGTTAGAAAGTAAAACATTCATCTATTCAAGATTTGTTGTAACAATTTCGCACCCGCTGTCGTAACTAATGGATCAATCCACCTTGCAGTAATGAAAAGTAATCAGTTTAGAGCAGTGCATAGACAAGTCACTTTCACAATAAACAGTGGTGTAACATGATAACGTGCCATTTGTGTATAACTTTAAAAGAGCCAGATAGAGGGAAAAGATGAATACAAATATATATATATATATATATATATATATATATATATATATATATATATATATATATATATTCATATATATATATATATATATATATATATATATATATATATATATATATATATATATATATATATATATATATATATATATATTAGTTCCAGTATACCTCCATTGTAAATAAGAACTTGAAGAACTTTACTTTACTGTAAAAATAAAGGTGAAATAAAAAATAAATACAAATAATAGTCCTAAAATATATTAAAACAGATGTGTTCTCCTTTCTGTGTACATATGGTCCCCTGCACAATATATACTATCACTTAGGCCAGTGACTCTGTCTATCCCCCAAAGTCCTTTTTTATTTAAATTAATTTTTAGCAGGCCTGACCATAGGTGAAGCCAGTATTTCATCTTTGATGTCCAGATACAGCTTGTTCACATACAGTATAACAGTGTGTTTGCTTACCTGGCTATATGTTTCAACACTGTATGTACATTGTGAGCAACAGACAGCAGTTGGTAAAAAAACGTGTGAACTTGATGCACCTTTGAAAAGTGACATAAGCAAATTATACTATTCTATATAAGCACTACACAAAAGTAAAGCAAGTGGATATTATTGTAACGTCACCAAAAGCTGCACTTGTAGAAAGATCAACAAAAATGTATGTATTATTCCTATTCACATCACATGCAGTAGTTAATTTATTTTGTGGGGGCTGAAGTTAACACACTGGGCCTCAGAAGGGTGGGGAGCTGATGCTCACCCCCGGTACACACTATTGTTAATCAAGGAGTAACATCTGTTGTGTGACTCTAATCTCCCCCAGACTGTAAGACTGTCCTCCTCGGTTTTAGACTGTCTGCATTTTGGGTTAAAGGGCACCAAGGATTTGTCTCCACCACTATGTAGGCTACAGTGTGGGGGTAACAAGTTGTTTTTACCAAAACCCCTTCAGCAGTCTAAAAAGCAGGCAGTTTAGCAAAGAAATGCAGACATTGCATCGTGTTGTGTGCACAGATGATCAAAATAGCTCATTATAAGAAGTAAAAGTATTGCAATTTAACAAGTTTGGCAGCGTGTGTTGTGACTGTCAAAACTATAGGGGGCAGTATCCACCAATCATAGTGCAACAACATTGAACTGAAGTGTTATAGCTTCTATATGTTTGAGAAATAATAAGCAATTTAATTTAGGTGTTTTTAGTAATTTCACTTGAATTTGACTTTGTTAATGTAACTGTTGCTAGCATATGGTTAACAGTAAGGAAGTGAGCTTCCAACTCCCAGTACTGAGACCCCATGCAGAATGCTGTATGCCATCTGTGGTTCACACTGGCCTCAGACAGATGGCTAAAGGACTCCTGTTACAGAAGCCATCCCTGCTCAACTTTAATGAACAGTTAATCCTCTCCATTCCTGACAAAATTCCCGTTTTATGATTTGAGTTTTCTTTCAGAATTGAAACAAATTCACTTAAAACTCTGTTCATACTGTAGTTTCAAAGCAAAATTTTGGGTACACCTTTTCTATTTGCAGTATTTGAGTTTGTTTTTCATTCCTAGAATCTGTAAGTTTTCTCTCAATGAGCACAAATCACAAATACATCATCAACTCTTAACAGATTAGTTTGGCCAAGAGAGTGACACTTCAAGTTCAAGTTCAAGACCTTTTTTTTGCTGCAGTAGCAAGAAATTGACACACAATACATGAAAACAAAGACGACAACATCAACTTGAGTGAAAGAAAAACACTGACACCACTTGTCAAAATGCAGAAGTACATGCATTCACAGCTTCACTTTTTTCCTGCTCATTGTTTAAATTATTCTCTGATGTTACTCAGTGGGGGATACTGTAACTGCAGTCAGAACACAAAGAGAGCACATGGCTTTCATGGAAGTCCATCTAAATTTCACTCTGTCTCATCTATTCCGCTAATCCTCGCCTATAATGTTTATAGCCAAGTTAATTAAACTGGCACATCTCTGTGGGTTTGGAGATCCCTTCTTAGATGCTATAAAGCAGTGTTTTTTCCAAAGCATGCACATTGCTTAAACCCCAACAGCATCTGAGAGAGCTGCAGCTGTTCTCCTAGTAACGGTTCACGAGTGACTGCATTAGTGAGGTATTTGGAAAAAGGGCGCAGAACAGTTTTATTTTCAGTCATTGTGATTGCTATATATCCACAAGTCTTCATTCAAATGTTACCAAAATTGACACAGACAGTCTCTGGATACTAGACTGCATGTTTCAAATGGTGTTCAGCTCGGTCGAACAATGAGTCTGCACTGACATTCAATTTTTGCTGTAATTAGCACTGTATGCAAAACATTTTCTATGTTGCCAAATGTTCAATCAAACCACCAAAAACAATAGACTTGAAACCAGCAGTATGATATGTGACTTTTTATCACCCACATTTTAACAGTTTAAAGCATTTCAAGTCTAAATAGAAGAAAAAAATACCCTAGTTTTACACGTGGTGTCATTGCCTCACTTTGTGAGATGGTTGACTCACCAGTGGCACAATCAGTACTTCACCTTCTCTGAGGATACAAAGATCCAGGGTTCCAGGTAACAAAGTACTTGACAATGTTGCAATTCATATGTGGCAATTCTTATGTGGCATGTTTTTGAGTGCTCATTGAGGTCGATCTATGGGAACATAATGTGTCACAGCTGGTATCATGGCGTAGAGAGAACAACCTGGAGACCAGCAACCTAAGATGGGCGACACACTCATCAAGCGAGCTTACCAGAGGATGTTCTTCTTCAGAGTGCTCTGTAAGATAAATTTAATAATAATAGTTTATTTACTTTTATTGATATCCAATGAGGAAATTAAAATTTTTTACATGCTAAGGTCCTATACATGCACAAATAGAGATGTCAGAGTGAGGGGGCTGCAACTGCTGGACAGGGGCCCCGGGTAGTTGGGGGTTCGGTGCCCAGGAGTTGAACTGGCACCTCTCAGCTACCAGTCCACACTCCATACAGGAACTTAACTCCCTACATTACTTTACATCAGTACTTACTTTCCTCATTGGCCCCTGGCAATGTTTACATAAGATGATCTAAGAGATTTCAAGAGCTCTTATTCTAAAATTTGGCCCACCCACATTCTAAGACAGACAACACATTATTTTGAGGACAGTAATTGGTCTTCACGGCCTGGGGTAAGTAACAGATTTATTGAGGAGCAGATGCTATGGAGTCGGTCAGTTGCTTTGACACAGTGAAAACAAAGACATTCTTTTACTGCTATAGAAAGGGTATTTTTGTCGTAACATTTCAAGTAAAAAATTGTGCTGTTTTACGTCTTTCATTTGTTCAGTCATGTCCAAAGACAGGTATTTAGCGGTTCAACATGTAACTTAAGATTTACCACAAAACTGTTACCACAAAAACTGAAATAGAGAACACTTGTGGAAAACTATTCATTAAATACATTATATTTTATACATTATACATGTTTTTTCCAGTTAAAAATATCAGAATTGACTAATACACAGCAGTTTGCACAGTTTTTGGGGATCCCTCTACTTGAGAATCCCCAACTTGATTCTCCATGTGCGCCTGCACCGACCTCCACAGCGCTCTGATGTTCCCCTCACCAAAACCTGTCGCCCCTCTTCGCTCTATCAGCTCGAGGAAGAAGGTGTCCTCTGCAAAGATGGGCTTGGTGAACACTTGAAGTAGGTATCTGGAAAGAGATAATAACAAGGTAAGGACACTTAGTTGGTCTTATGTGACCATTAGAAACATGTTGTATTGAAATCTACACAAAAATTGTGAATGTCACAAATCTGACATGCAATTATTATCTTAAAAGTGGTGCGTGATTACAGCTCTCCAATTGCCTCTCACCCTTTGTTTTCACTGGATGCTGTCTGTGTGTCTAGGAGAATGCCATGCTGCGCCAGCATCTGGGGGTTATGTCCTGCCTCCTCTATCTCCTGCTGTTTTCCCACCTGTCACAGCACACAGGTTAGATAGAAGAGTTGATAACCACAGTAGAAGATGACATATTTGCAAATATTACCATTATTATTATGTTATATACCATTATTTTATGAAAAAGTCAGCCACAGAAATGGCTTTGTTAAAAGACCAAGCGTACATAATACAGAAATCCCACAGAAAGTCACAGAGAATAAATACTATTATAGTATTCTGTTGAATTTGAGGAAGTGTTAAAGACTAACAAATCCTCAAACCTAAAATTTACTATAAATTGGACTCCGTGTGTGTCAATTTTACATGTTGAAGATGCAAATTCACAAATAAGTGCACCTCTGCAATGTCCCTATTTTAAGACGCTGATGTGTCTTGTGTATCCGTAAATACTGTGATTATTACACGTGTATTACTACAATTCTTTTTAAACTTATATAATAAAATGTGGGCCATTCTTGCATTAATCAATTCAATATGTTTGTTCAATGTAAGAGTCAGTCAAACCCCAGTGTAGTAGGCATTAGGCGGGGAGAAAAAGAGGACACCAGCATCAGCCATCGCTTGTGCAGAAGAAACAATATTTTGTGTGTACAGCCCAATGTGCTGGATCCCTGGGCCGTCATGCTGCTCCAAGAAGGTGTCAACCTGATTCCTGCCTGAAATAAGTGCAAGCACACAGTGATACAGGTGTAATTATGGTAGAAATTAAATCCACTGAAATATGTTCATGTTACCTTGTTCAGGCAGTGATTCGGCAATGACAAACTTGCAGTCGGGCACTTTTTTGTCCACAGATGAGAGCTTGAGGCCTGCTTTGCTGCATTTCCAGTACTCCATGGCGGTAAGACGAAGTCCAATGCCTTCCTGGTTTACGACAAAACCTTCGTCCACATCTTCATCACTACTCAGAAGAACAGTCATATTATTACTGAATTCAAGTGGAACATAATAAAAAAACACAACAGTAAATGTCACGAATTCTCACCTATCAATGAAAAACCTCTGAAAACCAAAGAGCTTCTCATACCACCTCATGACCTGGTGGGTTGTTTTCCTGGGACAGACATAAGTTATGTGATCAAAATGTGTGATTGGACAAGACATGTCCTCTGCTGGCAAGCCGCAGTCCTTTTCAATGACATCAAATCCAGGCAAGAAGCTTCCATTATAGTTGGTCCTGTCAATAAGTGTGTGGCACACATTACCCACGATAGACTTAACCACAGAGTATGTGACGACACCACTCTCGTCCTCAACTGACGTGGGCGGCACGAGGAAATTGCATCCTAGATGGCGTAGAGTCCTGAATGACCTTTCCACATCATCCACCTCGAAACACACGTTGCTTACAGTATCCACCGGGTAAGGTAGGCTGGCATCGTAAAGACATTTAGCAGAATTATCCTGGTTGCATTTCCACACGTTGATCCGGGGTGGCTCTTCATTCATTCCCACTCTAACCCTACTCTGTTTTGGTCTCTCATTCACAATGAACACAGCCGCTCCTTTTCTAAAAGCCAGCTGCCGGAACCTGCCGGTTAGTCTGGTGGCAAACAAACTAAACTTGAATTTAGAGACAAGGTCGGTGGCTATTTTCTCCGCATTAGAAACGTGGAGCGAAATGTGGTGTAACCGAGTCAAGAAAGCTGCCATGTTTCGTCGTGACGTTTTTAAAGGAGGCGTGTCAAATAATCGAAGGAAGTATAGTACTGAACCTAAGAGATATTGTAAAAACTAAAACTTTAAGAAGTAGAAATTCCCCGGTCACTTATTTGTTCCCAGTTGCTGACTGATTTAACAGGTTTTGTGTTGTTTTTGTCTGTCTCTTAGAAGAACCAGTTGGTCTGATACTTTGTGATTGGTCGGTTCTGATTTGACAGGTCGGATGAGATGTTGTCCTGCTCCTCTGGTCTCGATGTGTTTAAAGGCTGGTTGGGCGATGGAGCCTGCAGGGATGTGTACCAGAGTGCAGGGTGTGGGCGATGGACACCCCACCTGGCATCAAACTCACCCCAAGGATGCCACCTGGAGCCTCTCCAACAAAGGTGAAAGGTCAGAGGTTATAGTGCATATATTAATGATTATGTGGCAGATATGTTGTGAGTGGGTAATGCACAGGTTGACTAGCCCAGAATCCCACCACGAAAGACAGCAATCCAATCCAATCCAATCCACTTTATTTCTATAGCACAGTTTACAAACACAAAGTTACCAAAGTGCTGCACAGAAAACTCAAACATACGAAAAAATTAATATAAAATATTTTAAAAACAAAAAAAGAGCATTGGGTTTAAAGAATTAAAAAAATAGATAAAATGAATAAATACTAAAATACAGTAAAACAATAAGAGACATCAGAGGACCACACAACTCACGTGGAGTTAAAAGCCAAAGAATAAAAATGTGTCTTTAGATGAAACTTAAAACACTCAACTGTTGGGGCTGTTCGGACATGGAGGGGCAGAGCGTTCCAGAGTTTAGGTCCAACCACAGAAAAGGCCCTGTCCCCCAAGTTTTAAGTCTTGTCTTGGGGACCACAAGCTGGAGCTGGCTCTCTGACCTCAGTGACCGCGCTGGCCTATAAATTAGGATGAGGTCTGAGAGATATGTTGGGGCCAGTCCATTCATAGCTTTAAAAACAAACAATAAAATCTTAAAATCAATCCTAAAACAAACAGGAAGCCAGTGCAATAAGGCAAGAATTGGAGTTATATGAGCGCGCTTTTTGGTTCCAGTTAAAAGACGTGCTGCAGAATTTTGGACTAACTGTAAGCGTGAAAGTGTTTTGTGATTTATACAAGCAATCTCTAAAGAAACCTAATATTTTATGATTATACTGGCTCTGGCATCTTTTCAGGAATGTTTAAAGAACTCAGCTGCATTACAAGACCTCCCTGCTGCTGTAGGTTAGGCCTACTTACCGATGGTTTGGATTATTGAGTGTTGAGTTTTTAATAGCCTACTAAATAAAACTGGCTGGTCAAAAATAGGCTATACTGGACATGGGATTGCAATTTGTAATTATATTGATGTGTAAGGGTTTCAGATAGAGCAAGGTAAATAAGTAGGCTAGAGAACAAACCAGAGAAAAAAGCTGAAAATATAGCTTATTAGGCTAATCAATTTGTAAAGTGACGGAACGTTCTTGTTTTTTCTTAATACATGATAAAGGATTCCTGATTTAGTGGACTATTTGCTATGTTACAGTATTCTTGGAAAAAAATAGGAACACCCCAATAATATGGAACACACAACGTACTGGAGGATTTTTTTGGAAATATATTTATTACGACTATGAATTTAGTAAACTATACACACATTCTTCCCGTGTCTAATTAAAAATTAATACCCTTTTTAGGAAGAGGTCCAGAAAACCCTAAAGTATATGAATGGGAAAAGACAAATTTCTTTTTGATCCCTTTTGATTTGAGCCATGATGTTTGTCAGTTTATTTAATCCAATATGTTATTCTAGTGATGTAAACAAGAGTTCAATAATTCATAACCGACCAGCAGCAATCTTTCTAAACATCTTTCTGTGTCTATGTTTTTTTTAATTTCTTTTTTTTTTTTACTTATAATCTCTTGTGGTTTTAGTTTGTACAAAATAAAATCATGAGAAAAGCGTACATAGTTATTATTTGTTGTGCATAAGACTCATTTAAATTGTATTGCTGTCTATAAAATGTATTATTAAAACAAACATTACAAGTACAGACCGTTAATAAATATGCAGTCTATTGTGAGGAGGGAAACTTTTGGTGTTTTTTAGCTATTAAGACTTTTTGACCCGTTAATCTCAAATCTCCCAGTTATTTTGAACCTATCATAAATGTACGTACATAGGGGTATACTATTTCCGATAAGTCGTGAAGGCAACACAGTACTTTTCCTTTTATCCAATCGCGTCGAGCGCTGAGCCAGATGATTGGTGACGAAGGCAAGCAAGCGTTTATTTTGGCTCTGCTACTCATTTGTCTCGCTGTCGCCGCCATTAAACAACACGGAGGCAGTGTAAACCATGGAGTGTCGCATATTTATACCATGATTCAAGGAGTAGAGGCTTTACCAAGGTGTGGTTTATTCTGCGAGAGGTTAATGTGTCCATAAAGGTAAACATGTGAGAGACCAAGGGGTCGAAATAACTCGGATTGGGAAAGGATTGATAAAGCAGGAGGAGGACTGAACAAGAAGGGTTTGTTGTGGTTTTCAGCAGCACTTGAGAAACGAACGCAGCCGCGAAACGGTAAGAATGTTACATATTTTCTTAAAATATTCAGGAATATAACCTGTTACGTGATTGTACTTTCTCGGACATGTTCGTAAACTGTCCAAATTTACGGTAACTAGCTATGTATACAAGAGCTAGCTTGCAAGCAAGTAAGCTAACACTCAAGTCTGAAACATTACGTTACATGGTAACGCAATAATGCCACCCGTCATGTAAATCAAACCCAGACTGTTAACCATGCTCTATACTGTTACTGATTTAATTAACAGCTTGCAGGTCATGTTAGTCTTTCAATCAAGCCAAAATCTCAGGCTGCCAGTGTTCTTGTAGATGCCCGACCAGATGTAAGTTAGTTTACATTCTGCTGGAATACATAAGAGTTACTTGAAGGAACTCCATTAAATCTTTTCATTGATTTATGTATCTTAAACGCAATGCTAGTTTATTATATTTATTGACCTTCAAGATGATTCACAAATCCTTTATGTCTCGCATCTAACTAGGTTTATTACCACAGTTGACCATCCAAAGTGATCCACAATGACAGAACAGAAGGTAAAGTGGGCCTGTGATTACTGCACCTATGAAAACTGGCCATCTGCAGTCAAGTGCACTATGTGCCGTGCACCGAAGTCAAGGGGTCCCATCATCACAGAGGAACCTTACAAGAACAGCCCTGCTCTGGACCCCAGTCCGGAATGGGACCCTCCCAGAACCGAGAGTGTTAGCAACCTCCTCATCTGCCCTGACTCCAGTGCTAGGCCAAGAGTCAGGTCAGCTGGCATAGCTGAGATTGCCAATAAGTGGTCTTGCCAGATGTGCACCTACCTGAACTGGCCCCGAGCACTCCGCTGCACACAGTGCCTGTGTCAACGCACAAGAACCAGCAGCCCCACCGAGTCCCCCCAGACTTCAGGTTCCAATACAGGCTGTCGCCCTGTGCTCCACTCCCTGTGGATACCTGTGAGGAGTACAATGACCGAAACAGACTCAATACCCATCAGCAGCACTGGACATGCACAGTTTGCACTTACCAGAACTGGCCCACAACTAAAAAGTGTGTGGTTTGTGACCATCCCAAGCCCAACAACCAGGAAGCCATAGAGCTGGCTGAGTCTGCTGAGCCAACACCCATGATCAATGAGCAGGACAGGGCTCGGTGGAGGGGCAGTTGCAGTGGAGGCCAGGGCCGAAGGAGGTCCCCTCCTACTCACAAGAGGGAAGACAATGTCCAAATGGACTTCCAGAGGATAGAGCTTGCAGCTGGAGCCATGAGCAGCAAAGAGGAGCAAGAGGTTGACTTCAAGAAGCTAAAGCAGATTAGAAATCGAATGAGGAAAACAGACTGGCTGTTCCTCAATGCATGTGCTGGTGAGTTTTCATACATTATTACATGACATTCCTGCAAGTGATTAAGTGATTATTCAGTCCACAGAAAATTAATAATAATTGATAGTCAATGGTGATGACTGAGCGAGGTGCTTCAGGCAGAGACAACCATTTTTGTCACAATTTCAAACCACTTAGTTTCTGCTTTGTTCTGTTGTATTACAGTGCAGACTGGGCCTCACCCTGCAAAGGCCAAGGTTGCAAAATAGTGTTATACACTTACTGTTTTAGTAATGAATGCCAATATGTCATTGTTTAGACTCCAAATATTAAAGTACAACAGGATCTTTGCAAAACCATGTGCTTGGAAAGCTCTGTGAGAAGGGTTTAATTTCATAAGGTTGTGCTTTTAGGTGGACAGTATCCCTTGCAGTGAGATCCATGTCATTAACAAAGCATGAATGATGCAGAATGGTAACATTTTAAATATGTGTAACTAAATGGCTAGTAGGAGTTTGATCCAACATTTTACTGAACCTCCAGTCCTCCTTCTTTTCCTACTGAGAGCGTCTTTGAGAGGGTATAAGTGATTCCCAGCCGGTGGGGATGAATGGGCCGTCTGGCCAGCGCAGTGAGAGTGTAGAGTGTGGACCAGAGACTCTCCTGGCTTGCAGTCAACCAACCCTGTAAACAGTGGTGCTTATGTGCTGAGAAGGGGCCTACGGAGGCAAAAATAGCCTTGACAAGACATATAAACCAGTCGACAACAAAAAAGCGACAAAGCATGAAGGCAGCACATGATCAGTGTCCTCCTGACCTTTATGCTGATTGCCCTTTCCAGCTTGTTGCAGCATTAGAAAACATTACTCTTCGAGACAGTTTTACCTCCATATAGACATTTCCAACATGTTGATTTAATTCTAAATACTGCTTGTCCTTTTCTGTTCAAACCATGTCAGCTAATTTTTTTTTTTTACAGTTGGGTTCTTCAAAGTGTTTGTCAGTGGAGGAAGTGCCTGTGTCAAGCAACACATTATGGCCAAGCCTAGCACTTCCTTAGCTCACACAACTTCATTTCACCTCGCACCACTGTTTCTGGTCTGTTTTTTCAGAGCTTTGTGTTTGGGCCCAAATCAAATGATTATACTTTCCTACAAAAAGGAAGCACACTCTGTTTGTGTAATAGTGTTCCTTTGTTCAGACTTTAACTGGGATCTTACAGTTACAGACAATATTTTTCTGTACACCCATATTATTCTTATAGTTTGATGTCGCTCATGTTGATGTTGTGTACAGTTTATGTGGTTATAAAACAGGAGGAGGAACTCTGTGTGTTTGTCATCAAGCACTGGAAATTATCTTGTTAATCAGCCACCATACATAATTCTACCTAAAATGATATCAGTTGTATCAGAAAATTGTGGACACATATTTTAATCTCTTTGGGCTATACATTTCTTCAATGTCAGTTGTTTGATTAGTTCAAATAACACAATATTAATGTCTGTCCAATTGGTCACGCCTGATATTCAGGATGCCTTATTTCTGGTTGTTTGGGCCATTGTGGGGGCCTGATATTGTATATAGACTAATCCTGCATAATGGGTTGATCGTAAGGTATTTAGAATGTGTCCCAATTCCACACTGTAGAGGTCAACAGTGATTGCCCACTTTTTTAACGGCTCTGGTTATGGAAGTGTTTTTTTTTTGTTTGTTTTTTCCCATTCAGTTCTATTGACGTTTCAAAAATTGCTTGTATAAATTTAAGCCTGGAACCAAGCCAACCGGCCTCGAATCATGACCATAAACCATTTGATTTGGGGCAAAATGTAATTTTGACAACTGCAAAAAAGGCAAAGGTTCAGGACTTTGAACAGAAACTGTCATCTACTTCAATGGTAGCAGCTTGCTGTAACCATTTGCGTGTTTGCAGGTGCTGTAAACATTTCCATGGTAACAGCTAGTTCTACCAATAGAAGAATCCACTGTTACGCTTAGGATTGTGGGTAGTGTAGTATTTTCCATGAGATTGTGAATATGACATGTTTTTCTTAAAACAAGCTTGATTTCACACAGACTTCTAGCTTCTACAGGAGCACACACTTCCTTTTTACAACCTCCTGAGCTCGTTGTCAGTCTACCTTGGATGGTTTAGACATAATGGCTAAAAATCAAAATTAATTGGATTTTTACTTTTGGAACCACACTGTTGAGCTCTATTTATATCATGTAATTAACTGTCAACCAAAAAGCATATTTAGAACATTACTACTTATTTCACAGAGGGATAAGTATTTTTCCAAATATTAAATTTTATTTTTGTTGTCATCCATCCCATGCCATTTCTTCTTCTTCTTTTTTAGTCTATTAGATGGCCAGTGTAGATATAGTTACGAGAGAGAGAGAGAGAGAGAGAGAGAGAAAAGGTTATGACATGCAACACAGGTACTTTGCTGGAATTTAAGTTGTGGTTATGTGGTATCAGGACATGCTTACCATTGCTATTGTGCACTGCAAGCCAGTGACACTATTTGCAATATGAGACTGCCCACTAAAGTAGGGCGGCTATATTATGGAAAAAAATCCTAATCACGATCATTTTGGTCTATATTGAAATCATGATTATTTAACTCGATTACTCATTGATTTTTGTAAATAGGTTGGAAAAATGTCAACATCTCATTTCAAAAGTCAACAGTGAAAACACCTTGAAATTTCCCATGATACTTTTCCTGTTCAAATTTTTTTATTTCCCCCATCATTCAGAACACAAGACCAAATGAATTTAACTGCAAAACGCAATGTGCAAAATAATAATAGTTTTTCTCGATTACGTGGTTTTTGTGATCATTTAGAGCCGTAATCAAAGTTGTGATTTAAAATTTGATTAATTTAACAGCCCTACACTAAAGTATACTCAATGTTGACACTTTAATAGTGGGAATGTTCTACATATGAAGAGTGGCATTGGGGCACATTTTTTAAGTCTTGTTTGAGGTCTCCAGCATGGCAGGTGCTATACTGCAGCCAAATTCATTCGGCATCCATTTGTGGATCTGTGTTTGCAAAGTATCACCCAGCGTGTACAAAAGTACCAGATGTTCATGGCACATTGCACTCCAGATTCTCTCAAGGTAACTGTCCTTCCTCTGCCAGAGAGGACAACCTCACATGAGGCGCGCTGTTAAAATTAGCCGGTGCTTTAGTGTCCGGTGTGCTACCTAGCTGCCTCTCATTTCACTCATAACAGATGTTGAGACTGCTATGTCCAAAGGAGGGGGAGGGCGCTTATCTGCACAGACTGTCCTCTGTCTGACACAGCTCTCTGATAGCTCTGCGTTATAAACTACACTGCTCTGTCTGTTCTGCTATGTAGTAGCCTCACAGTGTGATAGCTGCTGTCATACTGGGTTAGCTAGTGGCTACATTTAGAGGTCATCTGAACTCTGGAGTGACGTCAAGGGCTAGAAAGCTCCGTTCATTATGAATTCTTTTAGCATTTAAATCTTTTGAAGTAGAATTTGTTATGCAAATTTCCCCCAGATTTGAATATTAAAGTCCTATGACTAAGAGCAGAATGATGCATTAGCAGTTTGATGGATAATTCTGTAGCCCTTTCATCAAACATGGCAAGCTGTCTGTTCAATCTTGCTTCTATTTCAAGCAAGAACATGAGGTTGGGACTGCTCCAAAACCCAGTGTTATCCATTTACAAAGATGAAGGCTGTCATGAAAGAATACCCATGTCTTTCTACATTAACTTTTTTTTTTTCTTTGCAGAGGTCTTTGGACAAGAAACACTAGTATTTGTCATAGTAGGTTCCCTCAGATGCTGATTTATTAAGTACAGCCCTGCGATAAATTTATGAAAGTAGTTATGTTCAGTTTGACATTGTTTTACAAAGGTGTTGATTCAACTTTATGAATTCAATTCAATTCAATTCAATTTTATTTATAGTATCAATTCATAACAAACGTTATCTCGAGACACTTTACAGATATTGTAGGTCTAGACCACACTCCAGAATTTACAAGGACCCAACAGTTCTAGTAGTTTCCTCCAGAGCAAGCAACAATGCGACAGTGGCGAGGAAAAACTCCCTTTAGGAAGAAACCTCGGACAGACCCAGGCTCTTGGTGGGCGGTGTCTGACCGGTTGGGGTTAGAATGAAGAGTGGCAATAACAGTCACAAAAATAATAGTTTGTAGTAGTTCTTTGTAGTAGTTCATGGCATAGCAGGGCACTGTGCGGCATTACAAGGCACAGCAGGACGTAGCAGGGCACAGCAGAGCGTAACAGGATGAACACGGCATTGCAAGACGTGTAGCGGGACCATGGCGACAGCTGCTACCATGATTTTTGAGCCTCCCTGATCCAAGGAAACATTCTGGGGGGAAAAGAACATATTTGTTATAGTGTACCGAGCACCTGGTCCATACTCTGAATTCTTATCTGAATTTGCAGAGTTTTTGTCAAATTTAGTGCTAAAAACGGACAAAGTTGTTATTGTAGGGGATTTTAATATTCATGTGGACGATGAGAATGATAGCCTTAGTACTGCGTTTATCTCTCTTTTAGATTCTATTGGTTTCTGTCAAAGTGTTCATAACCCGACTCACCGTTTTAACCACACCCTCGATCTTGTTCTGGTCTATGGTGTTGAAATTGAACATTTAATGGTGTTCCCACAGAATCCCTTTCTGTCTGACCACTGTTTGATAACTTTTGAGTTTATACTGCTGAACTACACGCCAGTAGGCAAAACCTTCTATACAAGATGTCTATCTGATAGTGCTGTAGCTAAATTTAAGGATGTGATTCCATTAGCATTTAATTCATTACCAAGTCACAAAGTAACGGAGGACTCCTATGCTATTAGTCCCTCCCAAATCGATCATTTTGTTGATAGTGCAGCAGGCTTGCGAATGACACTCGACTCTGTTGCCCCTCTAACAAAGAAGATAATAAAACAAAGACGGTTAGCTCCATGGTATAACACTGAAACTCGCAAATTAAAGCAAATATCACGGAAACTTGAGAAGATTTGGCGTTCCACCAAATTAGAAAGTTCTCGTTTTATCTGGCAAGATAGTCTTAAAACATATAGGAAGGGCCTCCGTAATGCCAGAGCAGCGTACTACTCGTCATTAATAGAGGAAAATAGGAACAACCCCAGGTTTCTTTTTAGTACTGTAGCCAGGCTAACGGAAGGTCACAGCTCTACTGAGCCAAGTATTCCCATAGCTCTTAGTAGTAATGACTTTATGAGGTTCTTCAATGATAAAATTATAACTATTAGAAGCAAAATTCACCAAGACCTGCCTTTAACTGGCACTGACTTATCTCTAAACTCAGGAACCTCAGAAACAGCTGTAAAACCAGATATATGTTTAGATTGCTTTGCTTCACTTGATCTTTATCAATTTAATTCAATTATTTCTTCATCTAAACCATCAACCTGCCTCTTAGACCCCATCCCGACTAGGCTACTTAAAGAAGTTTTACCCTTAGTCAACACTTCTCTACTAGATATAACCAATCTGTCTTTATTAACAGGCTATGTACCACAGCACTTTAAAGTGGCTGTAATTAAACCTCTTCTGAAAAAGCCCAACCTTGATCCAGATGTTTTAGCCAACTATAGACCTATATCCAACCTTCCATTTCTCTCTAAGATTCTTGAGAAAGTAGTCGCCAAACAGCTGTGTGACTATCTGCATAGCAACAGTTTATATGAGGATTTTCAGTCAGGATTTAGAGTTAATCATAGTACAGAGACAGCACTTGTGAAAATTACTAATGACATCCTAATTGCATCAGACAAAGGACTTATCTCTGTACTGGTGTTATTAGATCTTAGTGCTGCATTTGATACCATTGACCACCATGTCTTATTACAGAGACTGGAACATTTAATTGGCATTAAAGGGACTGCTCTTAGCTGGTTTAAGTCTTATTTATCAGATCGATCTCAGTTTGTTCATGTTAACGATGAATATGAGATGACAGCAGGTGTTTGTGCATTGGGTTGTGACAGGTGTTGAATGTGAATTGTTTTTTTCTAAACAGCACTGTTCCTGCTTCCTTTTAACATAGATTGTAAACAATGTAGATGTGTGTCAGCTCCTTCTAACTTCAATAGCCTGTGTACATTATTCTTGAAAAAGCAACTGCACTAGTACATTGAGACGCAGATCCATTTTTATATTTTGGTGCCAATGTTTTGGTGCCCCCGGCTGCAGGTGTGGTGGAGGGAGACCTGGCGGCAATAGAAGCCTACAAGTCATCAGGTGGGGACATTGCCCGGCAGCTCACTGCTGACGAGGTGCAGCTCCTCAACCGGTCCTCAGCGTTTGATGTAGGCTTCACCCTGGTCCATCTGGCCATCCGCTTCCAGAGGCAGGACATGCTAGCCATCCTGCTCACAGAGGTAATTGTGCTTTATATTTGTTTGTCTTCGCCACCCGACTGGAATTAAAGATACACCATCTTCTTTCAGCAGACTGTCCCTTGATTAAACCCTATCTACGAACACATTTGTGCAAATGAATACACCACACAGCAGAATTCGTAATGGAATCAGATTTAAAATGTTTCTCTTATGAAATGAATAGGCAACAACCAGTAATCTTGCGATTGTACAGTTGTGCATTATACAATATTATATTTAGTACTTCTCCTCGTCAGCCACATCAGCCTATAAATGTTCCACGCCAGAGTAGACGATATATAGCAGATGCCCATAATGCCTTTAATTACAGCAGAAGTGCACTTTAAGGATTAGGTGGCGGATTACCCTGGCTGCAGTCCTGCCACAGGTTCCTAATGGACGTGATACCACAGAGCCGTTGTGGTTTGCAAGGAGGGCAAGCAACGATTAGGAAAGGCACAGAGGGCTGCACTGTCAAACAAGTCATTGAGGTTGGATGATAATTTATTGCAGGGTTTCTTTAATCTTTTTTGACCAGATATCCCTTAACTGAAAGGGAGATAGAATGGGGGAACATAAATAAGTGTTTTTTTTTTTTTTTTCTCAATGCCTGAGGACCCCCAGGGGTCCCTGACCCCCCATTGAAGACCTCTGATTTATTGTACATGAGAAAACATTCATCATTTGTCTGTATTGCCCATCCTTGTTAAAATAAATTAATGCAAGGACACGATAAAAAATGTCCTGTATCTGATCATGCTTTTGTTGGTGTATTTACCTCTAACATCGTGTGTGTGTGTGTCTTTGTCTTTTTAGGTGAACCAACAGGCAGCTAAGTGCATCCCTTCCATGGTGTGTCCTGAGCTGACAGAGCAGATCCGCAGGGAGATTGCAGCCTCTCTACATCAACGCAAAGGAGACTTCGCCTGTTACTTCCTTACTGACCCGGTCACCTTCACCTTGCCTGCAGGTACCCACAATATCTTAATTTTTTACATACATACATACATACATACATACTGGGGTCAAATACATGCAAGGCCTATCACCTCCTCTTAACTGAGTTGAGTGCCTGAATGGAAAAAGGAATAAAAGAGTTTTTATATCTCTGTTTATGTGCAATATCATTCCTTCTGTTTATCCCAAAATAAACTTGGCTTCATTTGCCTCTACTGACCGACTTGTTTCTGTAGCCTCAATGAATACCTCTACATTGGTTTGTGAGGTCTAGGGTTGCAATGTTCACCGAATTGGCATATGACGATGTCCACAGTAAAACCTCATGTTGAACAATGCCATTATTGTCAGAGATGACGTTGTTCCATAGACAGTAAAAATAAGTGCGTTCGTAATTGTACCAGTAGCTCTCGCTCTGTCTGCTTGTGGTGGTACTTTGTGTGTATAAACGTGCAGCATTTAAGTGTGTGATCTTGACTGTTTTTTCTCCCTAACTGGAGAATTGGAAGAATGGCGGCTAGCCTTGTTGTGCAGCATTGCTCACAGAAACAGTGGCTCAGTGTCCTGTCTGTGTGGCGTAATGTCATCACTGAAATGACATGCACTTTTACTTTTCAGAGCTAGTTGTATTCTGATTCATTGCTGCTGGGATGAAAGATTATGCAGGATTCACTGATAGATTTTCTTCCTGTTATGCCAAGTATTTCTTTGCAGACTGAATTTGGCCAGAGGCCAGCTGCAGAGCAATCTCTCTCTCTCTCTCTCTCTCTCTCTCTCTCTCTCTCTCTCTCTCAATGCCATTCACTATTGAACTAGAGAATAGCCACCAGTGTTCTGGCTGTGTGTGTGCACAGTTCAATGCACAACATGCTGTACAGTGCTTGTGTTTACAGTGTACCATTGACAAAATGTCAGCCAATGAATGCTATTGCAATGAACATCTCCTCTGTGTCATTACTGTCGCATTTCTGTTGCCCTCAGTGTACCATTAGGGTTATAATGAGCATAAAAACCTATCTTTTCCATATGTGTCAGATATAGAGGACTTGCCGCCTGCTGTCCAAGAGAAGCTGTTTGACGAGATATTGGATCGAGATGTGCAGAAAGGTACCAAAGCTTTATTAATTTTTATGTACTGCAAGTTATCTCCACGTATCCTCAGTCTGCATTTATTTAAGTCCACTCACATGTGTTAAGACATGATTTGGTTTTAAGGGTTTGGTTACCTGTGATTCATGATCTGGCTGTGCTGTGTGGAAGGGACTGACAATTAACATCTGCTCTTGTATCCTTCTGTTCCCAACCAGCTCCCCACCTCCTTCTTCATCTTATATTCACTCTCTAATTAGGTTAATAATAAGGTTAACCAATGACACACTCCCAGGACTGTGCTCTGTGTGCGAATGCTTGTGACCATACATGTGTGCTTGCTTGTGCACTGTAATGAAGGTATTAGAGTAGTCTTGTGACCTATTTCATCCTCCACAAACTGGGTTACTGATGAGTCGTGCTTTGGGTCTCTGATGTTTGCATAGAAAGTAGCTGAAGAATCAGTAAAGGTGTGTTTAATAATATATCAGGACAAAATAAAAATGCCGAAAAGGAGGTTTTGCGACGCACACTGTTCTCCAGAATGACTAGCTGCATAAGCAGCACATCTGAAACAACTCCATGCAGCATCTATGCTCCCATGCGTTTTTATCCTATAAGTTTTTGTTAACAGATTTGTCTTTTCATAATTTTTATGTTTTTTTTTTATCCCCCTTTTATTAATTCTGGTTGTTCTCACAAACCCAGCCTTATTTATCCATTGTTCACCTGGGGAAATAAAATGCTGCCCTCTGTCATGTTTTTCTTTAATCTTAAAAGTTTAATCCTAGAACTCATCCTCCCTGTCTCTTAGAGAGGATGGGAGAATTTGTTTTTTTTTTTAACTGCGAAGTTTGACAAAAATAGACAGGCTTGAACATGGGCCGTTGGAACCTGTCCTCCTTTTAGTGCCCTCACCCCACACACATGCATTGTGCCTGTCTGTGTATAGAGTTGGAAGAGGAATCTCCTGTCATCAACTGGTCTCTGGAGCTGGGCACACGCCTGGACAGTCGTCTGTACGCCTTGTGGAACCGCACAGCCGGAGACTGTCTGTTGGACTCGGTTTTACAGGCCACCTGGGGCATCTATGACAAGGACTCAGTTCTCCGCAAGACCCTCCATGACAGCCTGCACGACTGCTCCCATTGGTGAGAAAGTCAAATATCACAGTATTCTTGACCAAATACCTCAATGTCAATATTGTGACGATATTGTATGGTTGACTATTGGTGCTTTAACTAAATGTTTTTTTACACAATGAGATCTTTGATAAATATTCTCCCGAAATGATTTAATGACTTAGTGGGTAAAGGTAAATAATAGAACAGCTAGAACAGTCTGGTAAGTTCAGAAAACGACATCACTTTACTGTACTACTTTACTGTAAATGACATGCAGCAAAGGGCCGCAGGTCAGAATCGAACTTGCTGCGTCGAGGAGTAAACCTCAATATGTGTGTGCCTGCTCTACCAACTGAGCTAACCCGGCCACATCCAAAAATGTTTTTGAATCTTACAACAATTCCATACACTTACTCGTCTGGCACTGAGTAATCTGAATGCCATCTTTCATTCTAAAGTTTAACTTGAATTTGACACATAAAAATCTCCGCAGTCTTCATCTTAAAAAAATATGTGAAAGCAACAGCCTAACACAAAAGTTAGATCACATACTTTATAGCTTTTTGAAGGGTAAAAAGCCCAACGACCGTAGACAAAAGAATCTCACTTACAAAAATGTTGTATTTAAGTAAAGGAGAACATTTGTATTAAGTGTAGGTTGCTACCTTTCTTCTTGTCTTTCAGTGTTGTAATTGCTAACAGGTACTTCATTTTATAGATACATATTCTATATCCTAAGTTATAATAAAAAAAAGGTTGTCTTGGTTGTCTGCAGCCAGTGGACTGCCAGTGTAATCATGCCCTGTTTACTGGTTTTGTTAATTTGATTCAGAGGATCCGTGTAGAAGCATTTCCTCAGGATATTTACATACTTCCTCACACAGTCAAATACAGGAGGTTTGGTTACTTTGCAAAAGTAAGACAGAGCGATGTTCTCCTGTTGTGTGTATTGCATTAGGTATATGGATCACTTTGTTTCTTCACACTCCCTAAAAGTGTTTTAACTTTGATGTGATCAGTCTTTGCAGTTGATTTTGACATCAAATACTGTTTTATGAATGTTGCACGTTACTTTCTGTCGGGGGTGCTTGTTGAGATGCCCTGAAGAAAATCATAAATCATTTTGATTTAAATGAGCTACATGTAACTTTTATTTTAGGTTTTACACACGCTGGAAGGAGTGGGAGTCGTGGTACTCGCAGAGTTTCGGTTTGCGTTTCTCCTTGAGAGAGGAACAGTGGCAAGAGGACTGGGCGTTCATCCTGTCTTTGGCCAGCCAGGTAATTAAGATGTTCCTTATGGTTTAGTCACTTCCTTCCTCTAGTTCACCATGAGTCAATGGCCACAAAATGGCACAGCACAGAAGTTGTGAGGAGCATGGAAGTAATACTTAGACATTACAGATTGATGCATTTTTTTTTTTTTTTCAGATAATATGGCAGGTTTATTTATTACCAAAAACATTATTTTTGGTTTGTTTGGGGGGAAACCCTGTACTGTACATGTCCATCCTTATTTGTATGCTAGTAAAAAGTTCCAAGGTTCCATTTTTTCTTGTATGTTAACAGCAGCTGTGGCCATGTCTTGGATTTTGACGTGGATATTAACTTATGTTTTGGTCATGTCCTTTCACTGCAATTTGCATCAGCCACCATCTTAGAGTGGTTCTTAAAAATTTCATGAAATGGACAGACCTGAAATTACATGGAGTGTAGGGGCATATACAGGTACACTATAACTATAATGGAAGCAATTTTACTACTTGATATATCAGCTCTTATGTCATTAACTTCATGCCAGTAAAGTGCATTTAACTTAATGGGGGACAGAGTTGGAAGGTGGGCCATGTGTGAATGACAGGAAGGACATCTATTATTATAGATCCCCTAAGATGGAGTTGTAGATTGACAGAAAGCTCATCTGCTTGGCTGGCACGCCTGCTGAAGCAGCACTCCCTCCCAACAGGTGATCTTGGGATTATAGGCATTTAACACAGAGAGCTACTTCACCCAGCAAAAGCTTCCATATGATAACCCGATCGGAGGCTTTGAGAGATGAAATCCAAAGATACGCTCAGCCTTTTGTATACCTCATTCCATAACCGTGGAGGACTTTGAAGCCTGTGTGCTGCAGTATATCTAAAAGCAGGTATGCAGTCTGCGTTCTGCTTATTCAAATAGTACAACTGAGAACTGTAAATGCACTCCGAGCTTCAGCGTTGCGGGTTCACAGTGTGCAGGGAACTCTTTTTTTGCAATATGATCACAGAACTTGTCACCCTCAGCACTCATTATTAATAGTGAATGTACAATTGAGGGAAGTATGTACTACTGAATGTTATATGTACTAGTGAATATGTTTCTCTTTTTCCTTGACTCAGCCCGGGGCCAGCCTGGAGCAGACCCACATTTTTGTTCTTGCACACATTCTTCGCAGACCGATCATAGTCTACGGAGTTAAATACTACAAAAGTTTCCGTGGGGAAACGTTAGGATATACTCGTTTTCAAGGTAAGGCAGCATGTGGATACTTGAACTCAGCTAATATTTTACATTTTGAGTGATTCTTCTTTAAAGCATAGGTTCACACAAATTACTAACAAAAGGTTTTCTTTTGTTTACCTCTGGTGGCATCTACCCATGCAGAGAGGTTTGGTTTTATTTGCTGTTCACAAACAGTTTTCATTGGAACTACTTTCTGCTAAAGAACTAATAATATAATTTTGCAGTGCTACCAGCTCCACAATTAAATTCCAACAGCCTCCATTGTATTGGAGTGGTGGCAAAAGTCTTTAGTAGATCGAACGATCGTTAGATCGATCTCTCTCTCTCTCTCTCTGGCTGCTAAGTGTCTGGTGATTCGTGGTGTGTTTGTAACAGTGGGCCTGGCAGAAGTGGGGGGGGGGGGCTACTCCTAAAGAAGCAGGGCACCGCGCTGCACCACAGAGCTGTTCTCTGCTCACAATGGGCCAGTTGTTTTCAGCTAAAACACAGCCACTTCTGATGTCGGATCATATTTGAGATGGTGCTTGTCCCCAACTGACATTCACAAACACAGTCATTCAGTGTCGAGCTGCAGAGCCTGTTCTTCCCCAGGTGTTGTTGCGTATTGTAGCTACCAGCTGGTCTCATTTGCTGTGTGTGTGTGTTTAGGTGTTTACCTGCCTCTGTTATGGGAGCAGAGTTTCTGCTGGAAAAGCCCCATCGCACTGGGCTACACGCGGGGCCACTTCTCGGCCCTGGTGGCCATGGAGAACGACGGCTACGACAATCGCGGTGCGGGCGCCAACCTCAATACTGACGATGATGTCACGGTCACTTTCTTGCCACTGGTGGACAGCGAGAGGAAGCTGCTGCACATTCACTTCCTGTCTGCACAGGAGGTAGGGACTGATAATGTGACATTTTTATGACATTCTATGACTTTTTTTCGGGATACTATAATTTTTTTTTTTTAGGACTTTTTAAGGTCATACTATACTATGAGGGTTTTTATGACTTCTTATGGCATACTATGATTTTTTTTTTTTTTTGTTTTTTCAATGAAATACTATATGACGTTTTTTACATACTATACTATGACTTTTTTCGACATGCTATACCATGACCTTTATGGCATACTATGACTTTTTTACACCCCAAAGTAAGCTAATAATGTAAACTGATAGACATTTTAATGGCAAACTTATACTATGAAGTTTTTAAAATAATTTTGATGGCATTTTATACTCAATTCTTTTTATAACATGTTTTCATGACATTTTATTGCATACTTAAAAAAAA
Organism: Percina caprodes; assembly: GCA_013375575.1. NCBI lineage: Eukaryota > Metazoa > Chordata > Actinopteri > Perciformes > Percidae > Percina > Percina caprodes. The sequence goes on along the minus strand of JABXJD010000010.1, from coordinate 4,150,676 downwards.
AAAAAAAAAGAACAAGCTTATAGTGTCAGGTTACCGCAAATTGCTTCCGGCATGCAGTTGTGAAGTGGGTGTTCAGATTTGTGATACGTGACTGTTGTCACCAGCAGTTTCACATCTTAAATATGTTGTAACTAACTGCATGTTTGTTTGCGACTCAGATGGGCAATGAGGAGCAGCAGGAGAAGCTGCTGAGGGAATGGCTGGACTGCTGCGTGACAGAAGGAGGCATGCTGGCAGCCATGCAAAAGAGCTCTCGGCGCCGTAACCACCCCCTGGTCACCCAGATGGTGGAGAAGTGGCTGGACAGATACCGCCAGATCCGCCCCTGTGCCTCTCTGTCTGACGGTGAGGAAGAAGAGGATGAAGACGAGTGAGTGAAGACTGGACACTGTAGGCTCTGTGAGAGTATCTTACTATCTATATTTCTTTTTTTCCCCACTCCAAAATGTAAATCTTTAACTTGTAATAATGCATGTGTTGTGTGAGCTCCGTGATAGAAAATAAGATACCAGCAACAACAAACAGAATCCTGATTACTGCTCCTATGAAAGCACATCAAGTCCACTTAGTTTGCCTTCCTGTACTGCGATTTCTCCTTATTTGTTATCAAAGCAATGATCTCTAAAATACTAGGACATATAGGAAAATATAATGTATTCAAGGAAATCCCGAAGCTGCACTAGATGAGAAATTTAATTTACAGAATTGCCTGACAGAAATGTTTGCTTAAAACTGAGAGGATGCTGATCTTTGTGTGTATGTTAAGGTTAAAAGGGCACCGTTTTTTTTTCTGATTGCCGATCCCTTCTGATGTGTGGATTTATTTATTTGTTTAGGAGATTTAGTGCGGAGGCAATACCTTTTTTTTGTTCTGCCCTGTTTTATCCGTTCAGTCTTCGAGTATTTTATTTTGCAAAGATGATACCTACATTCTGTGAGGGGCAGGGGAAAAGATGTACAAGTTTACTGACTTTTACATGTGATTTAGTAGCTCATTGTCCTGTTAGAGTGGGTGGTGGTGATGCTGTTGGGGAAAAGAAAACACTCTGCCTCTTTGTATAGAGTGCTTACATATTAAATTTGACTCACTTGCATCCTCTTTGTTGTCATTTGCATTTGTTTTCAAATTTCTAATTCTTGTGTAAAGTGAATTTGCTGCATTTCTTTTTGTCGTTACTAGAACTTGTTTATACATTGGCGCCCCCCGTGTGAAAAAGGCAACAACAACTATATGGATAATAGATCATGTAACATTACAACACAGCAACATAATTCGGCTCTGCTTAAAAAAAAAAAAAAAAAAACCCAGGACAAATTGTTATAAATCAAGCTGGTACAGAATGCTGGTTCTCAGAAGTGTATCTTTTATTTGAACTGCACTGAATGCTAAATGTTCACCTTGTACAAGAAACAAATACAAATACTCACACTAAAAACAAAAACATACTGCTGGCTGCCTCTTCTGCTATTGTTGGGACACTAAGTAGGAGTTTCTGCTATTGCTCTTACAGAGTACAGGATGCCCCGAAGAACCTGGCCTTCAATAGAACAAAGAAAATATAAGGAGAGAAGAGAGGGGGCGGATCACATAGGACTATGGTTATAGGAACATTTAACTAGGCAATACAAATCTAACAGGACTTTTCAAAACTCTTTAACACCAAAAACATGGATGTGCCTTGTATATAAAAATACCACAATGGATAGGAGGGAGGAGAGAAAATATTCAGACTTAACCAGATTGGTCTTGACTTTGTTTTTGTTTTTTTTTACCTCAAAGACAAATTCTGGGAATAAACAAACTATCTGCAAAAAGGTGTTTTCCTGAGTCATTAAGAAATAAAGTTTGCTTTAACCCTTTCCTGTCTTCACTGTGATATGTGCTCAAAGAAGGGGGGGGGTGTTCACAATATGCGCTGCTGCCACTAAGTTAATATTGGTTGTCCATTGGCTGTCAATAGAAGAATCAGATGCAGTTACAGCAACTTCATTATTTTTTTACGGTGATTTAAAAAAAAAAAAAAAGTCCTACTGACACAAACTGTTAACTATAGAGAAAACCGTAGCTTGCAGCTCCGTCTAAATCCATTCCATGACAAAATGTAGCTACTATCAAATATAGAACGTTAATAAAGAAACTAATTCACACCATATATTGGAGCAACTTATGGTCTCAATGGTCACAAGTGCAGAAGAAATCCCTCACGCTGTGTAGAACCGCCCTCAAGTGGTGAGATCCTGTAACGGCAGCAGCAGCTGTTTTATGTATTATAGCCAGGAAAGGGTTAAAACCCACTCTTGATTACTATATTATAACTGATAAGCAATCTTTTCCTTTTGTTTGACGAATGATAAATATATATAGTCAATAATTCATTTTTAGTCATTCACACTGAAGATTGAAAAAAAAAAAAATTCTCTTCTGAGGCATAATGGGGGAAGGGGGAGGGGGGGCGCCTAAACAACACACAGTTACATAAGGAGGAGAGGTGGGGATGATCAGGAAGGGTTGGGGGGATGGGGGGATAAGGTCCAGTAGCACATGATGCCAAAGTTTTTTTTCTCTTGTTCGCCCAATGGTGTGTTGAGATGTGGGCCTACGTTTCCCATGAGCTCTGAGGTGTAGGGGGGCGAGACAGAGTCTCATCAGGTAATCCTGGAGCACTAAAAACACTGGACTCTGTGTCCACAATCATAGGCATGTCCCGAAGAAAAAACAAACAAAAAAAACCCATCATCAAAGAGTAAAGTCAGTACTGAACCCAAAGAAACAGAGAGTAAAAACTAAAATGTTAAAAGTACAAATTCCTTGGAACACTTCCTTTGTTCCCAGTTGCTGACTGATTTAACAGGCAGCCGCTTGTGTTGTTTCACTGTCTCTTGGTCCCAGTTGGTCGGTTGCTTTGTGATTGGTTGGTTCTGAATGTCGACATGTCGGATGAGATGTTGCCGTTTGGATCCCTTCTGCTGCTATTGCTCGGTGAGGTGCTCTCTGGTCTCGCCGTGTTTGGAGGGCTGGTTTGGCGACGGGGCCTGGGAGGGATGCGTACCAGAGGGCAGGGTGTGGGCGATGGGCACCCCACCTGGCACCATACCCTCTAACGCCCCTGGGATGCCACCCGGAGCCACTCCAACTACACCCGGCGGGTATCTGGCGAAGGGGAAGGTGAGAGGTTAGTGTCGCAGAAGGAGTGACTCCCAGAGTGGGTGCAGTCTTACTCACAGGTAGGCTAGGCCACATTCCAAACACAGTGAAAGACTCTGAACAAACCTAACATCTAGTAATACTACAGACTTTTTTCCACCACAGGAATCTTTTCAGGAAACATTTTTAAGAACTCTTCAGATTCATTTTAACCTGTTCCTGCTGCTGTACTTTCTAATGGTTTAGAAATTATTGGGTTGAGTTTTTTATACTGAATAAAACAAACTCTCCTAGGACATGAAATTTCTTGTAATTATATTGATGTGTAGAGAACCAGTCCCAGAGAAATATAACGTATATATACTGGTCTATTAGAGCTGAAAATATAACTCGTTATCAATTTGTAAAGTGACAAAAAATTCTTATCTTTTTTCTAGATAAATCATCAAGGATTCCTGAGTTAGTTCCTGGGACTATTTGGTAGAAAAGAGCCATTATATTACAATATTCTTGCAAAGAAAAACGGAGGAAAATCCCAATAATATGGAGCCCCCGAAGGGTCAAAGTGGAATTTATTTTGTTCAGAACTACTTTTGCGTTACCTCACCATAAATTTTACATTCTCTCTAAAGTAAACTGACAGTGTTGTTTAACTGGACTGAACACCCGTTAATTGCGAGGGAATGCAAAAGCAGTTCTGAAAAAAAAGGCCACCGTGACCCCTCAGGGGTTCAGTACAATAACATCATTCAACCAAAGAGTGGGTGGAAAGGACAAAACAGTTCAGAGACATTAAAACCAACAGAACTAGCCCAAAAACCAATAAGAAGGAATAAACGAAGCATGACTCCATCCATAAAACTGCATCTCAATGGTTTTATGTCATGCTTACTGGGACACTCAAAACCCACATTCGCTGCCATCAATCTCTACTCTGTGTTCAGTCAAACAGGTGAGTACTGGGGAATTATAGAGGGGACACACATCACGTGAACTCAGGTGAGCGGGTCTTATCCGGGACCTCCAGACAAGAGGCTGTTGGCCCGGATGGTCGTATTTACCTGCTCCTGATCTAGGCAATAATTTTGTCTTGGGGGACACCGGAAGTTACAGCCGCAAGATTTTGGGTCACTTGGCTGCGTGAAAGAAGCACATGGAGGCGGACATGCTGAGATCAGAAGGAGCCCACAGGTGGGCAAAGAATTACCTTTCTACTACTGCAGATGACAGTTAGTAAGGGGACAGGGCACTAGGATCTATAGCAGAGGAGTGAGTTCATTGATTCATTTAGACATTGTTAAGGAAAATAACTTTACAATTTAAAAATATATATTTTTTAAATGGAATAAACATGTATTTCTTTTAGGATTTCATCATTAACACAGCAAGACAGAAAAGTAATAGCAATAACAAATTCACTTAATCAATAATCTATCATAAATTCTCTAATTCGGTCTACGTTACGACTTGTACACACCCTTTTTCCCCCTCCAAATAATGAATGAAGTACGTAAGTAAAACAAAAGCATCTACAGGTGTACAACTATCAAAACACAATATTAAAATAATGAAGGGCAGGTTTCTTTCTGAAATGGGAAGAGTGATGTTTGCATGTTCACTCCTTACCTGTAGGCAGCACCGTTGAGCTCAGGGTGAACGCCTGGTTGATCCATAACTGCCCATGCTGCCGTGGTGACGAAGAACTCCTTGTTGACACAGTTTCTTAGGCTGTCAGGGATACGGCCTGTCATATAAGCCAAACGCACACACACACACACACACACACACACACACACACACACACACACACACGCACGCACGCACGCACGCACAGTTAAAATCAGTGAAGCACATCAGCATAAATCACATAAATCACACAAATCACACACCAACAGGTTTACAGGGGATGAGTGACCAGACGACGGCAAAGTGTTAATGAGTTCTGACTGACAAACATATCAGGCTTGGATACACAAATGCATTAAGATAATATAACAGTCTGGATGTTTTCTGGGGGGCCAGCCTCTGGGCAATGCTCTGCACCGGGATGCTAATGAGGACATCTATTAAGAGATCCAGTTTTAATAAAAGCTGCCCAAGGCCTAGTGAAAAGAAAAGGAGACATCTGTGGACAAAAAGATGTGCAACAGGTCACATAGTAGGCTGTTTGTCAGATGGTACAGAGTGTCCATGGAGTTAACTTTTTAAGATATTCTATATTTTATATATATTTTTTTCATCATGCTATACTATGACTTTTTTTGACGTACTATACAAAGACTTTATCTTTGTGCGACTTATTAATCACTTTATTCAACATACTACATTATGACTTTTTAATCACTTTTTTCCGACATACTATAACATTTTTATCACTTTTTTCTACATAATATAGGCCTTTGTTGACTTTTTAATCACTTTTTCAGACATACTATATTATGACTTTTTATCACTTTTTGACATACTATACTATGACTTTTTTTGACATATTATCTTGTGATTTTTTTCGACATACTATACGATGACTTTTTTTCACTTTTCCCAACATACTATAACATTACTTTTTTTTTTTACTTGTCCGACATGCTTAGACATTTTTCAATATACTATACTATGAATTTTTAATCACTTTTTTTGACATGCTATTTTATGACTTTTTCCAACATACTATACTATGACTTTTTTTTGACATACCATACTATGACTTTTTATTGACATACTATACTGTGACTTTTTTCCAACATACTACACTATGACTTTTTTACAACATACTATACTATGACTTTTTTTCAACATACTATGAATTCTTTTTATATACTATATTATGACTTTTTATTTACTTTTTCCGACGTGCTATCACTTTGAACGTATAGTATATTGAAAAAAGTTTTAAAAAGTATGTCGAAAAAAGGTGGCAAAAACAAATCGTAGGATAGTATGTCAAAAGAGTCATAGTATAGTATGTCGAATAAAAGTCATAGTATAGTGTTTTGACATGCTATACTATGACTTTTTTGACATATTAGCCTACGATTTTTTAATCACTTTTTTCAACATGCTATACTATGTCTTTTTATAACTTTTTTGACGTGCTATTCTATGACTTTATCACTTTTTCCGACATGCTATACTATGACTTTTTATTGACATACTATACTATGACTTTTTTCCAACATACTATACTATGACCTTTTTTTTTTACATACTATACTGTGACTTTTTTCCAACATACTACACTATGACTTTTTTCCAACATACTATACTATGACTTTTTTTTGACATACCATACTATGACCTTTTTTTTTTACATACTATACTGTGACTTTTTTCCAACATACTACACTATGACTTTTTTCCAACATACTATACTATGACTTTTTTTCAACATACTATGAATTTTTTTATATACTATATTATGACTTTTTATTTACTTTTTCCAACGTGCTATCACTTTGAACGTATAGTATATTGAAAAAAGTTTTAAAAAGTATGTCGAAAAAAGGTGGCAAAAACAAATCGTAGGATAGTATGTCAAAAGAGTCATAGTATAGTATGTCGAAAAAAAGTCATAGTATAGTGTTTTGACATGCTATACTATGACTTTTTTGACATATTAGCCTACGATTTTTTAATCACTTTTTTCAACATACTATAACATTACTTTTTTTTTTTACTTGTCCGACATGCTATACTTACACATTTTTCAATATACTATACTATGAATTTTTAATCACTTTTTTCGACATGCTATTTTATGACTTTTTTCAACATACTAAATCACTTTATCATTTTTTGACATGCTATACTATGACTTTTGTATCACTTTTCCTGACGTGCTATATACTATGACGGGTTTTTTAAAATCACTTTGTCCGACATGCTATACTATGACTTTTTTCGACATACTATACTATGACTTTTTTTCCTCAACATACTATACTATGACTGTTTTTATCACTTTTTTCAACATATGACTTTTTATAACTTTTAATGACTTAATATATTATGATCATTACAACATAGTACACTATGACTTTTTTATTACATACTATAATATGACCTATTTAAATTTTTTTCTGACATACTTTACTATGACTTTTTTAACATACTATAACATTCATCAGGGTGTCCAAGGCTGGCATCGAACCCTGGCAGCTGTGATTAGAACTGATCCTTAATGGCATACACCCTACCCATTGAGCTACTGGGGTGCCCTGTTTTATAAGACTTTTTTCGACATACTACACAATGACCTTTCATGATTTTTTATTGACATGCTATAATATGACTTTTTTTGACATACTATACAGTGACTTTTTTTTGACAAACTATACTATGACTTTTTTGATATACTATATTAAGATTTTTTAATAACTTTATAACATACTATGACTATTTTATAACTTTTAATGATGTAATATTTTATTACTCTTTTTACATAATAAACTATACATTTTCAACATACTTTACTATGACTTTTTTTGACATACTATAACATTCAGCAGGGTGTCCAGGAATGAAAACAAACCCTGGGGTGCCCTGTTTTATAAGACTTTTTTTCGACATACTACTTGTCTCAAAACGATGCTGAAAGACTACTCCATGCCTTTGTTACTTCCAGGCTGGACTACTGTAATTCCTTACTATGAGGTTGTTCAAATAAGTCCCTTAAGAGTCTCTAGCTGATCCAGAATGCTGCAGCGTGTTCTGACAAGAACTAAGAAAATAGATCATATTTCTCCTGTATTAGTTTCTCTGCATTAGCTTCCTGTAAAATCCAGGATTGAATTTAAAATCCTTCTCCTGACATAAAAAAAGTCTAAATGGTCTAGCACCAATATATCTAGAAGAGCTCTTAGTGCCTTATGTCCCATTAAAGCACTACGCTCCCAGAGTTCAGAGCTACTTGTGGTTCCTAGAGTCTCTAAAACTAGAATGGTGGCCAGAGCCTTCAGCTATCAGGCTCCTCTCCTGTGGAACCAGCTCCCAGTCTGGGTTTGGGGGAAAGACACCATCACCACATTTAAGAATAATCTAAAAACCCTCCTCTTTAATAAAGCTTATAGTTAGGGAGTGAGGAGTTGCAGTGTCCTCCTAGCCAGGCCCAGCTGCTTTTATCACTTTTTCCAACATGCTATACTATGACTTTTTTTGACAATTTTATGACTTATTTATCACTTTTTTGATATATAATACTATGACTCCATAACTTTTTTATCACTATCTTCGACATACTATAATATAATTTTTTCGACATACTATACTATGACTTTTCAATATCTTAAAAATGTGACACCTGTAGACAAACATACATGCAACATATTAGGCTGTTTGTCAGATGGTACAGGGTGTCCACATGTCATGGCATATAATATGGCCTCTCTATGAAATTCTATACTATGACTTTCTGATTGACTTTTTATGACATACTATACTATGACCGTTTTTGACATTCTATACTATGACTTTTAATGACATAATATTCTATAACGATTTATGAATTTTTATGACATACTATACTATGACTGTTTTTATGACACTATACATTTATATTACTTTTTAGGACATACTATACTATGGCTTTTATGACATTTGCATGATTTTCTGTTATATTCCTATACATTTCCATGGCATACCTTACTCCAAATGATGTTGCATTCATTGAGTGGTCCAAGGAGTTATGACAAACTAAGACTGTGTAGTTGTGCTCTCTTACAATCAATGTTTAGTAAATATAATTGTTGTAGTTGTAATAGTTACCCTGTGTTAAAATGAACTCAAACAAAAATAGATTTTAAATTTAAATTGATGATTGATTATGTGACTGCTTACCGGTGATGGCTCTTCGGATCTCGGTGGCTGCTGCCTCCCTCATTTCCAGAGAGGCCTGCTCACTGTACCATGCAGTGTGTGGTGTGCAGATCAGGTTTGGAGCGTCTTTCAGTGGGCCCTGAGCAAAACTACAAAACACAGAGAGGAAGCAAAAGGGATAAAAAGACAAACTATAAGAAATGATTTAGTAAAGGAGACTGGAGCAAAGGCAACCAAAGCTGTGTTGTTTTTCTCTATGTGAATAATGATGAATAAAATTAAGAGATGTACATTTCATCCAAAGATCACAAAAAGCACCCCTCCATTAATGTGCTATGCTTATTGTTACTTTATTTGGATGTCAAACATTCACTGTGCAGGATGATAAGTATGCAGAGTTTCAAACTTGAAGTCTGTTTACACATTCATCTGCTGTAGAGGGCTGAGTTGAAGGCTGAATCCTGCAGCACACAAACTAAAAATAGCCTTTACAGCAAAGAAAGACACATTTTGTGTCCAGGCAGTTAAATTAATCAAACAATAAAAATAAAACTTTATTCATAATTGTCACATACACACACCACATGTAGTGAAATTCTATTTCTGCATTTTAGCCAATCCTTAGGTACAGGATGTGGGGAGAAAATTGGGGTTCAGTGTCTTGGGACACTTTGACATGTGGCTGCAGTAGCCTGGTGTATCACCAACCTTGGGGTTATGAGGCAACCACTCTACCTCCAAAGGAAGTGTTACTGAAGTGTTTTGTAGAAAAGTTTTTATTCAAAGCATTTGTATTTTATTGTCTCATGACATATCTGTTATTAATGCTCACATGAGTTGTTCACGGCACAATTGTCATACAAACAACAAGTGAAGAATGGCAAGTGACAAAGAGAGTGCTTTAAATTACCTTAAATATTCTAAAATGTTGATATTATCTATCCACTGAGCTCCATTACACCTGCTGTCATTGTATTTCTTTTGCATGGCCAGTGCAAATTGATGCAATGAAATATTCCCATGGTTATTTCTTAGTATATTGCTTTGTGCGAGGGTAACAAAAATGTAATTCATTATTGAATCAGAAAATCCATTTATGTGCATCAACTTATTTTATATTGCAACAAAGTAACATGCTATTATTCTTCAAAAAATGTGAAATGTTTGTGTAAAACTTACATGACAATTGTATGGAAATGTTAGATCCTGTTATTCACACATGCCACAATCATCTTCCTTTTCCAAAACTTCCACCTCTCTTTTAAAATCTCACCAGTGTGTGTGTGTGTGTGTGTGTGTGTGTGTGTGTGTGTGTGTGTGTGTGTGTGTGTGTGACGCTTCAGCGGCTTCCTGAATCAGCATCATGTCGCATGGGATGAAGGGCCAAAGTTATGAAACACAGCTTCATCGGGCTGAGTTTCAGTCGGCTCAAACAGTTGAGCAGCCGGCCAGAGAGAAGCAGCCTCCAAACTCCCTAACTGACCCTGATGCGTGAAAAATACATCAACACCAGTCACCCCCCTGAGAGGAAGAACATGGTTCTTAGGAAAGGTGGAAAACTAAGAGATGTGTCTGTTTGCCCTCTGGTGAGAGCAGGAGTGGAAACTGAAAAACCGTATACATTGTAGCTCAAAGCTGTTGTACAGTAATGAGACTACAACAAAAGCGGAAAATGTGATATTTTGGCAGTAAAGTTAAATACTGCCTATGATGAATGCCTGAATGTTTACAGGATGATTTTCATTCCAACTTTTTAGCTTGTTATGGGCTCACATTTGGATACATTTCTCAAACAAAATGTTACTGATTATGACTTACAACAATCTTGGTAAAATTTGATTCAAACAAATTTTCAACTAAACTGTTTCCTATGAACATTTTCCCATTTGGAAAACTGTCCTAATGGGTGGTGAGTCATTGAGTTAAAAAAGGAGAAGACACACTCTTAGTTGCACCTTTCCACACTCAACCATGCACTAGCTGTATTTAGTTTCCTCTGACGGGAATAAAAGGAGCTCTCCATTGCCTGAATTACATTACATTACATTACATTGCATTCAGTGCCCTGAAGGAGCCTTTTAGAAGAGTATGAAGTGTCTTTAACTCGTCATATGGCTGCCCTTATTTCTGCCTGTCTGTCTTTTTCTTCAGCTGTAAGGTTATCTGTCTCTTTGACTGTGTGTAATTTGTTGCGTCCCTTTCCTTCCCATCCATTTCCTTCTGTCTCTCTAAGAGATCCATTTATCTGTCTGCCTTTTAGAATGTGTGTTTGTGTGTGTGTGTGAGCACTTACGTGAAGGGCTCCGTCTCATGAACGTCCAAGGCAGCTCCACGTATCCTGCCCTCCTTCAACGCCTGGGCCAGGGCCTTCTCATCCACCAGGCCACCCCGTGCAGTGTTGACCAGGAACGCACCCTGACGCATCTGTCGTGCACAAGACACACAAATACAAACAAATCAAAACAGAAAAACCGAGATACCGCCAGTTATCCACAGACAAATAACCAGACGTGGGTGTGTATTGTGTGTCTGTCAGCCTGGCAGTCAATCTGGATTGACTGTCTGCATTTGAGGGTCTTAAAACATATTACACGGGACAGAAATTGAGAAAAAATAATCGGTGACACCATTGTTGAAAGATCTAGGAGACAGACAGCACCTGTGAAAAATACTGTCAGACGTGGAATAGAGAAAAGTCTTTATCCAAAACCAAGAGATGAAATGAAGGATGAAGGATGAGCTGAAAGATGAGGCAGCACCACCACCCCTTGTTGCTTGTGGGGGGGAAAAGGCACAACAAAAAGTGTAAGAGGGAGGAAGAAAAAAAAACCAAATGAATATGCTCTGAAGAAAGTAATCCCTTAATCTTGACAAAAGCTGAAATCCAGGGGCATGAAAAGCCTTTGCGCTGGCAGGCAGTCTTTTATTAGGCCTTGGTGGTTTTGACACACACAGAAACACACAAACAAGCGCACACACACACACACACACACACACACACACACACACACACACACACACACACACACACTTTAGAAGCTAAGAGTGAGTGCCAAGCTTTTTGGTGAGGAAGAGAGGAAAGTGTTCTTTCATTGCAGCACTTTAGAGGCAGCAGAGAATCTTAAGCTTTGGAAAAAACACAGAGTTAACTAGGTTTGGTTATTACCCTACACCCACTTGTGTTTGTCTCCTCACATACTGTAACTCACAAATTGTAGAAAGAGGCAAGAAAGAGAAAACAGTGAGTGGCAACATAGGGAGAAATCGTGTAGTTCCCCAGCTTCCCTGCAGGTGTCACCCCAGGCAGCGCCTCAGATTGCAGTTATGGACTCAGAGAACGGCACTTTCCCCTCGCAGTGTTCTCAGCCCCCTGCTGCGCAGCCTAGTCGATATATTTGCTGTAGCCGTGGGCTGGCGCTAATTGCATTTGACAGAGCAAAGGAATGAATTTGTGTCCAGCTTTGGTGGAGCTTAAGATAAAGAGCAGGGAATGTGCAGGCAGGAAGGCTGTTACCGTTTCCTCTCCCCCACTCTCTCTTTCAACTGACTATAATGCTCTTTAGGACAGCCTCCAGGCTGACAGAGTAATAATACCCCAACAGCTATGCTTGTCTACCTGCTAGATAGCACCATATTAAGACCAGGTCAGGTCACAGCTGGTCAATGGGATGTTCGGCTCTGTCTGGATGACGTGCTGCATGTGAATGCCCTCGTTTTGCGAATGTACCTGTTTGATGGTGAAGTCGTTGATGAGGTGGTGGTTGTGTTCGTTCAGGTTACAGTGCAGGGAGACGCAGTCGCTCTGGTAGAGCAGGTCCTGCAGGGTGTAGACGCGCTGGACACCCAGGGAGCGCTCCAGGCCGTCCTGCAGGTAGGGGTCGTAAAAGATGACGTTGAAGCCGAAAACCTTGGCGCGCACCGCCACTGCCTGGCCCGAACGACCTGAGGAAACACAGAGAAGTGAATTATGTTTACTTATGTGCACAGTGCACAAACACATAAGAAGAGAGATAATTGGTTTCTAGTTAAGGCTGTGAGAGAGTTTTCCTCTCTCTCTCACAGCCATTTGTTGTCTAGGCTGCAAGCCTCCACTCTGTTGCTGGAGATGCCAGCTACTGTTCAGGAGCAGCAGCTGCAAGAGGGTGATGGAGATTTGGGTGTTGTTGCTGGAGAAAAGGATCGATAAGGTGTTTTACACTCTCCAAGTCCTCTCTTTGTGATAGAGCATTATGTCCTAATCTGAGGTTCCAAAGTCGAGGAGTCTTTTTTTCCTCATTCAATCTCAGCCAATAAAAGACAGCAACATAAAGACTCCATATAATACTCACTCACTTTTTCAATGATGGATTACAATCAACTTTAAATTACTGTGTCCTAACTAGCCCTGTGTATTTCTGCTTCAGTTAATTTATATTTTGCACACATTACCTTGTTGCATTTAGCTGTGTGCAGGCAGAAGAGCAATACAGACAACAGCAGGAGCATGAAAATCAATTTCAATTAGTTTGAAACAGACATCTGTGATTCTTTGATTTTTTTTGCCTGTGTGATTGTTGGAAAATTGGTGCAAAGTGGTGGATTTAGAGGGCAACAGCATCCCTTTGATTTTAAAGTCCAGTGAATACACTTGATGTTTTCTGTATATGCAAAAATCTCTTAATTTCCAAATCTGTGCACTATAAACTATTAGAAAACTATTATTGTTTGTGTGTTGGTTTTTCCATTCATTTGGAGATTAAAAACAGTTTGTATCCTTTTTGTATTTCTAAGCCCACCTCTCCCTAAGAGGGTCTGCCACACAGCTTTCTTGCTTTGTGTTGCTAATTTATCCACAGTCAAAGGACGAGGATGACACTCTGCACTCAAATATGAAATCATCCCCACCGGGTGGTGATGCGGCAGATGTGTTGGTGATTGATCAAAGCAAACATGAAAGAAAGAATGCTACTTTTGTAGAACAGTCCATTCAGTGTTAATGTGTGCAGCTGGCTGTCAAAGACAAATGGTTGGTTGGGGTCTTGTGCTGTTATTATATTTATCAAGATATTTTACATTATCAATAGATCGATATGATATGACAAATTCAAAAATAGCATATCCGATCATAAAACTGATCTAAAATCTTCTATAAAAAGGTGGCTTTCCCCAGATAAAAGTATCATTCTTTGATAATTTACACAGAAATGCTATATAAAGGGAATTCAACATAGCTATTTCCTGGAGGTAATCTCATTGATATTTTAAAACCAATCCAGGGAGCAATAGACAAATCAATTCTATTACAAAAGAACAAATTCCTAAGCAGCCCAACAGTTGGCGTGACTGGTATTTGAAGTACTCCTGAGTCTATTATTGCCCCAAAGCAAGAGCTTTTTTTTTAATTCCGTGTGTTTGCAGCCTGCAGAGTTTTTGCAGCTGGCTGTATGTGTGGAGTCCTACAAACACCAGGTGGCCTTCGCTCTCCCCAATCCTCTGCAGAAAGAAATAGATTTGGGGGTGGGGGGGCATTCTCCCTGCCAGGACCTGCTGTTTGGGCACAGTAAGTCTAAGAGGCCGTCTGGGACATTTAGGGGGGAGGGAGGGGGGGGGGGTGTATGTGGACACAGAGATAAGGTGGCTCTCTAGAAAAGGCTTTTGAGAAGACAAAGCATCTGTCAGCCCACTAATATTGAGACCACGTAGAATGATGCACAAACACACACAATCAGCATTAAAACAGGTGTTTAGAGGGAAACACACTGTAACAAACACACACAGGCAAAATCCAGGTCTACCATGAGGGGCCTGATTATGGCAGGCAAGGTGTTGAGGGGCTGCAGTGACAGAGAAGAAGAGTCGAAAACACAAGAAGAGAGAATAAAGCAGATATAATGGTGAGCATTAGAGCAGCGGGATGAGAGAACAGTGTGGCAGAGAAAAGGAAGCCAGTCCAGAGGGAGGCAAAACAGACAACCTTGAGATAATCTGTGGGATGGGCAGATGGAAAACAATAACCTTATCAGGACAGGAACACAGAAGGCACACTAAGCGGTGAGAGGATATAAAAACACAGAACGGAGGGCAAGGAAAGGGAATGAAAAAAGAAACAGAATACAGAATAAATGCTACTAACCGAAGCCAATGAGGCCAAGGGTTTCGCCACGAATGCGTGCGGCGCCGGATGCCACCTCGCGGATCTGTTCCACGCTCTGAACCCGCGTGCCCTCCCGGAGAGCCTGGTAGAGCCAGGTGTTCCGTCGGTAAAGGTTGAGGACATGGCACAGGGTGGAGTCTGCCGTCTCCTCCACCGCTGCCGAGGGAATGTTACACACAGCAATGCCTAAAGAAAGAACAACAAACACAGACAATTAATCTCGCTAAAAAAACATGTCTAAAATCAATGTCATAATTCTAATTACAGTATTTTTCCAATATAAATTTCCCTGTTAGTAGTATGACCGGTTAAAGATACTGGCTTGATGGCTAATAAATTGCTTGCACTTCATTGAATACATATTGTCATGAGAATTGAGATACCTCTTCTATCTAAACGTCTGTGCACATAGATAATGAAGCAAGTTTAAGCCACTTTCTGTCAAGGTTTTCTCCAGTAGAATGCTCATAATGCTGTTACCTTCAGAGTATTCAAACCTCTGACCTTGTGGTATTACCTTGCCTGTCCTCCAACAACACAAAGATTTCCATTATCGGCACTTAAGCACTTTTGCCTGCCCTCGCTCTCCTCTAATGTTCTCATCCCACTCTGTATCTCAGAGTAACAGCACAGTCATCTCTGGACAGCAAAAAATAGCCAGAACCTGCTCAATCAATGGCCCCTTTTCTTCTCCCCGAGAACAGCCGCCATATCAGCGGCGCCTTCTCCAGGCATGATAGCTTTTGACTCCTGCGTTGCGAGGCAGAGCGCCTTCGGTGAGTGGGTGGCAGTTAGACACAGTATCTTGTATTGGCAGAAAAATGCCAGCTTTGTCAACTGTAAGGGCTGTTTGAGCCACCAGCCTGCTGATATAAGCCTGGGTGGTGGTTCAGAGACAAGACTGAACTCTCCTCTCTCTGTGTGCTTCTTTCCCTTTCTGTCTCTTTGAACATTTTGGCTCACAGTGGGCTGTCAGCCATTTATCGGACTCTTTAATTCAGCCTTTGATACCGTTCTGAAAGTCCATATAGTAAAAAAAAAAAAAGTAAACAGTAGAAATGCTTTCGGGAGCAGTCTCCCTGTAGACAAAGTCACTATCAACTGTGTGATCTTGATACTGGTTATGTTTTAGCAGTGACTGTGGAGAATTCGTACCCAGCTCTCCAGCAGCCTTGATGTCGATGTTGTCGTAGCCGCTGCCAATGCGAATAATGATGCGTAGGGCTTTGAACTTTTCCAGGTCCTCTCTGGTCAGAGTGATAGTGTGGTACATCATGGCTCCCACTGCTTCATTGAGCACCTGCAAACACAAACATTTACAAAATGTAGTGTGATTACTGAATGAATGAATGTCCATGCACGCAACATGACTATTAGTCCATTATAAGAAACTCATGACAATCACAAGATCACATTCCTTCCAGAAAAGCCATGACTCCGGACACTTAAGAAAATGTTTAAGATTTCACGGCAAGGGGAACTACAGGCATCACATGGTCACTAGCAGCATTGACACACTATCTTTTTAGAGACCTGCGCTGAAGTGGAACAATTAATTATATTATTTCAGGGGGGCTGCGGTTCCGCATGGTCATCATAATTACACTCAGACCCTGAGGGTGTTTATTGACAAAGGATCTAGGCAATTGCCTGGAGAGAGAGGTCAAGGCAGCTGCTGATCGCAGGATAAACTTCAAGAGATGATAGCATGCGACAGGTCAAAAAAATGACTGCACTCAGATGGCCTTTTGACCCATTTACATCCAGGAATAAAATGCTTGAGTGAAATAACAGCAATCAGGAAAAACATACCCACAACGTTTTTTTTAATACCTGGGCCAGATCAAAAGTAAGACCATAAAGTAACATAGCATTGCTGCTTTGCATTACTTAATTGTACTGCACTTCTGTTTTTTCTTATATTCTAATTCTAGTACTGTTGCATCTGTGATCGGTACATGCAGCAATTGCATCAGTCCATCATGGAAGAGTGGTACCTTCTCTGTTGCATATTTTTTCTCTCCCTTTTTTGTACATAAGTTTTCTTTAACACGGTCTAGAACAGGAATGTGACATATTTTAGACATATTGTACAAACCCTCTAAGACAAATTTGCAATTATGGGCTAGATAAATGAAAAAAGTACTTTTACATTTTTTTGAGTTTTTTGAGGCAAATCACCAAATGTTTGCCTCAAGATAAAAAAAAGTAAGAATTCCGTCATGGTCAGTGTTGGGCAAGTTACTTCCAAAATGTAATACATTATAGAGTAACACTTTATGATAACGTAAACAAAATTGTAGGTAGTTACTGTGGAACGAATGAGTAACAAATGGTTATATCGACTGATCATTAGTAACTAATCATTAGCTAACCAGTCTTTACTCACTAATTTAACAGTAGCTACCAGTCCGTTTACCAGTAACTAGTCATTAGTGCTTTAGTGCTACTAACCAAACTAACCATTCGTTCCTCAATAACTACCTACATTTTTGTGTACTTATTGTAAAGTGTTACCCATTATTGATTACTAGTTACTGTCATTTGAGAGTAATTAGTTATATTACAATATTACTCTCTGAATTGTAATGCTTTACAGTACTTTTGCATTACTTTTGAGTTATGCTCACCAAAATGAGGGCAGTATAAGCCTATGACTTGGCAGGTAGCTTGTGAATTTCACCACGGGATCAACAACGTCTCATTTTTATCTAATAAAATACATCATATTTATTCATAATATTTTGTTTTATTAATTTGAATCTGCAAAGTAACCAAAACTATAAAATAAATAGTGAGGTAAAACGTACAATAGGCCTACTTGACTGAATTGTGGTGGAGTAGAAGTATAAAGTGGAAGAAAATTAAAATCCTTAAAAGTACCATATAATTGTATTGAAGTACAGCATAGTTACTTTCCAACGCTGATAAAATGTAATGATATTACGTGTAGAAAGCCTAAACATTAATTCCTGACATGTTTATATCTGTCTGTTGCTCGGACATAGACTGTTTGATCACGGGAAGAGTGACAGGACAGACTTGCTTCAACGCAGCGTGAAAAACTGAAAATAATGGGAGTATGTC